>JANAVB010043419.1:15523649-15866149 GCA_029216955.1 Iris pallida
ATATATATATAAAATATATATATATATATCTATATATATATATATATATATATATATTTTTTTGTTCTATATATATATATATATATATATATATATATATATATATCTTATATATATATATATATATATATATATAGAACAATAATACAACATATCCATTAGAATATTCTAAAAATAGTAAATAAAAGGTTATATCATATACTTATAATTTATATAACTAATTGTATTTATATCTACATTTATATATACCAACCTTTCAAATAATACTAACCTTATATATACATTGTACTTAATAGGCATAATTAGCCCCAAAATTCCTAAAAATGCACCAAGTTGATTTTAGGAAAATATTTATCATATCTCCAAAATAGATATGAATTTAATCGCCATAACTATTTTATATATACGTAATCATATATGAAATCTCCTAACAAATCTTTAAAATAAATGTCATACAACTACTGCTACATGGACGTCCCTAACGCACTATCCGACTACATGGGCTTGGCTTATTTTGGGTCCAACCTGGACTAGTTTGGTACAACCGGGTTCTCTAAAACTCAATGATACAATTAATAAATAGATAAATCTTCGTAAGGGTTAAGTCGTAACTTGACTTGGTTTTCCTAGTTAGGACGTCACTATGGCTCGGCCTCCCTACCAGGGCTAATACACTAGTCAAAGCACGCTACTGCACTACCGTGCCACGATTTCTAATCACCTTATCCCTAAACTCAACCATGGCTAAACTGATTTACCGTAATAATTGACTAAATAATTATTTGTAAAAACAAATTTTAAAAAATTACCATTAAATCAAATAATAAAATAAATATATATTTCAAAAAAATATTTTCGGAAGGGGAGCTACAATCTACCCACCTTAAAAATAATTTCGTCCTCGAAATTCTAATTCACGACTATCCTTAAAATTCAAAGTCTACTACTACCTTAATCTCCTCAAAATAGTTTATATCCTGCTCCTAGCCATTTGTAATTATGAAACCTCGAGGACTTCTACTCACCTTTGGTCACGCTACTCCCTCAAGGATATGTCACTAAAACTTTATACCTTATCAAGTTGCTAGAGTCATTATCCTTAGATATCTAAGACATATGGCATCTATATCCTCACATATCTATCAAACAACCAAATATTCAAAATCAAGCAATATTATACTATACTTAAGAATTTCTGATAAATTCTAGATAGCACGATCATTCGTCACCCCGGAATAGGAAGGGACGAGAATCAAGAGTACAAGAAGGTAATGGAGAATAATCGAGAACGAATACAAAGTTTCAAAGACGGTAGAAAAATTTCTAAGAGATTTTCAAGGCAGAGTGGATGAGTTTTTAAGGGTTTAGTCAGTTGCGCAGGCTAATATCAGTACAGTTACGTAACCGATACGATATGCTCTGACCGGCATGGGCCACCATAAAAACTTGTCACGACCTGCACCCGCTTTTCGGACACGAGCTCGTGAGCAAGCCGGCTACGTATCGAGCGGACTCCAGCCCGACTCAAGTACGTATAAGCTGTCAAGGTCATGGTATCATATCTAATCTAAACTATATCTCAATCCACAGGAATCATATAAATAATAATGAACAAGTATGGGTCATGGTCTGCAGCCAATTAGCACATTGTCCGATTAGACTCCAAGAATGATATGAGTCTATAAAATAAGCAGAGTATATCATGGTATGGAATATAAAGCATGAGAGGATAATAAATAAATAACACAAGCAAATACTGTGACCCTGCATGTGTAATCACTACCATCATGAGCCGCTAACTAAACTCCATGCAGTCGCTAAACCTGAAAAGATCATCAGGTCCTCAGAGGACTAGCAAGATACATAAAACATGCCTATCTAACAGTTTAATCATACAATAATAAACAGGATATAAACAGGAACTAGACATGAGGCTCACATGTGGCTACTGACAGGTAACTATGAACACGGATACAGAACAACTATGCATAACTGAACTGCTGGAAGATCAATGGAATACCAACCCTCGCCCCGAATGTGGACTCGCAGGTCAGTTTCAAGACAAGTCACCCTCGCCCCGTGTGTGGACTCGCAGGTGCAAACGGACAACCCTCATCCCGTGTGTGGTCGCAGGTCAGTTTCAAGACAAGTCACCCTCGCCCCGTGTGTGGTCCAGGGGTCGTTGATCCAGGGAATTTAGGGTTTCATCATTTCGATCTCTCCGTTTTGTTATTAATAGGATCGGGGGGTTTCCATCTACTGCTCGGGTTAGGGGGTTAGTCTGCTGCTGGATGGGCTGGAATGTGCGGGCCGGGGGGTTGGGATGGCCTGGCCCGAGCTCAGTTGGGCTGCTGATTTTCTCCTTTTTGTCTATATATATATATATATATAATATATATAATATTAATATATATATATATATATATAGGTGGGTAGACATATTATGCACCTATATATATATATAATATATAATATATATATATATATATTATATATATATATAATATATATATATATATATATAGAACATAATACAATAATATCCATTAGAATATTCTAAAAATGGTAAATAAAAGGTCATATCATATACTTACAATTTATAATAATTCTATTTATATCTACATTTATATACCAACTTTTACAAATAATAGTAACCTTATATATACATTTACTTAATAGGCATAACTACAAATATTTAGCCCCAAAATTCCTAAAAATGTACCAAGTTGATTTTAGGAAAAATATTTATCATATCTCCAAAATAGATATGAATTTAATAGCCATAACATTTATTATATATATGCATTCATATATGAAATCGCATACCAAATCATTAAAACAAAATGTCAATACAACATACTTCTACATGGACGTCCTAAACGCACTATCCGACTACATGGGCTTGGCTTGTTTTGGGTCCAACCTGGACTAGTTTGGTACAACCGGGTTCCCTAAAACTCAATGATACAATTAATAAATAGATAAATCTTTGGTAAGCGTTAAGTCGTAACTTGACTTAGTTTTTCTAGTTATGACGTCACTATGGCTCGGCCTTCCCTACCAGGGATAATGCACTAGTCAAAGCACGCTACTGCACTATCCGTGCTAGGATTTCTAATCACCTTGTACCTCAAAACTCAACCATGGCTAAACTGATTTACCGTAATAATTGACTAAATAATTATTTATAAAACAAATTTAAAAAAAATCACCATTAAATCAAATAAATGAATAAATAAATATTTCAAAAAAATATTTTCGGAAAGGGGAGCTACAGATCCTCGACGAATACCACGTCCCTGCTTCTGTAGAGCTTTTTTCCCACCGGGTCGTAGAGTGTATAGCCAAACTCATCCCGACCGTAGCCGACAAAGACGCATCGCCTCGTCTTCGCTCAAGTTTGGTCCTCTCGTCCTTCGATACATGCACGAAGGCCTTACAGCCAAACACTCGCAGGTGATTGTATTACGGCTCTTTGCCGTACCATACTTTATCAGGCACATCATCCTGCAAAGGAGCACTAGGAGATAAATTAATAACATAAGCAGCTGTGAGAAAAGTCTCACCCCAGTAACTGTCCGGCAAGTTTGCTTCTGACAGTAAACACCGTACCCTCTACATCAGTGTCCTGTTCATGCGCTCCGCTACACCATTAAGCTGAGGTGTCTTGGACGAAGTCTTCTGGTGTCGTGTCCCCTGCTCTCTGCAATAAGCATCAAAGGAAACATATATTCGCCGCCATTGTCGGACCGAACACACAATAACTTCTTGCCCGTCTCTCTTTGAACAGAGGCCTGAAACTCTTTGAAAGTATGCAGCACATGATCCTTGGTCTTTAAGGCATAGACCCAAACCTTCCTGGAACAATCATCAATAAAAGTTACAAAGTAAGATGCACCACCAATAAATTTTCCCTTCATAGGACCGCAGACATCCGAGTGAATCGACTCGAGCAACGCCAGCTTCCTTGAACTTGGGTGACTTTGGAAAGACACCCTATTTTGCTTTTCAGCTAAGCAGTGCGTGCACTTCTCCAACTTTGTAGACTTGAGCCCTGGAATCACCTTCATGTTCACCAAGTAGCTCATCCCCATCTCGCTGATATGGCTGAGCCGCCTATGCCACAACTCAGTAGACGCATCACTGACTGTGTTCACCTCTTGTGTCCCCTGTGTGCTCCCCTCCATATAGTAGAGACCGGACTTTTTGCTTCCTCTGGCAATCACCATTGAACCTCTGGAAAGCTTCCACTGACTGTTCCCGAAGAGACTGAAGAATCCTTCGTCATCCAACCTTCCAACCGACACAAGGTTGAAACGAATATCAGGATCATGACGAACAACTTTGAGAACAAGAACTGCACCCGTCTTCGTTCTCAAATGTACATCTCCAACGACAACCGCCTTCGACACATCTCCATTGCCTATCTTCAACACTCCACAGTCGCCTGTTGTGTAAGTGGCAAATAGTTCCCTGTTGTGAGATACATGTGCTGAAGCCCCTGAGTCCACCAGCCAAGAATTGTCATCGCAGGGGAGGTTTGTAATGACCTCATCACCTACGACGATCACTTCGCCTTCATGTATCGAGGCCGTCGTTGTAGTGTTCTCGTCTTGCTTCCCCTTGTCGCCTTTCTTCTCTCTCTTCCAAGCGAAATAATTTTGCTTGATGTGGCCCTTCTTACTACAGTGGTAACAGTCTGAGTCCTCGTACCGACCCTTGGACTTTCTCCTACTCTTGTCTCTGCCACCACCTAGACTCCTGCTTTTGCCCCTTCTGCGGCTCTCTGAAACCAATGCCTCTGAGTGGTGGGATGTGGATGAAGTGCCCTAAGAACGTCTCCGCATCTCTTTATTCAGCACGCCACTCTTGGCAAACTCCAGACTAACTATGCCCTCTAGAGCAGAAGCGATCATAGATACTCATACGGTCTCCCACGAGTCTGGCAATATACACAGCAACCATAGTCCCTGAACCTCGTCGTCGAACTTGACTCCCATTGAAGATAGCTGGTCAACCACGCCCTGAAAATCACTCAAGTGATCCGTAATAGACGCTCCATCTTTGTACCGCAGACCCATCATCGTCCAAATCAGGAACAACTTGTTTACCCCGGTCTTCTTCGCGTACAAAGATTCCATCTTATCCCATAACGTCTTCGCGTGCTCAATATTGGCAACGTGGTTGTATACGTTCTCGTCAACGAACTGCCTGATATATCCGCACACTTGTATATGCTCGAATTTTCACTCCTCCTCGGATTTATCACTGGGCTTCTCGGATACAAATACGGACAGATGCAGCTTCTTGACAAACAACAAATCTTTCATCTTGCTCTGCCAGTAGTGATAGTTGGTACCATTCAGGTTCACCATGCGCACCGGCTTTGCGTCCATCTCTCCTCTCTAGTTTTTTTGTCAACTCCTAACACCCTTCTGAATTCCAGAACCTGGCTCTGATACCACTTTGTTGGGAAAGAAACGCGAAAACCTTTTCCCAAACTAGAGAGTACCTGCGAGAGAACCGAGAAATACAACGCACGAACCAAAATACCAAAAACAAACCACGCAGACACAGATTATTTTTGACGTGGAAAACCCTTGCGGAAAAAAAAACCAAGGGACGATCGGAGTCCAACCCTGAGAAGCCTTCATTAATGAAATAAAGGAGTATACCCTCTACAAACTTCTCCCGATCCAAATCGGATCCCCACAACACTTAGGAGCAAGAATAATGATTACAAAGCTACGAAGAACAAGGACGACGAGTAGATATTACCCGAACACGATCCTCCTCGAAAATGGCCTTCAATCCCCCTTCTTCTCTCGCAAAGTTGCAATGGCACTCTTGCCTCCTTCCTCTCTCTTGTTCTTCAATTTTGTATATGTGATTAGGGTTAGGAATAACGATGTATAAACCCCCTAATCCGCAGCAAAACCTGGACCGTAGGATACGATCCAACGGTGATTAAATCACCCTGAAAAATGCTTCAGTCCTGACACACAGATTTCGGCCAGAACTCTGTCCTGGCACAGAGTTCGGCCAGAACTCTGTGTTCTGCTTCCAGCAAGGTTCTGGAACAGGGAGGCAGAGTTCGGCCAGAACTCTCCCCTGGGGCAGAGTTCGGCCCGAACTCTGCCCCCCTCTCTCCAGCAGCTCCTCTGGCAGCTCCCGAGTGTCTCCGTCATCTCCGACTGGTCTCGTCACCTCCCCGAGCTTCTCTGACACACAGATAGCGCTCGTCGCACTCCGGGATCTTCTCCATATAGGTTGAAAATCCCACCCACTCCAACATATATATATATATATATATATATATATATATATATATATATATATATATATATATATATATAAGTCGTATGTATATATTTTTTTTAAAATTCTTATCACCACCTAAATATATATCCAGGGCTTGCCCTGGCTACGGGCGACCTCCCAAGACCCACGAAGTAGGAAGGCACCAAAACAAAACTTGTATATATAACCTTTGTAATATGTTAAATATTAGTGTTCATGCAAAACAACATAGTAACTTACTTAGTATAGGTTTTTTTTTTTTTTTCCTTTCTTTTAAATCTAATAACCTACTTAGTGTAGTTGGTTTTCACTTATACCTACTATATAAAAACAAATATTTTCAAGTTCTAGAGGAAGCTATATTTTTTTAAACAGTTCTAGTTTTCTCAAAAAAAAAAAAAAAGGAACATCATTTTAAATTTTGTCCTGGGCCTCAAAAAATTCTGGATCGGCCCTTAATATATCTAAAATCCTATAAACGTATATCTAACAAATTTAAATTAAAATATAGTCAATATTCAAATCGTATTTAAACTACCTATATGATATTATCTAAACATATATTCAAAATTCTAAAAATATACATAATTTTTTAATTTAAGTATATTATAATATATTAAAATTATTTTAATATAATTTAAATTTTATCTAATTTTTTTAATAATATCCTGGAAAAAAATTTGCTAGTGCATCCCAATATTTCTCCATATATATTTCCGCTACCAAATGAGTTACAAGGAAAGGGCGTCAACTGGTGTAGGGGAAATCCTTCGTAGATTTGGAGGATTTGATTTTGCCAAGGTCAGGTCAGGGAAGGGAGAGTGAAGTTAGAGGCATACGTATCTCCGAGGAAGAGATGGAAGTGTATGTAGATCTACACCCAATCACCAACACCTCACCATATATTGTGATTTAAAACAATGTTGCTAACCAAGGCTGTAGTTCTTTTCACCAAAATTTTGTTAAAACATTTATTTTCTAAATTTTTTTTACCAAAAACAAAATCTAGTGTTAATTTCGTTGTAAGTTATAATTCAGTTTTCTACGTTATAATGTATGGAGGGGGAACATGTGTTTGACCACAAATACTTATAGTGTGTTTGGGAATTTTTTTGAAGAGGTAAAATTAATTTTTTATTCACTTGTTGATAATCAAAAAGCAGGGGAAGAAAAATTTTAAAAATAATTTTTGTTTGTGTATGGAGAAAAATATAATTACCATTTAGTCTTTAAAATTTTCAAATTATAATTAATACTTACTTTATCGAAGGGTAGTTGGATAATTTCTTTCACAGTTCTCTCAACTTTCTCCATTTCTTTTCACTTTTGGGAGAAATTTTTTTGATTTGGACCCATATGAATTTTTCTTTCAAATTTTTCTTCCTCATTTCCTTTCCTCCTTCCCAACACCACTAATTTTAATTTTTCTCACATTTTTCCTTCAATATTTTCCTTCCTCCCATATTTTTCTCTTCCCAAACAATACCTTAGAGATCTCTTTCCCCAAAAAAAATTCGAAAAATCAACACTCAGAAAACAACTTTCACAAGAAACTCACACCCTCCCTCCACAAAATATATATATATATATATATATATATATATATATATATATATATATATATATATATATAGAAAGGGAATAAAAAAAAAAAATATATATATATATATAGAAAGGGAATAACCCACCAACCACCGAGTTGGGTTCTACCGATTTTCCCTCACTGCCATCGCCTATAGCCACCTCCGCCCCCTCCTTCAGCGGCAACCTTGTTAGCAATCACCCGAATAAAACGCGTATTATACGCACATTTTTTCGTATCTTACATAAACGTATAATATTTAAGTACTTTTAAAAAATTCAGATTTGTACGCGAATTTTAAGTCTGTGGAGTTTTAAACACGTACCTTACGAATTTTTAAAAAATTCGGCCAAAAAATGTGACCGAAAAAATCCATCAGTCTTGACTTTCTTGACTCCTGCTGCTATTAGATATTAAGACTGGCACAATTCTCAAAAATTATCAAAAGAAAAGAAGGAAAAAGTCTCACAGTAACCAAAAAAGAAACCTAAGAGTGTTTGCACATGTTGCTTGCAACAATCAAAGGAAAATCTTTCGGTATTCCATCCTACTTTTATTTTATGTTTATTATATAATGTTCGTCCAACCTCTTCTTATTCTCACACTGAACCCTTGTTAATGAAGGAGTAGAGGTGGGTGGGCCATATATACATGTCGAATTTTAGTGCCGAATTTGTTCATATAAAACGTACTAAACACGAATTAAATCTAATCCGAATGTTTTTCATTAGACGATTTTTTGACCGATTTTTTGACCGTATTTTACTTATATTGTGCCGATTTATACTCGTACTTTTGCCGTTCCGAATGTTTTTCGTTTGCCGAATTGCTAACAAGGAGCGGGAAAGGAGCTCGACATCCATCTCTTTGTTCGACGAGAGGGATGAGGTTGTTGAGGACCCGCTCCCCTTCCGCATCCGCACCGTCGCAGTGCACCATAGCCACCACCGCCTCAGAGGTCCTCGACCTCTTTGTCCACTATCGTAGTGAAGCAGAGATCCGCAATGGCCCCTCGACCTCTTCGTACCCTCGACGACGACCGGAGGCGAAGGGTCGAGGACAATGTCGTTGTGGTGACATGTAGCTCCTCGAGGGACTTTGATCCAGTGAGGGACCAAACCCTAGTTTTCTTGGACACGAACAAATTTGTTGGGACACAGAATTGACACATTAACAGATTAATTTTAATAGAAATATTTTATAAAATTTTAATAAAAAGAATTAATTTTTTTACCAAACATAATTTTTAATTTTTGTTTCTTAAAATCATTTTTTCAGATAAAAGTAACCGAACACAAAGTCAGAATTTTTGTACTAAAAATAATAATTTTATAACTTAGTTTCATAAAATCATTTTCAAAGGAAAGCAATCAAACGCAAAATCAGATTTTGTATACCAGGCAATAAATTTATAGCATGTTTTCTAAAAATAATTTTCATAATAAAATTTTAAAAATCTATCCAAACGTAACCACCAGTAGATTTAATCCATAATCGACCAATTGGCGCACATGCTTTTTCTTCTATATCCACAATGTGCAACATGTTCGATTTAAGTAACTGCCATGTGACGAAATTTTGGTGGTGCTGTTTGGTTGGCTGTGGGCCTTGCTCGGAAAATGAGGATGGAAATGAGCCCAAAAGCTTGTAGTTGGTTGGGAGTTAGGCTGGCAACCCAATCCTAACCTGATCTACGAACTCATTAAATAGATTCATTTTTATTACATAAAATTACATAAAAGACTACAAATATTAGAAATTATAAAAATCTAAAATTTGGTCCTTGTTTCTAAGAATGTTTGGCAACCAAAATCTTTTTTTCTAAAAGTTCAAGCTTTTAGGAACACTGTCAACATGATATTCAGAGAAAGATTTTAAAGCCTTTTTACATCAATTAAATTATTAATTTTTTTAAGATGAGACCAGCCATTAACGATTATCCATGTCCTATCATGGGATAACTAGGTCCAGGACCCCTTTTCTTTAATTAAACAGAACATTTACTATACCGAAATTGATTTTTTGTAAATTAGAGTAAACGAAACAAGTATCTAAATTTTAACTGGAACGAAACATTCCGCCAACTACGTTGGCGGAAAAATATATAGTATATAAATAATCGAAAGTTGGATTTCCACCAACGCAGTTGGCGAAAAATTGGTTTGGTGGTTGGTTTGGTTTTTAATGGTTTGTTTTAAATATGTTTGTTTGGTTTGGTTTGATTGATTGTTTGTTTTTCGTTTGGATTGGTTTAAATTTTTTTAGTTTGGTTAATCTATTTGTTAATTTGTTATTATCTATACTAATATGTATAATTAGAAAAATTATTAGTTAATATATTTATTTGTATATATTACTTTGTGTATATTAGTTTGTATATATGTATTTGTATTAATAAAAATATATACGAATAAATATATTAGTATAGATAATAATAACAAATTAATAACAAATTTAGGTTAAGTTGTTCTAATTTATTTTTTTTATTTAAAATTTTTGCTTAGTTATATATAAGCTTAAATTTTTTTCTTATAAGTTTTAATTTAAAATGTTGGATAGCTTTAAATCATAAAATTGAAATGTTGATACAGTTGAAGTCGTGATGACAAATTTTTTATTTTCTTCATTTATTATAATTTCAAAATCCATTAATCAAATTATGATTATAATTTTGATTGATAGATTTTGAAACTATAATCAAAACTTTAATTAATGGATTTTGAAATTATAATAAATAAAAGTTTTGTCAGCACAACTTTAACTATGTCCAAATTTCAATTTTATAATTTAAAGTTATCTAACATTTTAAATTAAAACTCATAAGAAATGATTTTAAGCTTATCTATAGCTAAGCGACAAAATTTTTGTGAATTATACTTTATTTAAAATTAAAATAATTATAGTATAAGCTTCTAAATTTTATAAGATCAAAATTTAAACTTATCTTGTAGAACTTAAATTTAGAGTAATTTTTTTAAATTATAACATCTTAACCTAAATTTGTTATTAATTTGTTATCGTTATCTATACTAATATATTTTTCATATTTATTAATTTGTTATTAATATAAATAAATATATATAGATTAATATATACAAATGAATTTGTATATTAATATGTATATATTTATTTGTATATTAAGTAATATGGATAATAACAAAATCTACATAAAATAATAATATTTTTATTATCTATGTTAGTATAGATAATAACAAATTAACTAATAGATTAAATCAAACTAATAAAAAAAATCAAAATAAAAGACTAAACCAAATCAAACCATAAAAAAAGAAACAAACAAAATAAACAAAAACCGAGGGGCTTTATTTCCGCCAACTAGGTTGGCCAACTCCGTTGGCGGAAAATTCTATTTCCTTTTTCTAATTATTTTTTTGGGTTTCCGCCATCTCAGATGGGTAAAAGTTTTGTTTTTTTTAAATTTATTCAAACTTATTTCGTTTACATTAATTTATACAAAATTAATTTCGGTACAGTAATTTTTCTGTTAATTAAATCTTTGTCCGATGAGAGATTCAAACTTGCCTCCATTTCTTCCTTCCTTTACAAGTGTTACCACTAGACCACTCCTTTAATGATCATTAAATGATTTATATTGTTGGTCTTTCCACTCAAAATCATTCTTAGGGTACGTTGACGGGGTGTATATATGTGTGCTAAAGGTTTTAGGATTTCTGTTGAGAATCAATAAGGGACTTTTAGTCCCACATCGGAATTTGTAGTATGTAGAGGAGCTAGACTCCCTATAAGTAGTGAAGTAGTCCATCAATAAAATTCATCCCAACTATTATTTTCTACATGGTATCAGAGCCATAACTCTTTCTCTCTCTCCACACAAAAAAAAGCAAATAAAGTGAGAGAGAGTTATGAAAACATCAGCGTGTAGGACATTCTTCTTTTCCCGTTATTGGTCGACTGTATCCGTCATTATATCAAAAAGCAAATAAAGAGTTATTAGTTTGTGATTCTTGTGAGTTGGGGAAACATACCAGAAGCTCCTATGTGCATTCTGGGCATCGATGTTCTGCTGCTTTTGATATGATTCATTCCGATGTGTGGGGCCCTTGTCCTACAAACGGTGTTAACGGTTATAGATGGTTTGTTACTTTTATTGACTGCTCTACCCGCGTAACGTGGGTCTACCTGCTGAAGAATAAAAGTGATGTTTTCGAGGCATTTCAAAGCTTCCATCAACGGGTGCGGACACAGTATAATGCTCGTGTTAAGTGTTTCCGGTCGGATAATGGGACGGAATATACCCATAAGAGGTTTGCTGCGTATTTATCCTCTCATGGTATACTGCATCAAACCTCTTGTGCTTATACACCGGCTCAAAATGGTGTTGCCGAGCGAAAGAATAGGCACCTGCTGGAGGTGGCTCGGACAATGATGCTGGCTATGAATGTTCCTAAATTTTTGTGGGGGCAGGCTGTCTTGACAGCCTCTTATCTCATCAACAGGATGCCCTCTCAATTACTGGACTGGAAGACGCCTTTGAAAATGCTCACGGGGACAACTGCGTACACCGTTCCTCCGAAAGTATTTGGTTGTGTATGCTTCGTCCACGATAACAGGCCTGGTGTTGGTAAGCTGGATCCTCGAGCACTTAAGTGTATCTTTGTTGGGTACACCGGGACACAGAAGGGTTACGTATGCTGGAGCCCGGTTGAACGAAAGCTGTTTGTAAGCATGGACGTTACATTCAGAGAGCTGGAACCTTATTATGGTTCGGACGAAGGTTCTGCATTTGGGAACACGCCTCACACAGTGGGTGTTAGACGTGAGGGGGAGGTAGTACGCCCAAACGTCATTGTCGGATCGGTACCTTGTCATGTCGTGACAGACTGGCAGAAAGGGGGAGACAACATCACTGATACTGATACGGAGGATTAAGAAGACAATACGTACATTACGCAGGGGGAGAAGCAGACAAGGGAAAAGGAGCTCCAAGTTTACAGAAGAAGACAGCAGAGGTCCAGTACTGTGCCGTACCCTGTGCCTATCGTGCCAAGTCCCTCGTCTACTCCTGCCCCGACTCCTGAAGATGTTACTCCCGCACCGGATCGCTCGGATTCGGAAGCGGATCTCTCCGATTCGGATGGTATGCTTTCTCCACCACCCATTGCTCCCTTAAGGAGGTCTTCTCGCATTAATGCGGGAAATGCTCCTATTCGTTATAAAGATTATGAACATGATATCGCCAACTACCTATCTTATTCTAATATTTCTCTGACTTATCAAACATTCCTCACTTCGTTAGACTCCACTTCTTTACCTAAGAATTGGCAGGAAGCAAAGAAGGACCCAAGATGGAAAGCCGCAATGATGGAAGAACTTGGGACACTAGAAAAAAATAAGACATGGAAGCTGGTGCCATTACCTGAAGGGAAGAAAGCTGTGGGATGCAAATGGGTTTACACAGTGAAGGAGACACCAGAAGGAAAAGTTGAACGATACAAGGCGAGACTGGTTGCAAAAGGCTATACCCAGACATATGGTATCGATTATGATGAGACTTTTGCCCCAGTAGCGAAGATGAGTACCGTAAGAACACTGGTCTCCATTGCAGCAAACTATGGGTGGAAGCTACACCAGTTAGACGTAAAGAACGTATTTCTTCATGGAGACCTACAAGAAGAAGTTTACATGGAGACTCCTCCGGGGTGCTACTCTGTGTCAGATTCAGGTGAAGGAACGTCACATGGAAAAGTGTGCAAACTGAAGAAGTCGCTGTACGGGCTGAAGCAATCTCCTTGAGCCTGGTTTGACAGATTCAGAAAGGCTGTCACTGGCATGGGGTACCATCAGACAAATGCAGATTACACGGTCTTCCTCCAGCATGTAAGAGGCCACATAACTATACTTGCTGTATATGTGGATGATATAGTAATCACAGGTGATGATGCTGATGAGATCACTAAGCTGAAGACGAAACTCGCCAAAGAGTTTGAGGTGAAGGACCTGGGGGAGATGAGATATTTTTTGGGTATCGAGGTGTGTAATGGTGAACAAGGAATTATTCTCTCACAAGGAAATATGCACTAGATTTGCTGAAGGAGACAGGAATGCTGGGATGCCGAGCAATAGTCACTCCAATTGACCAGAAGTGCAAGATGGGAGCAGAAGCAGGAGAGCCTGTTGATCGCGAAAGGTATCAAAGGCTAGTAGGCAGACTGATTTATCTAGGGCATACTCGTCCTGATATCTCATTTGCAGTAAGTGTTGTAAGCCGCTATATGCATGATCCAAGAACGGGTCATATGGATGCAATATTTCAGATCCTAAGATATCTGAAAGGGACGCCGGGAAAAGGACTGTGGTTCAAGAAGAATGGATGCACAGATGTTGAGGGATACTGCGATGCAGACTGGGCAAGCTGCATAGACGACAGAAGGTCTACCACAGGGTACTGTATTTTTGTAGGAGGAAACCTGGTTTCATGGAGAAGCAAGAAACAGTCAGTGGTAGCACGGTCGACAGCTGAAGCAGAATACAGAGCAATGGCTCTAGGAGTATCAGAATTGCTATGGATAAAGGCGCTGCTGACAGAGTTGAAGCTAGACAAGAGGACACCATTGCACCTTCGGAGCGATAGTCAAGCTGCGATAAGTATAGCGAACAATCCGGTTCAGCACGACAGAACGAAGCACATCGAGATCGATCGATTCTTCATCAAGGAAAAGCTGGAACAAGGGATACTGAAGATTGACTATGTTCGCTCAGAAGAACAAGTGGCAGACTGTCTGACTAAGGGTCTTAGTTCATTGAGTCTGTCAAAGCTATGTAACAAGATGGGGATGATTAATATCTATTGCCCATCTTGAGGGGGAGTGTTGAGAATCAATAAGGGACTTTTAGTCCCACATCAGAATTTGTAGTATGTAGAGGAGCTAGACTCCCTATAAGTAGTGAAGTAGTCCATCAATAAAATTCATCCCAACTATTATTTTCTACAATTTCTTTAAGACATGACGGCTTTTGAAGGAACTGAATCACACATTCCTGACATTGGTCCCAAAGAAAGAAGGAGCTACTGCGCTGGGAGATTTTCGACCGATAGCCTATTGTAACTACTTATATAAAATTATAACACACTTGATGTGCACCAGAATACAGTAAATAATGCAGGAATTATTCTCTCCAAACCAGACGGCCTTCATCAAAGGCAGATCCATTACAGAGAATTATTTATTGGCTCATGAGCTTGTACGTGAGTTTAATAAGGTGGGGGAGGGGGGAGGGAGGAGAGGGTGTTCAAATTAGATCTCCGAAAAGCGTACGATACGGTGAATAGAGAGTTCTTATGTCACTTGCTGGCGGACATGGGATTTGAGCAGTGGTGGGTGGACAAAATAAAAGAATGTATCTCCACTCCAACGTTCTCAGTGCTCATCAAAGGCCAACCGGCCAGTTTCTTTGGGAGTAACTGTGGACTACACCAGGGAGATCCACTATCTCTATATTTGTTTACAGTTGTGATGGAATATTACACCTGTATGATGGATCTTGATGTGTATCGTAGCCAGATTAAAGCGCTGTATCGTCGGGTTACTCCTTCGGTTTTCTACCTCATTTACGTCGATGATTTGCTGGTGTTTATTGAACCATCGATAAGAAGTATCGAGAAGTTAAACCATATTTTGGCAGAGTTTGGATGACTCTCTGGTCTCCAGTTGAATAGAGAGAAAAGTCAGACATACTTTAGTAAGGACTGTTCGGAGAAGTCGATGTGGTTGAATATGCTACAAATAGAAGAGGGCCAGCTACCTTACGCTATTTTGGCCTTCCTCTATCAGTTAGTATGTGCGAGATGCAGATTGTCAGGGCATGATCCAATATATACGTACTCGACTGGAGGGATGGAAATCTCAGTTGCTATCATTCGGAGGGAGACTGGAGTTAGTTCGGTCCGTCATTATGGCCATATCCGACTATTGGCTACAAGCCTTATACATACCTGGCCAGACCATCCAGAAGATTGTGCAATTGTGTGCCAATTTCGTTTGGCGAGGAGCACTACATGCTGTATCTTGGGAAGGGCTGACATGGGCCAAGGAAGAGGGAGGCATTAGCTTGAGGTCGTTACGGGTTATGCGAGATGTCGCTATGATAAAATTGGCATGGAAACTTATTGAAGGAAAATCATTGTGGGCTAGTTGGACTCGAAGCAGGTACCTGCAACATTGGAATTTTTTGGGTGCAACCGATGAACAACAATAATTCAGTTACATTAAAAAACCTCCTTCGAACCCGCCATGTGCTCAAGAAATTGCTTCGTCGGGTCATTCATGATGGGAAGACGACCAATCTATGGTTTGATCCATGGCTAAATAAGAAAAATATAATTGACAAGGTCGGCTGGCCTGCATACGAGTTGGCTGAAGAGATAAGAACCTCAGCGTCATCATTAAGGAGGGTGCTTGGCATACGTTAGCCCAGCCGGTGGGGCAGTGGTTCGCGACGGGAATAACTGGCCTTACTATATAACAAGGAGTGGCTGCTGATTACTGGAAATGGGAGGGTGGAGGAGACAGGCAGTTTAAGAGGAAGTTAGTCTACGAACAAGTAAGGCGGCGACGAGATCAAGTAAAATGGGCAGACATTGTGTGGGTTAAAGGATGTTCTACCAAAGTGAAGCTTTGTGCATACAGGGCGGTACGGGATCGGCTACTCACTAGAGATAGATTGATGAGATTTGGCTTACAAATTGCACAAGGAGGCTGTATTCTTTGTTAGAGAGAACGAATCAAGAGATCATTTATTCTTTAAATGTTCGGTGTCAGATATTATATGGAAGCACTGATGTGGTCAGATTGGCATACCTAGCAAGAAGACGTCAGGCTGCAAAGTATAATGGGTGTGATCTGTAACGCCCCAGTCCCAAAATACGTAGGACTCAAAACATAGACATGCCAGCTGTATAATAAATATACGTAAGCTGTAAATGCAGTAAAACCAAGGCTAATCTAATCTCATCCACAAAATGAAAAAAGAAAAGATAATATAATCAATATAAATTATCAATTGTACAAATTTGTTGGGCGGAGACAAATCCACTATCAACTATTTATAAGAGAAGTAATACATGACAAATGAAAGAAGGCGTCAAAGTAGCAAGAACGAGCCAAGAGCGAGTCATCCTCGATAGAAGGAGAAGACCACGACCTTGGCTAAAACCCTGCAAAAAGTCAAGGACACACACCTGGAGAGATCACCAGGTCCTCAGAGGGATGTAACAAGATACACTACACCAAAATAGTCATTTTCTAACGACTATAAGCGTTGGAAAAAAAATTTTCTAACGCTTTTTTACCGTTGGAAATTTTTCTAACGACAATTGTAACGGTTTTTTACCATTAGGAATTTTTTTTCCTAACTGTAAAAAACCGTTAGTAAACAAAATTTCTTAACGGTAAAAAACTGTTGGTAATCGTAAAATTCTAACGCTTATAATCGTTGGCAATTGTAAAATGCTAACACTTATAACCATTGGTAAATAAAATTTTCTAACGGTAAAAAGTTGTTGGTAATCATAATATCCTAACACTTATAACCAACAGTCGTTTACCGTTAGAAATGGATACAAATTTTTTTTAAAAAAATGATGCCTATATTAAGCCTGAGCTTTCCTGTTCCACTTATATGTTCCACCAATAAGATATATACAATTCAAATTCATATATAACAAATAATTTTGATACTAGAAATTTAACAAGTTTTATTTCCAAGTTAAATATCAACCAATCATCCACAATAGATCCAAAAAGTGCATCAAATACGCCTATAGATGTTTCCAAGTTGAATATCAACCATCCACATTTAGAAAGAAGAAGAAAAAAAAGAAGAAAAAGTGATCTGGTATGCAAACCAGCCGATTACATATGGCTTTAGGTAATAAAAAAATAGTTGATTCCACAACAAAGAGGTACTAGGATTGGTGATGCAATCACAACAATTCTAAAGATTCTAGGCTTCTACTGGTTCAGTGAGTTCTCCGATCCAATGTAGGCATCAGTGGCAGGCCTTTTTCTCATCCTTATGATCGATTCAGATCCTCCAATAGTGTTGGTACTGGTAGGCTCAATCTCTGCATATCATCTACGTGAGAAGCATGCAAGCATGATTACATAAAAATACCTAATTATGTATACCAGAAGGGTTCCTGGAAACATGGAACCTAAATCAGCTCATTGCCATGACAAGAGGAAGGCTGTGTCAATCACAAACTATACATTTTTTCCTTCAGATTACTCTAAAGAAACTCTCAAGTTGGTTGTGATCTCATGTTTATCTCCACTGTTGTCCAATTCATCATGTTGGAAAATGGATGCATTCAAATTATTAGTTTGTCAAAAGATTGTGTTAGGAGAAAATATTATGTTCTAATTTGTACATTCTCATGTAAGGAGAAATGTCACTATGTCAGTAACTTAAATAGGTAAAGTTTAAGAATAACAGAGCAACTAAGTATAGAAAGTAGGCGATAAGACAAAACATGAATCATTTCAAAATAAAAGCATACAAAGAGATTTACTAGTCCAAATTCCATACCAGTATACTAATTCTTTTATCCCAGATTCCAGGCCAACAATGATCGGCGATAATTAACATTCATTAAATCTATTAATAAAGTGCATATTGATTACAAATTCATGATTGATTGGTTCTATCAATAAAAGGGTGTATATTTATGAAACTTAATTATTATTAAAAAAAGATGTGGGGTTGGAAAATACCTGATGATCACTACTATATCAATCAAAGTCAACTTCATAGGAACCGTGTATCCTGATTCAAATTTCCGGTGCAAATAAAACAAAAAATAGCAAATGGTTTGAAAATTATCTTGAAGATCTATCCAGTAAAAGTAAATTCTCCTTTGACATTGGTAAGTGAATTTTGTGTCATCTACATTAAGTTGAAGTACATTTTATTTCATATATACAAGCATGGTTCTTCCAAACTCTGTGTGTTCATCCTAAACTAAAATAAAGTGAAAGAACAAACAAGAAACCAATAACATAATTGACAACAAAGTAAACAGAGGTGAATAACTATTGAACCAGAGGATTATGAAATTAGAACTGTCCACACATCAATAAAGCCAAAGAAAAAAAGCACACCTAAAACTAAACAGTGCAAGAAAGAGAAAAGATATTCTTTGATTATATAAAAAAAATGATTTCATATGAAATAGAAGATAAGAAAAAAAAAAATCGAGTTTTACACAAATTTTAGTATAAAAAAAATATCCATATAGTCATCTCCAAAGAGAATAGGCTGATGCTAACTTAAGATCACTAAAGTAAAAATAGCTCCAAAGTATTTTAAATAAATTCATGATTCGATTACTCATCAACTAAAAGTTTTATGTTTTATGGAAGAAAAATCCAAGTTAATGCTTCGCACACTTATTTCAGTTCCCATGTTAAGAAATCTTGTAGTAAAAATGATAAACATATAGCACCTAGGCACCAACCCTAAGTTGTCTGCAAAACAGCTTACCAAGATTCTCAGACACCACCTTCTCCAAAAAAGTTCTGTAATCATTACAACCAGCAAATATTCATTAGTTCAACTGTTTTTTTTATTTGATATCATAGTTTAGTCAAGATTTTTGTATAAACAAATTTTAGAAGAGATTCATGTCAAAATCAAATTGGATACCACTCCGCATCATAGAACAAACCCCAAACTATATTTTCCCTAGATATATGATGATTTAGAGAAGGACAATTAGGACCTAGAATAATACAAGGTAGTGACTAGTGAATGTTCTTGGACCATTCTAGAGGCTTACCTCTTTCTTACTATATTTGAGTCTGTTCCAGGCTTTCTTTCTTGCAACTTCTTCACAATTTTGTACTTGTGCACTGTTTCAAAAGATGAAAACCAAATCACTATAATATCCTACATACAAAATCTGCAATTAAAAATGTATGATATATAAAAATATAAAGCTAAACAAAAAAATTCTAGCAAATCCATTATATGTGTATGCACGTGTGTGTCTCCTCAGTCTTTGTACAATAGGAATTATTAGAACTTCGAAGAAAACAAAAATCACTTTACTTGGTCTTCCAATTCTTGGAGATATGGGACTTTCTTGTCAATTCTACTTTTCACTGCAACACGTTCTGCATGCAATAATGTGGACCCAAGAGGATAAGCTTTACCTAAAAGGAACTCAACTAGTTTTATGTAAAATATTGCACAACACTTTGAAAAAGAAAAGAAGAGGAAAAGAGAAAATGAGTCTAATCTCCAAATATATGACAAGTCCATGACATCCAAACCTTTAATTCTTGAATATCATTTAGACTAGTCCGAAGTAAACCCTTCCATTGTATTTTTTTTATCCTTTGAGATGATATCCGTTGTCATTAGAACATTTTAAGGCATCATACGCCCGACGACGTATATTCTTCTCATCATTTTGTTGCTGTATTTCAAGGGACATGAGACATTCACATCATTGTAGAAATCAATATGAGCATTTCTTTCCTGGACAAAGGAATTCCACATTACCTGATCTGCCTAAGGTACTGCCAGGATCTGCAAACTTCGCAACCTGAGAAACGTAAAAATTAACAAATACTTGTATTGTTGTATAGTTACTCTTACACATGCTTCAACATAAAAATTAACAAATAATCAAACTCGCATATGGTTACTGTAAAGATAAGGGCACCATTCAGACCATGGAAACAACCTCATCACAAAATGGAGGTACTGCTGCATGCATATCGACTCTTCCAAACCGTGTAGTAGGGATAAATGGACACCGCATAGTTGCATGATATATGTCTTATCATCGTCAACATCAACATTTCCGATGAAGAAGGTATGGAACACAAACTCAAAAGTTAAGAAGGATCCATGAAATACTAATCAATTTTCTTACAACAAGTATGAACCTTCATCAATTCTTTAGTTGGATCCTAATTTCTGTCTCAGGCAACTACGAGTTAGAGGTTGGTTTGACAATAAAAAGTCGAAGGCCAATTTATAAGTATGGAAAAAGTGATCCTACCTTATTTACTGTTGAACAATATAAATTATATAACCCTCATCATTCCAGAGTGTTGGTGCAAATTGCAAGGACATAAACTATAATATGGTATTCGAGCCACCCATCTTCATTCTCTCTTGCACGCATTGCATTTTAAGTGGATTACAAAAATTATACTACTACATGAATCGAACTACTAACCCATAAATGGGTCTGCAACCGGCCAGGGCATGATCCTTAACATTACTATCTAGTTTGGAATTATCTAACCATAGTAATCATACCAAACTTCTTTATACAGTTTTGCAATTTGTATTGCAGTTGTCATCAACCACCAAAAAATCTCATCCACACTCTAACCGAAGAACTTTTCAGTTTTTAACTAGCTTGAAACTTCTAGTACACACACTTCTAAGTATACTAACACCAAACCCATCAAAAGCCTAAAGTCAGTCACTACTTTAACATAATGTGAAGTTTAAAGCAAGCTAAGAAAGCACACAATAAGTTCTCAATGACATACAAATGAAACATAAGTTAGAAAGCAGAGTAGCACAACACATATATAACAAAGTTTAAAGCAAACTAAGACAAAATATCATAAGTTACACTAACCAAGTCCGCACAGGATACAATGAAAGTTGAAGAGAACTGCAACAAATTATGTGACATCAGACCCCACTAAGGCACAAGGTATGACTTCATATTCGGACACCGACTTAGTTAAAGTCGGCAATGGTGTCAAAAATTGTCAAGTGTGTCACACTTTACAAGAGAGAATTGATGTTACTTTATGTTTTGCCCATGGGATTTTGTGATTAAGGACTTGAAGATAGAGAAGACCTTTCTTAAAGGACAGGAATGTGAAGGCCCCTACCCAATTGGCACTAGAAATGATCTTTCTTCATCATTTATGATTTGGGTGCTTCTCAAATAAAGTTGATGGTAATGTGTAATAATCGTACATCTAAGAAGTTCTGAAATTTCTTATCCATATTTGGACTATACTTGGGCCTCGTTTGGTTAGCGGAATCATCGGATTGGGAAAGAAAAGTGATTACTTTCCAATGTTTGGGTGCCAAAGAAATTGAGGAGAAAAGGAAAGTGATTCCTAATAGAAGGGAAATTAGGGGAAAAGTGATTCCATCCATCCAAGCAAGGAATCACTTTCCCACATTGAAGTATTCACTTTCCTTTCCAAATTCCTTGGCATTTCCAAACATCAGAAAGAAAAATTAATGGGAATTATAATTTTCCAAAGGAAAGGAAATGCCAAGGAATTGATTTCCTTTCCCTTCCATTCCGTGAAACAAACGAGGCCTTAAAGGACAGGAATGTGAAGGCCCCTCCTCTCAAGTTTTGAAATCTCTTATCCATAATTGGACTATAATAATCGTGCATCTAAGAAGTTCTGCAAAGGTTGTAAACTTGACAAGACATCTAAACTTATATTTTCAAGCAGTAATCATTCAAACTTAAGTATTGCACACATTGTATAGCAATTTCTAAAGGCCAGCCCCAACTCCATCTAGCGAGGGATATCATTTCTCTCTTATTATAGTTGATGAACATTCACACTCCACATGGTACTTACTTTTGCTGTAGTATGTGTAACCAAGAATTCGGGTTCGTCTGCAACCTGAGAAATGTAAAACTTCAAAATATAGAAAACTAAAAAACAACCAAAACTAGAAAAATTAGCACAGACAACTAAATAACCAAAGAATTAGCACAAACAACAGAACTAGAAAAATTAGCACAGACAACTAAAATCCAACCAAAATGTAAGTTGATGAAGACCTAAAAGAGTCCGAAGTCATAAATATGCCAAGGAATTCTTTGGGCAGTCATTCACGTACATTATCGCTGCAAAGACCACCATGACCAACCACTAATAGAAGGAAGAGGAGCATAGAACGAAGGGGATAGAGAGAGATTACCAGTCACGACCTTTGCCAGTCGCCATCGCCAAGAGGAGAGGAGGGAGAGAACGAATGGGACTCTAGCTCGGGCTCGGGGTGATAGAGCCTAACTTAGTCTCACTCTATTTTCTGCAGTAGGAAGCAGTAGGAATATGCAGTAGGAAGCAATAGACTAAAGTAATTCCCTTCCCTTGCTTTATTAATTCAGTTAGCAGTTAGCCAGCCACGTTCTTCCTTAGCCCTTGATTGCCATGTCACCTATTCCAGACTGCCAGGTCAGCCATTCGGTTACACGCCAGCCTTCATTCTTTCTGCACAAGTAATACAGCTGGGGAATCAAAGGATGGACAGGGATTAGAATGTAATGAGTACTATAAATAGAATGGAAGGGGGCAAGAGTCGAGCACCTGGAGAATGAATTAGTAAAACTTACTATTCTTAGCTTTTGTCATCTTCTTCTTGTAGTATCTGCAGCCATTTGCAATAAAGCTTTGATTCTCCTAGGTTAAATATCTTTGCAAACTCTATTATTCACCTGATTTAATGCATCATTCTCCTCGACCTCACTCCATCACTGGATCTGGAGAAGGGGGTCGTATCAATTTGGTATCAGAGCCTCTCCATCCAGTCATGGAGAGCAGTCAGGAACAGGGATCAAGCACTCGTGATTCACAGCCAGAGATGAGGGAAGCTCGAGGAGCAACAATGGGAGAGGATCGACTAGTGGCCCTGGAAGGTATGGTTCTAGATCTGAGCCAGCAATTCAGTCAGTTTGTTGAAGATTTTGGTAGATCCAGGAGAGCTACAGATAATCCACCCCCTGTAACCACACTACAACCACCACCCACACTAACACTATCCCCTCAGATCCATCATCCCAGACCACAACCTACACATAACCAATTTCCAACTGGAAATGTCCAATTTAATCATCCCTCACCATTCTCAAATCAATTTCCACCAGGAAATTTACCATTTACACATCAAACACCATTTTACCAGTTTGAACACCCTCCATTCATATATCCTTCACCCATCCAAACCCCTAGAATGGCACAGGGAGTACAAAATTCCACTGCTGCACACATGGGTTCACCAGTTCCTACAGGATTTAATACTGGATTTAATGCTGGCACTAGTATGGGAGGACTGGGTTGGGGCCAGCCTACTCCTAGGCTCAAGCTGCCTGAGTTTGATGGAGAGGGTGATGTAGAGGAATGGTTGCTTTGAGCAAACCTTTTTTTTAACTTCTATGGCATACAGGAATGTGACAAGGTGAAGTTCTGCTCTGTGCAACTCAAGGAAACAGGAGCTTACTGGTATGATTGGCTTATCACCATTAGGGGCAGACCTGTTACTTGGGAAGAATTTAACCATTGTATTAGAATGGAATTTGGACCCTCTCAATTTACAGATCATTCAATTGATCTTAAATTGCTGAAACAGGAAGGGTCAGTCCAGGAGTACACATCACTTTTTCAAAAACTGTCAAAGAAGGTAGCTGGAACACCTGAAAGAAGTTTGGTTAGTTTCTATATAGGAGGGCTAAAGGAGGAAGTGAGATATGAAGTGTTGGTTGCAAATCCAGTAAATCTTCCAGCAGCCATGCAAGTGGCTAAACTGTATGAATCTAAACTGACAGCCATCAAGAAGAACTACAGATCTGTAAATCCACATAGCAAGTGGACAGGAGGTAACTTCTCTTCACTTCCAAACACCCATGAAGTGCAAAATAAGAATGTCACTCAGGGGACAGAGGGAAGGAATTTTTCCAGAAATCAAACTAACACTGTATCTCCTAGTGAACTTTTGAGAAGAAAGAATTTGGGGCTATGTTTTCTCTGTGATGAGAAATGGTCCAGGGGGCATAAATGCAAAGATAAGAGATTGTTCATGCTGGTAGCAGATGAAGATGAAGATCCTGTTGAGTCAAATGAACCAATAGCCACTCCAGAAGACAGGGGAGCCCTTGATGGCAATTCTCAGAGTTTGTTTGAAATATCCTTACAGGCCCTTTCTGGATCACTGCATCAATCCACCATGAAGATGAGAGGGACAGTTAAAGGCAAGCCTGTCACCATTTTAATTGACTCAGGGTCCACACATAGCTTCATTGATACTGCTTTCAGTGAGAGGTTCCAGATTCCCTTATCTCATGGGAATGCCTTTGAGGTTTTGGTTGCCAATGGGGATAAGCTCACTAGCAAGGGCCTGTGCAAAGAAGTCATCATTGAATGCCAAGGTACAAGGGTCACCACTGATTTACTGCCACTTCCCATTACAGGCTGTCAAATTGTATTGGGGGCAAATTGGCTTAGCACCCTTGGAACTATCATGTGGAATTTCCAGGATCTCACCATGATATTTACATATTAAGGAATTGAACACAAATTTCAAGGAATGAAGCCCACCAGTAAGCAGCTCAGTGAACTAGAGTTCAGAGATCTTAGGCAAAAGCCACAATTCTTTATCATCCAAATGTGCACTTGGCAGGAGAGTTCTCAGGCAGCAGAACAGGAAGACACCCAGGGTGACTTAAAGGAGCTTTTAGAGAAATATCATCAATTGTTTACAGAACCCACAGGCCTTCCACCAAGGAGATCTTATGATCATAAGATTCCATTAATTCATGGGGCCAATCCAGTATGCAGCAGGCCTTATAGACACCCATACCTCCATAAAAATGAAATTGAAAAGCAGTTACAGGAAATGCTTGAAATTGGGGTGATTAGACCCAGCACAAGTTCATACTCTTCTCCAGTTATTTTAGTAAAGAAATCAGATGGCACATGGCGGATGTGTATCGATTATAGAAGTTTAAATCAGTACACAGTCAAAGACAGGTTCCCAATTCCCCTAGTTGAAGAATTATTTGATGAATTACATGGTGCAAAATGTTTTTCTAAATTAGATTTGAGAGCAGGTTATCACCAAGTAAGGATGCATGAAGGGGATGTTCACAAGACAGCTTTCAGGACCCATGAGGGTCACTATGAATTTTTAGTAATGCCCTTTGGGCTTACTAATGCTCCCTCAACTTTTCAAGCAATGATGAATGATATTTTCAAAGGGTTCCTGAGAAGGTTTGTACTAGTATTCTTTGATGACATTCTAGTATACAGCAGCAACTATACAGAACACCTGTTACATTTAGAGCAGGTGTTCATAAAACTGGAAGAACATCAGTTGAAGCTCAAAAGAAGTAAATGCTCTTTCAACCAGTCTCAAATTGGGTACTTAGGCCACAAAATTTCAGAAGGAGGAATAGAAGTTGACTGGGACAAGGTCAAGGCAGTGGTGGACTGGCCAAAACCCAAGACCCTTAAAGAGTTGAGAGGCTTTCTAGGCCTCACTGGTTACTATAGAAGATTCATACAAGGCTATGGCTCCATAGCAGGACCACTTACCCAGCTGCTAAAGAAGAATTCATTTGTGTGGGAAGCCAAGGCACAAGCTGCCTTTGAAAAGTTAAAGGTAACTCTAACCCAACCTCCTGTTTTAGCTATGCCAAATTTTGATGAAGAATTTACTCTGGAGTGTGATGCTTCTGGGAGTGGTATAGGAGCAGTCTTAACGCAGAGGGGAAGGCCTCTTTCTTATCTCAGTCAACAGTTGAAGGGCAGGTCACTGTTACTCTCCACTTATGAAAGAGAGATGTTGGCTATTTTATTAGCTATCAAGAAATGGGGACAGTACCTATGGGGTAGGCAATTTGTTATCAAGACTGATCATAAACCACTCAAGTATATGTTAGAGCAGAGAGTATACACTGAAGCACAGTATAAATGGGTGATGAAATTACATGGGTACAACTATAGAGTGGAATACAAGAAGGGAGGAGAAAATCAGGCAGCTGACAGTTTATCAAGGAGGGAGGAAGTAACATGGGCTGCTATTTCTGTAATTCAAGCTGACTGGTTACAACAGTTCAAGGATCAACAAGCAAATTCAACCTTTTTCACTCAAATGCAGGAGAAATGGGACAAAGGCCTGTTAAATTCAGAAAAATACACTAAGCACAATGGCCTCTTTTACTACAAAAACAGGTTACTCATTGACCCAAGCTCAGATTTTGTTCTTGAAATGCTCAAGGAACACCATGATCTACTCCAAGCTGGGCACTCTGGGTATTTGAAGACACTACAGAGGCTCAAGAAGGTCTGTTACTGGTCAGGGATGAAGAAATCTGTGAGAACTTATGTTCAAGAGTGTGAAGTCTGCCAGAGAAACAAGGGGGAAAACATCTCCCAGCAGGATTGTTGCAACCTCTACCAATTCCAGAGCAAATTTGGGAAGACATCTCTATGGACTTCATAGAGGGATTACCTCTCAGTCACCACAGAACTACCATCATGGTAGTTGTAGACAGGCTAACAAAATATACTCATTTGTTTGCCTTAAAACACCCCTACTCAGCAGCTACTGTGGCACAAGTCTTTGTAGAGGGAGTCTTCAAACTTTATGGTATGCCCAAGTCTATTGTGACAGATAGGGATCCAATTTTCACAAGCCACTTTTGGAGAGAGTTCTTCAAATTACAGGGCACTACACTCAAATACAGCACAGCCTACCACCCTCAAACAGATGGACAAACTGAGGTTACAAATAGGTGCATAGAAGGCTATCTCAGATGTTTTTGCAGCCACAAACCAAAGGAATGGAGTGCACATCTTCCTTGGGCAGAATATTGGTTCAACACCAATTGGCACACTTCCTCTAAGGTGACTCCCTATGAAGCTGTCTATGGCAGAGCCCCTCATCACCTCCTCACTTATGTACCAGACCAGCCTCAAGATAAGGAGGTTGCTACAGCATTATTATCCAGGGACAATGCCTTAAAATTACTGAAGGACAACCTCCTCCTATCTCAAGATAGAATGAAGAAAATGGCCAATTCACACAGGACTGATAGGGAGTTTGAGTTAAGTGATTGGGTCTACCTCAAACTACAGCCTTACAGACAAATATCTGTAGCTCAGAGGAAGCCACAGAAGCTATCACCCAAATACTATGGGCCATATCAAGTGTTAGCAAGAATTGGACCAGTTGCTTACAAATTACAACTCCCAAATGATGCTCAAATCCATCCAGTGTTCCATGTTTCCCAACTCAAAAAGAAGCTATGGGCTAAATCAAATTGGCAAGATGAAACCCCATCCCAGATGGAAGAATTGCTACTTGAGCCAGATTGGATTTTGGACAGAAGGTTGGTGCAAAGGCACAACAAGGCTGCAGTTGATCTACTAATCCAGTGGAAGGATGGAAGACCAGAGGATGCTGTATGGGTACCCTACGAGAAGTTCTTAAAATTATATCCTCACTTTGACCTTGAGACAAGGTCAAAATAAGGGTAGGGTATTGATAGAGCCTAACTTAGTCTCACTCTATTTTCTGCAGTAGGAAGCAGTAGGAATAGGCAGTAGGAAGCAATAGACTAAAGTAATTCCCTTCCTTTGCTTTATTAATTCAGTTAGCAGTTAGCCAGCCACGTTCTTCCTTAGCCCTTGATTGCCAGGTCACCTATTCCAGACTGCCAGGTCAGCCATTCGGTTACAAGCCAGCCTTCATTCTTCCTGCACAAGTAATACAGCTGGGGAATCAAAGGATGGACAGGGATTAGAATGTAATGAGTACTATAAATAGAATGGAAGGGGGCAAGAGTCGAGCACCTGGAGAATGAATTAGTAAAACTTACTATTCTTAGCTTTTGTCATCTTCTTCTTGTAGTATCTGCAGCCATTTGCAATAAAGCTTTGATTCTCCTAGGTTAAATATCTTTGCAAACTCTATTGTTCACCTGATTTAATGCATCATTCTCCTCGACCTCACTCCATCACTGGATCTGGAGAAGGGGGTCGTATCACGGGGAGCGCTTTGGGAGGGAAATATTTGGGAACTTAGGGCTACGGGAGGGTCGGGGGGAGGAAAAACAAAAATTTGGGAAGTGTTTGCTTCTAACACTTATTTATCATGTGAAAGTCACATGATAACATATTTTCTAGTTTATTTTAATTCTATTTAATTTCCTAACGGTTAAAAGTGTTAGCAAATAATTAATATGTGTTACCAATATTAAAATTTATTTATTTTTATTTATACTAACATTTTTTTTAGTTCCTAACGATTTTTTACCGTTAGTAATTCGTGACGGTAGAAAACCGTTGGTAATTGAAAAAAATATGTGTTGGAAAATCCCTCTTTTGGTGTAGTGATACATAATATCATGCCATAAAACTGAATATAAACTGCTCAATAAATAGTCAAATTAGATCGTAACATGGTCCAATACTCCACCCTTGAATTAGTGCACCATCCCCCCAACCAAACAAGGACAGAAGATGGCACCCTAATCCATGATGAAGTATCTTTCAATGTCATAATCCAATATGGTATCCGGATCACAACAGGGTTCAGTACATTCTCATCAAAGCAGTGAACCACACCTACAACCAAACAAGGACAATGTGTGGCAAACTAGTCTACGACAAGTTACTGTTCCAAGCCATGATCAGGTATAAGTATCCAAACCAAAAGTACCCATACCTAACGGATAGGGTAGCCTAACCATTCTTAGTGAATGCAGTTTAAGAACAAACCTCTAACTCATGGGCTTTCTGGCTAAAATAGGATTGGCATGGTTCCCTCTCTGGGCACCAGGGGCCCAGTAAGTAAGAGCATAACGTTTCATAGAACGTCAGTGGCCGTTAGTAACCTTGGGTAATCTAACCCGCATCTCCGACGGAGCTCACGGGTTGTAAAAGATAAACTGTATAGTAGCCCATACGCTAAAAAAAATGTCCTTCCCGCTCCATGCCTATTATGTTGTATCTACAACATGTATAGCCTCTATTAACCGCTAAGTCAAACTAATCATACAAATACTATTAGCGGCTAATCCTATCGTACGGCTTATACGTACCGATGGTCAGCCAGCTACGTATGTCCGATTTCTATATACGATTCACAACTTCGTGGTGCAAGTGCGTCAAGGCCTATGAATGCATCATAAACGTGGGTGGTCCCTTACTTCTGGGTTAAATGTGCATAGGAATAGTAAAGTAATAGGAAATAGAACTAGATAGTAAAACTGCATCTCAATATAACTATGTAGCACAATTTATTTTGCAGAAAGGAAATACTGAATAAATGCATAAAATATGAGCTAAAGTAAATAGACAACAAATGACAAGGTATATTACCTGAGGGTGGTGCGCAGGAATAGCAAAGTCCAATATCTCGAATCGGCAGATCAATGAAGCAAGGAAAACCAACTACCACGAATGACCCCTGATGCTGAAATAAACATCACGAATGTTTTTGGTATAAAAAATATCTTGAAAGCCTGCCAAAAAGTCCAATTCTGGATACAGGGACAAAATCATAATTTCGGGTCAAAATGATTTTCGCCGTTGGATCTATTTTGCACTGAAAAGCATGCCAGCACCTACGGTCACTAAAGTCGTCAAACTACATGTCTACGGGTCCGGTTTGACGAGACGAACCCAACCATATGTCCAAAGTTGGATTCCGGTGGACCGTACATAAACTTGCCCGTTGGATTGGGTCGCGGGCCCGCCAAAAAGGTGTTCCAGTCGACCTTATCAGAATCGGACCAAACTTGGCACACATGACCAGAAAAGTGACACGGTCATGTTGGCACAAGTTTTGCCTTGAGATGACGAACGTGCACGAAGTTAGGGGCTAGTTTGCAAAGGGACCGATACGGGATATCTCGACCGATATGCATCAATTTCGTCACGTACGCACAACGAAATCGAGTTCCGTCGAATCCCACACGTTCGCGAAGTCGATACACACCTTTTGATGCTTTCAGTTCGCGACCACGTCGTCCGGTTTATTGGAGCGCACGCCATATCGTAGAAAAATTCTAAAATTTGATTGTTTTGAAAACTGTTTTTCTTGCCTTTTGAAACCGAATAACTTTGAATCTACTTAATGTAATTAGGATCTATAAAAAGGTTTTTAATCGTGTATAGGTTGTCTTGGACTGTTTTAAACTAGTTGTCGAAAATTCCTACTGGTTTGTTCGATTCTGTCTTCCAAAACTCGATCCAAGATGGGTAAGACTCTGTCTCGACCTTTGGAATATGTAGCTTTTCCTGATTTTTCAGGAAATACCATGACCAATATAGATCAAACCTGGAAAATCTAATTGAAGGGGATGATAGAGGGTCAACTAGGCTCTACACCTCAACTTGTGGAATAAAAAATTATTAACTATGTACGAAGAAACGAGACAGCAAAGGGATGTACCTCTATGCGAAAATAGAGTTACTCTGTTTCTCTGCGGTTTTGGTGTTCGGCCGGCAGCTGCTTAGGCGACCTTCACGGTGATCCGATGGCCATGTAGGCAGCGGTGGTGGTGGAGGGAAGGTCGCCCAGTATTTGGGATCCCGTTGAGGGAGGATGCCGCAGCCAGAAAACTTTTAGAACAAAGTTTGGATGTTCGCGGAAGTTTGTAGAGCGTTTGAATTTATGCCAGGATTTAAATCATGATTTAAATGGAATAATCATTCCTACTTCAAAATATTTGATTCAATCTTGGTAGAAATTAATTGGGTCGAGCAGCAAGGATTCCAAGAAGGATTCGGGACAGAGCCTGTTCAAAGAACACAGAGATTTCTTGATCGGGTTTCCCAGTGTTGGGTTACTCGCGAGATTTTGGGCAAAATCTCAATCTCGGAGTAGTTGCTTTGAATTTTTTTTGAATAAGATATTTATAAAGTAAATTTTACATAACTAATACATAACAAAGAAAGTACTAAAATATATTTAAAAAAAAGTTCTAAAAAATTCTAAACTTCATAGTACATATTTTCTACTGTAAATATTTTACATTTAAAGTGTGTCTCTATATATATACATATAACCAATTTCTAACGATTTAACAAAATAACCAGAAAATCATATTTATAATAATAATAATAATAATAATAATAATAACAATAATAACAATAATAATAATAATAATAATAATAATGATAATAATAATAATAATAATAATAATAATAATAATAATAATAATAATAATAATAATAATAATAATAATAATAATAATAATAATAATAATAATAATAATAATAATAACAAAAACATCATCAACAACAATACAAAATAATAGGGGTATAATAAAATGGGCAAGCACACGTTACTACTCTTATTATTATTACAAATAATATTAAATTTTCAAATCCTTTCAAAGAAAATAAATAAATAAATAAATAAATTAAAAAAACAAAAATAAGATAACCATAATATGGTTTGATAAATTTTATCATCAGAGTATTAAAACATATGAGTCTAATGACACCTACAGCTAATATGCTAGTCAAGGCATTGACTGTACTAGCCGTGCCATATTGTCTAGTCAGTGTGCATAACAAAATTTAAGCATGACTAAGACTTTATTTATAAATAAATAACAAAATAATTCAAAACAATTTACTAGGCAAATAAAAATTAAAAAAATCTTTGAAAATTTTGGGGGTTTACATGATCGCAACTCTAAAAAGCCAGGGAGAAGATATATATAAAAAACCTAAAATTAGACTGCTTGTGGCTATATGGCTTATATGGCAAGAAATAAATCAAAGGATCTTCGAAGGAGTGCACATATCTATTGTCACGATCCGATTCCAAGATTCTGGGTCCAGTCGGATCATGTCCAGCCTGCACCGTTGTGAGACGCCGGCAATAAGCTGTATCAATCAGTAGTAACTCAAGCACGACGACATTCTAAAATACGAGAATTTAAAAAACTTTTATTTAATAATTCAAACAAAATGTCGGAACAAAATTAAGTTATACTAAGGTTTACAGCTTTAAATACAATGCTGACTAGGCTACTAAGTAGTCGGCTCAGGTGTCTCCTGGTTGAGTTCAGCTATCTCCGCAGAATATTGGTCTCCAGTCAGGAGAGGAGCAAGAACATATATCCATATCCAGTATTCTAAATAATAATAAATGATGCAAGGGCAGTTTAAATGAATTATTATATTTTTCTAAATAATAATAAAAAATCAACAAGGTAATAAAATCTCAAGAGCTACAATGATTCAATAGTGATTTGAGCGTATAGCAGATCTGTGACCGGCTGGTAGATTTAATGTGTATACTAATATTTTGGCCAAATGCTAGTATACGATACGGCTCAACCCCCTGTACAATAGGGGTTAGCGCGAGAGAGGCAATATTAGTAACATGGCTTTGGTCACAGTTGCTATACTACTCTCCCAATTCCCGAGTCAATGAGTCAACCAAGCAATCAATTTGGGATCCAATAGGGACCCCGTGAATCAGTGTCGACACAATATATAGTCCCATTGATGCAGTATATTTAAATATTAATTAAAATATGAACATGAATAGTATGAAACTTGTCTTGGTTTTTCGATGCTGTAGGTGGAGACAGGAAAAAGGATCTCAGAATTAGGTCATGAACCCTACATTTGATTAAGAGGATGTCTTAGCTCCAATACAACCATTTCTACGGTGTGCTAGTTGTAATCTCTAATATTGGTCCTAGTCAATTTTACTGATTAACATATTAGTCTAACGATCAATTAACTCTAACGCTGCTCTATGCTATTTCTAAATTTGTATAAAAGAAGTCCAATTGTATTTATTTTGGAAAGAGTAGATATCTCGATTTATTCAGAAATCTTCGAATACATACACATACATATATATATATATATATATATATATATATATATATACATATATATATATATATATATATATATATATATATATATATATATATATATATATATATATATATATATATATATATATAACTCTATTTTTTCTATTTAATGATAACATGTGAGATTGTTAATATAAATATAAAACTTGTATTTTTAATGCGTTCTAATTTATGCGAGAAAACCTTTATTTTTATTTTGTTAGAAAATAACATTTTCAATTTTATTTGTAGCTAAACTAACGTACGATATTATCAACATAAAACACAAAAAGGGCAATGCTACTCCTAAGCTACGCAATACATGACTCAGAGAAAGAAAAGAAAAATTGGGGTTATGCCCTTACAACATATTTTACATAAAATAAAATAAAAATCCTAAACTATGCTGCGACGATCTTCTAAGCCGGAAACGGTCCAGTCCGAAGGCACGAGTGCCTTGCACCTAAAATATAGCATGCCAAGTAACAAGTTCTACAAGTGTAAAATAAACTAAAGTCGCAAGACAGGGACAACCAGAGTCTCAGAGTTGGTCACGCAGTCACACGTTGCTAATAGCTTACGCCTCAACGTAGGAGAATACCCCGTAGCGTTTGCGTTTCGCTAACGGCTCATTCGGCCATTTCGGTCGTTGCCAAAGTGGATACGCCTCAAATTTACCAAAAAATATGCCAATCTAAATAACCAATAAAATGTAAGCTATTTAAAGTGTATTTTTTTGGCGACCAAGTTTTCAAAAATAGCAATAATATATATGCATATATTTTTAAATGAGTTACAATATTAAGAGTATAATTAAAACATAATTTTTCTTTTAAATCATATATAGTTATATACATTATATAAAAATCATACCTTTATGTTAACAAAACAAAACTATAGAACTTGTTTATATAACAAAAACACCGAAGGCGATTTATATATCAAAATTACATAAACAATATATATAACAAGCCTACAATACCAAATCCAATCCAACACAATTTCTAACCAATCCCAAAATTTACCGAAATAGTCCCAAATTCGAAATCGGACTATAGAACCCAACTACAAACTAACAACTTTCCAAATTCTATCCAAGCCAACTTCACAGAACCAAAAATCCCAAAGCCAAGCCAAAATTCTCAAAACAACCCAAGTCCGAAATCGGACTAACAATTCCACAACCGTTCCGAGTATCCACATAAGCAACGCAATCAATTGATTGAGTCTCGTATAGGAATCGAGACCGTGTCATCACAGACTACTATAGGGAGAGACAAACTACTATGTTAGAAATTATACTGAAATCTGATGACGGAATCCGAAGGGTAGCCTCGGACTCGGATCGCGACGCGTCGTCACCGGCTCGAAGGCCTCGAGAATGCGTCTGGACAGCGGTGCGAGGGGCCGCAGGTGGTTGCGGGGCTGACTGCGGATCGCGGACGGGCCGGGTCCGCTGCGGGGTTGACCGGATCGGTCAGGCGTGCGTCAGTGCCTGCGGATTGGCCACGCGGAGGGGTCCACGGTTGGCTTGGTGCCGGTCGTTGCTGGCCGAAGGTCGGCATCGGCGGTCAAGGGGCCATAAAGATCGGGCACGCATAAGGGGTTCGGCCATTCGGATGCTGTGGGAGGTGATGGTGGTGTGGGGGTTTGTTTGGAGTTGGGAGGGAAGAATGGGTGCTGTGGTTGGAGACGAAGAAGGGAATAGAGGGAATGGTGATGGTGGTTTAAGAGTTAAGGAAAGAAAATGGGATGTATGGATGGAGATGCTATAGGTTGTTTTTAGTTGGGAGAGAAGAGAGATGAGTGTGCTGGTGAGTTTATTCTCCTTTTTTGAAGAGAAAAAGTGTGGGTGATAGTTAATGGTAGTGTGTGGAAGGGATTGAAATGTCGGAAGGAAAATAGGGAAGAGTTGAACGTGTGAGAGAGGAGTTGGGGAAACTGGGGAAATGGTCGGGATTGTATTCCTATTTTATTTTTATTAATTCTTTTAATAAAAGTGTTTGGGTTTGGAAGAAAAAGAATGGGTTGGGTTTGGGTCCAAACCAAAATACGACATAACAAACAATAATTCCAATTTAACTAAAATGCCACTAATCGACTAAAAATAATAATACTAATAATAATAATACTAATCAATAATAATCTAAAATTCTTAAAAAATTATACTAATAGGATTTCAACCTAAATTACTTAAAACCGAATTTTGGGTTTTACAAGCTTCCCTCCTTAGTAAATTTCATCCTTGAAATTTCAGAGATAAGGGCCGAGTACAATCAACTCTTTAACAACAAGGGTATTCCTTAACAGCCTTATGTCTAAAAAAAACTAACTGCCCCTTAGCTAATCTGTGAAGTAAACTATTTGATCAATCCAACAACTATCCTTAATTAGCATTCTTCCCTCCTTTGAAAATTAAGTCACTCCTAGCTCATGAGGGCAGGTTTTCGCTTCTGTTAGTCACCGTAATAATCTTTTAAAATTTGTCTTTCTATCTTTAAACATAAATAACATTCCTGCAACATTCTGTTGTACCTCCTTCATCATGCTAATCAACTAGATATATATATCCAAAATTTAACCCTGTGTCATACCATTACATGTGTTCCATCATGTTCTTGTACATCCTATTCTTTTAAAATCTAGGTCATTATTTTTTAAAATGATTAAAATCAGTTAAACATAGATCGAAATTTAATTACGACTAGTAGAATCAGGATCTAGAAGTGATCAAGTTTAAAATCTAGGTATGGTAAAATAATACATAATAATTTGTCATGGTTAAATCCTAAACATGATCAAATCAAAATTTAAATATAGTAAAAATAGTACCAAAATAATATAATCATAATTAAATTCTATCCACGATCAAGAATAAAATTGTGACCTAATTAGGCATAACTAGCATGGCCATGACTCCGATTCAAATAATTTAAACACGATTAATAGAATACGGTAAAAAATTATCTAGGCTTTGATATACTCACGACTAATAGGTTCATAAATGCTAAAAATATGATTAATATGAAAATAGTACGACTAAGATTAATCGAAACAAAATTTTGACATTTTGGTTTACTAGAAATCAAATTCAAGGATGAACAAAATTAAAATTTTAGAATTGATTGAAACATGATAAAAGAATTAAATCGTTTATGCACGATTGTGATTAAGATCAGAATCATATAATACAATTTAAGGATCGTCAGATGTGGTAATGAATACAATCAAAGTGATATATATATATATATATATATATATATATATATATATATATATATATATATATATATATATATATATATATATATATATATATATATCATTAACAAAATCTAGTGATATAATCATTAACAAAATCATTAACAAAATCTAGTATATATATATATATATATATATTTTTCTTTTATATATATATATATATAATTTTATTTTAAATATATATATATATATATATATATATATATATATATATATATATATATATATATATATATATATATATATATATTTTATATATATATATATATATATATATATAAATAAAATTATATATATATATATATATATATATATATATATATATATATATATATATATATATATATATATATATAAGAATAGTAATTATTGTCACGACCCGCACCCACTTTTCGGATACGAGACGTGTCCAAGCCAGCCCTACGCCGCAGAGTCGGCGGTAGAACGCTGTCAAGCCCGCAAGAAATAATGCTCAATAAATAACATTTGATGCTCATTCACAATTCTACATTTATTACAACAGTTACAACATTTATATTTAAAGGAAAATATAAAGTTTTATAATTAATGAAATGATACAATGGCTATCTACTTCTAGGTTGGCCTCAGCATATCCAAATCTTCCCAGTGCTAAGAATGATCACGGCTAAACCTGAAAAATATTGGTTTCCAGTCAGGAATGGAACAAGTACACAAACCGACGACAATGCGAAAACACAATAGAATTAACAAGACATGAAAATAGCATATGAGAGACAAAAGCTAGCAAGAAAACTGATGACATGGCACGGTGGAAAAGTAAAAGAAAAAATAAAAAACATCTACCTATGTGGTGTGAAATACCTTTTAATACGTGAACGGCTGGGCTAATACGGCACATCATACGATGGCTATCGTTCAGTAATGGTACGGCTAACTCATACGTGAGTGTGTATGACTTAGCTATCGTTCAGTAATATAATTGGGTTTGTTCACGTATTTACTTAGTATTTCCCCTCCCGACTACTCCGTGTGACGAGCGTGTCAACAAGCAGCAAGATATATGTATAGACATGAAATGATAAGACTACTATGAATCGGAAAGCAATCAGAAAGTGCACTTGCCTGAGATCCTTGCACAAACCGTAGTCACAAGTCGAGGGTGAAGGAAAAGCCGATCTAGAAGCTATCAACCTATAACATACAACGCACCACGAACAGTGCACGAAAACCACAAATTAATTCTAATGTTCTAGTTTTAAATAGTGGCTAGTTGGGTTACTAAGTTTAATAATAATTAATTTTGTAATAATTTACTTAAAACCTAATTTAACCTAATAATAATCTGAATATAATCTACATATGCAAGTTTGGCCATCAAAAGTCGTGTTTCTCAATTTCGAAAACCATGACACGCAAATCGAGACGTGCCATTGACTTTTTGGTCAAACGTTGTGAACTCTCGATTTTGAATATGCATCTTGGTAGATTTCAGCACCACGAGTGCGCTGGAATCGACCGTGCCGCAAAATTACGCTTTGGTCAAAAGATATCGCCATTATGGCTAATCGTGACCAAAACGGAGATCAAATAATCAGTTCTGAGTTCAACAGAATAATTAAAATAATAAATGAACAAAATAATTTCTGGGAAAAATATATGTCGTAGATCTCTGAGTTAGCTTTCCGAAACTTCAAACGGATCATGATTTCGATTTCTGGTTCTCCCGGAATCTCGAAAACACTGAAACGCGTCAAGTTTCGGACAACCGACACTCTACGAATTTTCCAGAAATTCATGTTCAGAATTTACGAAAATAAATTACATAGACAGAGAGTTTCCCTCGATACAAATCCGACAAAAAAAAATGGCACGCTAAACGGAGGTCGGGGTTGACGGGAATCACCTCGGGAAGTCGGGGGATTGCCGGGATAAAAACCACAAAGGTCGGCCAGCAATTAATCTAGGGTTTCTAAAGAAACCGAAAATATAATATATATATATATATATATATATATATATATATATATATATATATATATATATATATATATATATATATATATAAACCAGCGGCTGGGTCGGGTCGGGTCGGGTCGGCTAGGACACGTGGCTTAATCTCCTACGCCCCGCTCAATTGACTGGACGGTCGGATGGTGATGCGGTTTGAGGAGCCAAGCCGCTAGGAGTTCGGCTAAGGAGGTCGGCTCAAAATAATGCACAGTCAGCCCTCCACTGACTGACAGGCGGGCCCGCCCCCACTCAGCGGGTGGCTGACGGGTGGGCCAGCCTTTAGCTGACTGTGTAATTATTTTCTATAAACTGATTTATAAATCAATTTAAACCCGAATAAATTCAAATAAATTTCTAAAAATTCTAGAAAAATCCTAAAAAATTATAGAAAATATTACTAACCACCTAGAACATAGATAAAAATAATTGGTCTCAAAATAGTCTAAAATGATCTTATAGTAAATATTGAAGCCTTTAAAAATATATAAACCATAATAAATAAATACTTAAACATTGCCAAAAATTATGAAAAATTCCAAAAAATATAAAATAGCATAATGAGCCCTAGAAAAATATATGGGGCCAATACTCGCTCTGAGGCTACCACTATAAATTCTAGAAGTCCTAGAAAATAGGTTTTCCCACTATTTAATAATCAAAATAATTCCAAAAAATTCCTAATAATTCCTAGAAGATTAAATATAAATAATAAAAAAAATTTAAAAAAATTGGAAAGGGGAGTTACAAATCTACCCACCTTAAAATAATTTTGTCCTCGAAATTCTAATTCAACCAAGGTTCCATAAAGGAACGGAATTTGAGAATCAAGATTGTGGTCTTAATGGGTTCTCTATTCGGACATCAGTCGTTGGTTGGATGAACATTGGGTTTCAATCTATATGAACTGAACAAGATCCCAAGATAAACTATTCCTACTAGGTTAGGGTATCCTAGAATAGGTTTCTACCCAAGGGATTGAGCTAGTTGCCCGTCAGGTTAGTTAGCTAGGTCCCTAAGTCTGAAATGCGCCTTCAGTGACTTTTGAGTTTAAGTAGCACATGAGGCCTCAATTGGGTGGCACACTAGTGGCATATGCGTAGTAGGCTTCGAGTAGATCACAACCATGTATTGGATCGAATATACTGAGTCAAGGTTGAGGCTCTAGTGAAAGTCAAAAAGTATACCGGTATTACGGTAAAGGTCATAACTAATCCTTTTAACCTGAATGTCGTACTCCAAAAATAGAGTACAAGGGGACGGGTTTGAGTGGGACATGATATACCTAGATGGAGGTGGACTCGTCTAGATCTTGCATATAAAATTTGTTGGAAGGTAATAGCTGGTCTCGTGCTCCGAATACTAATGGCACGGCCGGGGACACGAAATGATCTAAAGGGAAAGTGGGAGTCCATGGGGCACTAATTGTCATGCTAATGGATATTATTCTAATCAATTGGTAATCCTGGTATATCTCAAGATTTTAGAAGGCTTACAGTCTACCCACCTTAGAGGCTAGGATATGGTGGCAAGGTTCCTGTCACGGGCTGGTCGATGGTAGCTACACTTGCGTATACGATTATCATGGTCATAGGGATACTAGGTATCTATCTATCATTTACGAGCTTTCGTCTTTCCAATTGGTGAAAGACAAAAATAATAAAGAGTTCAAGAGAGATGTCACTGAATACAATTTCACGATTCAAAGACGAATGTATAACTCAAGGGAAATTGTCGAAGCAGTCGTGGATGAGATCTTAGAGACATCTACATCTCAATCCACGTAGGGTAATTAGATGAAGAGCGAACCAAATGCATCATGGTTGATCAGACCGTAATACAATGATTCTGATTTGACAATATATTTGCGGGCGTCCCCAATAAACATATGTCTCGAATCAAGCTCAATAAAAGAGTAAGCTTGCAAAAACTAGGCTGTAATAGCAGTGTTGGTCAAGATAGTCAAAATACAAGTACGCGAGAGTTTTGGAAAGGAGGTACAAGTAGTTCGAGTTTTGTGAGAATCAAAATCTAACTCAAAATTCATGCACAAATAACATAATCAGAAATTATAAACTAACTCCTTACAACAAAAGAGAATTTTTAAAATAGGCAATTCTAACTTATGATATAAGATTTATATCTAATAAAGCAAAAGAAATTTAAACAGTTCATCAAGGTTAAAGTTTTAATTCTAGGTAAGACTAACATAGCAAGCGAATAGTATATCCACAAAGAGCAAAAGAAAACTGAATAGGTTATCAAAATTATAGCCTTAATTCTAGGGAAAGCCTAACTAGCCAAGTGAGTAGTACACCCACGTTGGATTATGTCGTCATATCAAGGGTAATAGTGTACATATAGAATCTAGCAAGTTATCTAAATTGCATGGCCTATCTAATAACCTTAACTATCCCACGGTCAATTTGAACAAGGGACTCCTAGTCTTAGTCATTCTCTTAAATCATTTTAATCCTAATTGTGAATGAGCATTTCTTGGCACAGGCTCGCAACAGTACGACTAACGTACCATCACGAGTTCGCAATCTTTTGCAAAAAACCGACCTGCATGGGCCACCACAAAAACTTGTCACGACCCGCACCCACTTTTCGGATACGAGACATGTCCAAGCCAGCCTACGCCGCAGAGTCGGCGGTAGAACGCTGTCAAGCCTGCAAGAAATAATGCTCAATAAATAACATTTGATGCTCATTCACAATTCTACATTTATTACAACAGTTACAATATTTATATTTAAAGGAAAATACAAAGTTTTATAATTAATGAAATGATACAATGGCTATCTACTTCTAGGTTGGCCTCAGCATACCCAAATCTTCCCAGTGCTAAGAATGATCACGGCTAAACCTGAAAAATATTGGTTTCCAGTCAGGAATGGAACAAGTACACAAACCGACGACAATGCGAAAACACAATAGAATTAACAAGACATGAAAATAGCATATGAGAGACAAAAGCTAGCAAAAAAACTGATGACATGGCACGGTGGAAAAGTAAAGAAAAAATAAAAGACATCTACCTATGTGGTGTGAAATACCTTTTAATACGTGAACGGCTGGGCTAATACGGCACATCATGCGATGGCTATCGTTCAGTAATGGTACGGCTAACTCATACGTGAGTGTGTATGACTTAGCTATCGTTCAGTAATATAATTGGGTTTGTTCACGTATTTACTTAGTATTTCCCCTCCCGACTACTCCGTGTGACGAGCGTGTCAACAAGCAGCAAGATATATGTATAGACATGAAATGATAAGACTACTATGAATCGGAAAGCAGTCAGAAAGTGCACTTGCTTGAGATCCTTGCACAAACCGTAGTCACAAGCCGAGGGTGAAGGAAAAGCCGATCTAGAAGCTATCAACCTATAACATACAACGCACCACGAACAGTGCACGAAAACCACAAATTAATTCTAATGTTCTAGTTCTAAATAGTGGCTAGTTGGGTTACTAAGTTTAATAATAATTAATTCTGTAATAATTTACTTAAAACCTAATTTAACCTAATAATAATCTGAATATAATCTACATATGCAAGTTTGGCCATCAAAAGTCGTGTTTCTCAATTTCGGAAACCATGGCACGCAAATCGAGACGTGCCATTGACTTTTTGGTCAAATGTTGTAAACTCTTGATTTTGAATATGCATCTTGATAGATTTTAGTACCACGAGTGCGCTAGAATCGACCGTGCCGTAAAATCACGCTTTGGTCAAAAGATATCGCCATTATGGCTAATCGTGACCAAAACGGAGATCAAATAATCAGTTCTGAGTTCAACAGAATAATTAAAATAATAAATGAACGAAATAATTTCTGAGAAAAATATATGTCGTAGATCTCTGAGTTAGCTTTCCGAAACTTCAAACGGATCGTGATTTCGATTTCTGGTTCTCCCGGAATCTCGAAAACACTGAAACGCGTCAAGTTTCGGACAACCGACACTCTACAAATTTTCCAAAAATTCATGTTCAGAATTTACGAAAATAAATTACATAGACAGAGAGTTTACCTCGATACGAATCCGACAAAAAAAACGGCACGCTAAACGGAGGTCGGGGTTGACGGGAATCACCTCGGGAAGTCGGGGGATTGCCGGGATCAAAACCACAAAGGTCGGCTAGCAATTAATCTAGGGTTTCTAAAGAAACCGAAAATATAATATATATATATAAAGCAGCGGCTGGGTCGGGTCGGGTCGGGTCGGCTAGGACACGTGGCTTAATCTCCTACGCCCCGCTCAATTGACTGGACGGTCGGATGGTGATGCGGTTTGAGGAGCCAAGCCGCTAGGAGTTCGGCTAAGGAGGTCGGCTCAAAATAATGCACAGTCAGCCCTCCACTGACTGACAGGCGGGCCCGCCCCCACTCAGCGGGTGGCTGACGGGTGGGCCAACCTTTAGCTGATTGTGTAATTATTTTCTATAAACTGATTTATAAATCAATTTAAACCCAAATAAATTCAAATAAATTTCTAAAAATTCTAGAAAAATCCTAAAAAATTATGGAAAATATTACTAACCACCTAGAACATAGATAAAAATAATTGGTCTCAAAATAGTCTAAAATGATCTTATAGTAAATATTGAAGCCTTTAAAAATATATAAACCATAATAAATAAATACTTAAACATTGCCAAAAATTATGGAAAAATTCCAAAAAATATAAAATAGCATAATGAGCCCTAGAAAAATATATGGGGCCAATACTCGCTCTGAGGCTACCACTATAAATTCTAGAAGTCCTAGAAAATAGGTTTTCCCACTATTTAATAATCAAAATAATTCCAAAAAATTCCTAATAATTCCTAGAAGATTAAATATAAATAATAAAAAAATTTTAAAAAAAATCGGGAAGGGGGAGTTACAATTATTATTGAAAACTGAATAGTAATTATAAGAATAGAAGGAATATATATATATATATATATATATATATATATATATATATATATATATATATATATATATATATATATATATATATATATATATATAAGAATAGTAATTATTATTGAAAACTGAATAGTAATTATAAGAATAGAAGGAATATATATATATATATATATATATATATATATATATATATATATATATATATATATATATATATTTATATATATATAATTGAAAACTGAATAGTAATTATAAGAATAGAAGGAAAATCAAATCACTATTACAAGGTTGAGAGAAATCAAACGATAGATTTAAGAAAATCAAACGACGGTTACAAAATAGAACATGCATGAGGAAAACATCTTTACAAACTAATAAATCACAATCTCTATAATATATAATTCTCTTATTACCAACTAACTTACCCAAGATCTTCTTTTACCACATTTTTTACCCTGATCTAATTGAAAATGCTAGTTCCCAAGAATCTCAAAAAATTGATCTGGGTAACCTATCTATGTTTTTCCCGTATACATATAGCTATCAACTATACACACATACATACATGCATCCACAATTGTATATCAACTATCTTATATACATGGCTATTTATAGTATATATATATATATATATATATATATATATATATATATATATATAGTTATCAAAACATAGAACTATTAAAATATGTGCAATACACTATAGTCAAACCATGAAAGAGATTTAGGCCAAAAAGTGTTGGAAAATAGTGCTAGAAAATCAAGTAGAATTCCTATATGAATCTTATAGAAATGATTTCTGAAAATTTAAACTAGTCGTTAAGATTCCAAGTAATCCAACGAATCATGACAACTCTGTGGCGATAAGAGACCAAACATGATATATTTTATAACAGGGAAATAGTCTCAATAGTATCCAGAAACCATACATACCTAAAGTCACTTTGCCTAGAGTTCATGTCCCGCCAGTATACATCTAGCTGCAGCGAACCATTAGTTCCATGACTCAAATAATGATTGATCACCGGATCTTCTATCAACTTTATCATTTGTTGATGGAACAACTCAAGAGGTCAGATATTGAGGACATAGTCTTAATAATATCCGAAAATCTATGAATTCCTGAAACTACTTTACTTAGGGTCCATGCCTTGTTAGTATGCTGCTAGCTGCAGTAAACTCATAGTTTTTATAATTTAGATAAATGACTGCAGTGCGCAGCTGTCCCTGTCATGACTCGCACCCAGAGTAAGGGTACGGGTGCGTGACAGCGTCCCAGCCTACGCCACAGAAACGGTGTAGAACGCTGTCTAGGTCTACTATCTAACAACAATTATAATATCAAAATCCGTCGAGATGGTCAACTCCAAACGGAGGACAAGCAATGATAATATAATATACTCAATCATAATATTCTAAGAAGGATAAATGATACTGAAAGATAAAGACAACAAGATATTAAAATATTATCCAGAAAATCCGGCACAGAAATAATACAAGTCCAGAGTCTCAGAGTCAACAATCTCAAATACAAATTCTAATATAATAATATGTCAAGGTATAATCTGGAGACAAAGTCCAGTACCAAACTAATCTAGCTGAGTTACCGCTAATGCTTCATCGGCTGGAACTAACCCCTGCTGGACTAGGGTCTCCTGGTCTATGCCCACTATGTCATGAGGACCATAGTAGGTAGGACACTCGTCCTCGCCATAATCTGTAAAATTTTGTCAACATATCCAGTCAGAATGGAACGAGCACAAATCTCCAATAATAGTTCTAGTTAGACGATAAAGAATATGTAACAGTAAATAGAGAGAATATACAACGTAAAGTGATACGTACATAAATTATGGTAAGGCATATCAAGAATGTAAATGAATGTAAGAGCAAAAGAACGATGTATATTATGTACATGAATTCGAAAAACTACTATCTATGTGATTTAACACTAGTTTCAACATGTGATCGACTTAGGAACATGATACAAGATTTGGCCTGGTTAATCATACGTGCGGTGTATGATTAACACTGTTCAAGATTCAAGACTTGATACAAGGAGGGTATTGATCACATATCTACGCTAATACCCGGTCCCCGACCAGTATAGTGGATCCAACCATGACACGTTATGATACGAGATTCTCTGAGAAAGTAGCTAGCCTTCGCAGGAATCGTGTCTATACAGTACACAAGAAACAAGGACAAGGCTCGCACAAGATATACCAAGGAATACAATAAATAACATCTCATGACGGAATTCAGACAAATACCAATCCGTGTGGACAATATGTCAAGAGCACAAGGCTATCTACACTAAATACAAGAAACATAGATGATATCACAAAATAGAAATATTATCAGAGAATGTACTTGCCTGAGATCCGGTGAAAATGTCGATAGTGAATCGAGGCTCAGAGTGAAGTCACGGACCTAAAGATGACATATACATGAGTTAAACAGTGTTTACCAGTATTAGGCATGATTTTTTAGTGTATGCTATGCAATCTAGGTCAAACTCAGTCAAACTAAGTCAAACTAGGTCAAACTAAGTCAAACTGAGTCAAACTAAGTCATACTAGGTTAAACTAAGTCAAACTGAGTCAAACTAGGTCAATCTAGGTTAAAGGTTGACCAACAGTTGACTTTGGTCAACTGGTCAACTCCGGTCAACTCCTAATCCAATCTAGGTCAAACTAGATCGATGGTTGACCTACAATTAACTTTTGGTCAACTGGTCAACTCTTAGTCTATTCTAGGTCGGATGTTGACTCTACGTTGACTTTCAGTCAAAATAGTCAACCTTGGTCAAACTAGGCCAAGTATCATATTTCTAACCATTACCTACCAAGATATCCCAGTCTTAACCATTACCTACCAAGATATTCCAATCCTAACCATTACCTACCAAGATATCCCAATCCTAACCATTACCTACCAAGATATCCCAATACCTTAGATACTAGGTAATACCCTTACCTTAGTAGTATTCTACCTTAGGCTAGGTAACAATACCTTAGTCTCCAATACCAATACCTTAACACCCAATATCAACCTTAGGTATCTAGTATCTATCTATATACCCAAGCTACTAGATAACCAATACCTTGCATCTATACCTTAGTTCCTAGGTAACTCCTTTACCTTGTAGGTAAATCCAATACCTTGAGGTAAAAGGTAAAACTAAAGATATCCTAAGATGCCACTACAAGTATCTCAAGATACCGCTATCCATATCCTAAAACATTAATCCTAGTATCAAAGGATACTTCTAGATAGGATACTAACATCCTACTAGAAACTCTAACACATACTAACATCCTATCTATATCCTAAAATACTAATCCTAACATCCTACTAGAAATTCTAACACATAAATATATCTAACTCTAACTCATCTAACTACTAACATAGACTAAGATACAAGATACTAACTAACTAACTAACCATCTAATCTTCTAACTCTAACATATCATATACTAACTAACTAACTCTAACATATAAACTAACTTATCTAACCATCTAACTCAATATCCTACCAATACCTTACCCTTAGACTATAGATAATCTCCATAATTACCTTGTCAATACCTTAGACATTACCTTAGCTTACTAATTTACCCTCTAAGATACTCATTCGTATCTTAGAATACCCACTCATCTACATCTTAAGACACTAACCTGGATATTAGATACTAGTAAGATACTAACCTATATCTTATCCCAAGATATCAACTTACCTTATCCTAAGATATCTAAAACTCTAACATCTAGTATCCCAATCTCCAAGATACCAACTCATCTAGTATCCTAACTCAAGACACTAATATATACCTCTACTAACTAGGACACCTTAAGTTACTAACTTGTAGGACACTAATTGTCACCCCCATTTCCTGTATTTCGTATTTGTACTCGTAATTTAATTTTGGCACGTATTTTATTTTCTCGACTTGTGGATTTTGGTTTCTCGTAAATGGGTTTGGACCATGGCTTGGTTTTATTTTGTGGAGTTGGTTTGGTTTGGTTTGGTTCATCATGAGTGGAACACCTTAGCCTATTCTCCACCTCCATTCCATCACAACCACCCTCATTAAACCTACCAACCTTTTCTCTCTCCTCCATAACTTCATTAATTTTTTACAACTTCTTCTTCTTCTTCCTTCTTCCACACAACTCCCCAACCCATAGGCAAGTACACCTTGCCATCAAATAAGCACAACTTTTTATTTGTCCATTAACTAGATTAGGCCATGGAGAACAACTTTAGAACTTGACATTTTGTGATTTGGAGCTTTCATTTTTTCTAGATCTAGGTTTTAACCATTTTCGAAAATCCTTGGTTTTGATCCATTAAACTTCGATTTTTACATGTTTTGATGCTTCCATGTGGAAGAGAATTTGATTTTACTCAAGTTAGACCTTTGAAAATCTAGATTTGGTTTTGATTTTACCAAGATATGAAGTTTGAACCTTAGAGTTCTTGGAGTCTTCTTCTCGGCCTGGAGAAGAAGACAGCAGCCTGCGCTCTTTAGCGCAAGGTTGGATTGCGCATTCCCTCTCGGCCAACGCTCCTTAGCGCAGCGCCGACCGTGCAGCTTGCCCCTTGGCGAACTGCGCTCAACCCGAGTGTGCATGGATTCATGCGCAGTCTGCTCATGCGCAGTCCGCTCATGCGTAGTCTGCCCATGCGCCATCTATCCCTGCGCGCTCCACTCATATGCAATCTGACCCTGCGCCATCCACTCCTGCGCAATCTGACCCTGCGCCATCCACTCCTGCGCAATCTGACCCTGCGCCATCCACTCATGCGCAATCTGACCCCTGTGCCAACCAGTTCAGCGCAAGCCTACTCCTGGGCAGCTCACTCCTGCGCAGTTGGCCCCTGGCGTACTTGACTCCTGCGCAACCCGACCCCAGGGACCCTTGCGCAATCTGTCCAATCATGGAGATTTGGTTTATTTTTTCTTAATCTTGGCTCTTCTATAGCCCTGTATATTGGTATTTATTTAGATATTTTACGTCCATTTTATATCCTTACGCCTTTTTTTATGAACTTGATTTACTTAAAATATTTGGAATGACTATTGTACATGGCATGGTATGACAAGGAACTAGCATAACATGACAGTGACCCGTAGTGGTGCACTCCTGACATGACCAACCTGACATGATAGTAGCCTGTCGTGGCGCACTCCTGACAGTACCCTGACATAATTTATCTTGATAACTTGATAGTGGCCGTGGTGGCGCACTCCTGACTTGACTTGACTTGTAACTTGTAACTTGACTCGTATAATCAACTTGACACCGTAGGTGTTCCTGCTTGCTTGCTTGTACAATCCACTTGTCTTGTCTTGCATCATGTCTAGGACGTGACTTCCTGGGTACCACGGCCAGGGACTCGCGCTAAATTGGATTAGGCTAATGATTAGATCAAACTAGAACATGGAGAATTCTCAGTCACAGGCAATCTCGTTATCTGGGCGCTTTAATGGACTTGTAGCTTGCCGACGAGTAGAGCACATTTCTAGCACACTGTCATGTGTTGTACCCTCTAAGTCACCTAAGGGTACATTTGTCTCCCGGGCAATGTACCCACCTATAACTCTCAACCCGCGGAAGGATAACTGGATGGTCTGTAGGGCTTGGGACTGGAAATTCTCACTTGCATCTTGTTAGTAATTAGGCTTGTGATAACCCTAGTTAGTTAAAGTAGTAAGCCGTAGTACTTGCTTGGCCGATTGTGAATGAATGGTGTCCAGCTCTGTCTAAGTCTTGTCTAGCCCCTGTACCTGGAACTCTTGATCATGATTGTTTTGCTTATCTCTAACGATAAATGGGTAGAGACAATGAGCTATTCAGGCGAAGGGGTACAATCCCGGTCCTTGTTTGGTTTATGGATTGTAACCCGGCTCCCGGAATGGTTCCACGTCCCTAGTCGTTTATCGCTCTGTGTACTTTTATTACTTGTACTTTCCTTTTATTCTTTATGTTCTGATATGCTAGCTTTTGTTCTTATCTGTGGCCTCCTTGTGGCACTTGCTCTTTCTGGGGTTTGACCCAGCTGGTTTTGTGTGGCCAGATTTTGGAGCAGCTCCCGAGGATCTACCAAGCTTCCAGCCCAATGGTGAACACTAGACGGAACCCGGGCTACGAGTGGGTTTTCTCTTTTTTTTGTTTCGCCCACTTATATGTAAATTTATTCTTTTGAGGCGTTTAGCCGACGAGCACCTGTTAGCTCGATGCACATTTATTTACTGTCTGCCTACGGGCTGTAAACATGATTAACAAATCCTAGGGTTGATCATGTATGACCGAACTCTTGCTAGTCCTATCATTTTGTACGACTAGCTTCATGATCATCCGATATGTAATATTTGGGATGCCTTATATATATATATTTGATGCTCTAACATCTTGTAACTCTGTTAATTACTGGAGATTGAGACAATAGGCTTGACCTTAAGAGACTGCTGGCTTGTAGTAAACCCTCATATCTAGACAGCCGTGACCGTATAGTTGAGATGTATTCTATTTCAATATACGTAGCTGGCTATGTCCGCCCCCGCTCTCCAGTATTCTGGTTCTGGGGCGTGACACTAATATATACGTCTAACTAACTAACACTAACTCACAACATACACACACACTTAAATACAAAGGGGCTGCTGCTGCTTACTGCTTCTGCAAGCTGCTGCTGCTGCTTCTGCAAGCTGCTGCTGCTTCTGTAAGCTGCTGCTGCTTCTGTAAGCTGCTGCTGCTTCTGCAAGTTGCTGCTGCTGCTTATTGGCAGCATAAGCCCCCTCCTCTTCTCTCCTCTTCTCACTCACTCCCTTCTAATTCCCTCTAACTCTCTCACTCACAACACACACAAACAAGCACACACACTCTCTCAAACACTCTTCCCCTCTCCACAAACACACATACAACACAAACACTCTCTTCTATCACTCACTTCTCACAAGCATATACACACTCTGACATATATTTACACACACAATCTCATCTCTTTCCTTTCCTCACACACACACTAATACTAAACCACAACACAACCAAGCCACTTACAAACACACACACAACTCACAAGTCCCTTCAAGCACACTCACACACATGCACTTCTCCCCTCTCCTCACACACACACACACACACACACACACACACACACACACACACACACATATATATATATATAACATAACAAACCACAACCACACTCTAACATATATATATATATATATATATATATATATATATATATATATATATATATATATATATATATATAATATCACCCAAATCAGTCCATATATATAAATATATACCAAATTGGTATCTCTACTTATAAACATGGCTTGTAGGCCAAATATATAAAGATACATACATAGGTATCTATATGAAAACTAAATGGAACATCCTAACCATGGCTAATCTATTCTCTAACATGTATAAAATTGAAATTAGAAGTCTAAATAGCCTATTGGGCATAAACACAAACACTTGGTGGTCCACCCTCGAAATTTCTCCATGGGTGACACCAAATCACTCCTAATTTCCTATTGAGGGCTCAAAAGAGCCTCTAAATCAATCCTAAGGGTGGTTCATGTATGGGGGTGGTTCCTATAGATTCAAAACTAACAAATATGCAAAGAAAAGATGAAATAGAGAGGGTTTAGAGAGAGATACCTATTAGAAGTGATTTTCCAATGAATAACCCAAAGGACACGAATCCGACACGTACTCTTCTAGCAAATGGACTCTCCTCCTTGCTCTTGGCTCCATAATCCTTGTAGGCTCATTCTTCTTGCAAGAATGAAAGGATTTGGTAGAAGAATGAGGGGATTTAAGGGAGACAACAAATGGGTTTGCTCTCAAGTTGGGGAAGAACACCAAATGGAAGATGATGGAGGCTACTATGAAAAATTAATGATGGAGGCCTCCCCCCTCTCTTAGCTAACATGTAAACCCTATTTGGGTCAATAGGAAATGTCCAAGTTGCCCCTAATGGTTCTTCTTTGGTTAATTTAAGTCATACAAGGAATTGGGGTCAAATTGGTCAAAGTTCGAAACTCTAAATGACTAAACTTGTCATGTGGGATTAGTCTAAATGCACTAGTCTAATGAGTCAAGTTTGTGGGCCATGCCTAGCTAATCTTTGGGCTCCGACTAGAGTCTAAGCTACCCGGACCACTAACACAAGTCAAAACTAGACGAAACTCAAACCTGACTAAACTAATCCCCAAAATACAATATTAATAAATCAATATTCACAAAATATTAGAATATGAAAAATGATAAAATTATCTTCATTTTTTAAAACAGGCAGTTACAGTCCCGCCATAATAGGTCAACGAATACTCTCTCAACTTTATCCACTAGAATTCCAAAGAGAAATTCAAACGAGTTCTAAAGTTCTAATAATGATAGGAAAAGATGTAGATGTCTGTTCTTCAGGAATCAAGAAAATTTATCAGGGTAAATAGGTGTTCTAGTAGCTCTTGAGAATCAAAGGGTTTGTTTGAATTCAAGAGGAGTATTTGTTCTCCGACATTTTTCTTTTCAAAGATTAAACTTATGGAATTGATCAAACTTGATTCTGACTAATTGAGTTAGGCACAAGATAAAATAGAAGCAGCACAGCTGCAAGTTGTGTAGAAGAAGCCAATGAGAATATTTCCGGCAAAAATACTTCGAGAATACTTGTCACGACCAGCACCCGTTTTTTTTTAACGGATACGAGACGTGTCCAAGCCAGCCTACGCCGCAGTGTCGGCGGTAGAACGCTGTCACGGCCATGAAGATCAAAATCACAAATAATGTTCATTCACAAAATTAATTTAATTTACAATGATCACAAGTTTTACATTTTACAGAAAAATATAAACTTGTACATATATGGAATGACTACAACTCTTCTATTTAGCTAGTCTCTAGGCTTCGGCTGCAAGTACACCCGTATTTCCCATGTTAAGTGAATCCACGACTAACCTAAAAAATATGGTTTCCAGTCAGGAATGGAACGAGCATAATTTACTGAATGCAATTTCAAATAAAGAAAATGACTATACAACAGAGGTTAGACATCAATTACATGTTTTTGAAAATAAACAAAAAATATGGAAAACCAATAGCAAATAAATAGACACAAAATACTTTCCCCAACTGTTAGAAGTACCTTTGATTTGTGATCAGTCTGGGACACTACACCGCATGGTCTACGAGGTCTACTTGCATGAAAATAAGCACTGTCTACGAGGTCTACTTGCAGAAAAATAAGCACTGTCTACGATGTCTACTTACGGAAAAATAAGCACTGTCTACGATGTCTACTTGCAGAAAAATAAGCACTGTCTACAATATCTACTGCATGAAAATAAACACGGTCTACAAGATCTACTGCATGAAAATAAACACGATCTACGGTCGGATCACACATCCTTGGTACTTCTCATTCCCGACTCAACAATTTATAATAGAGTATAAAAATCACATAACCAATGGCCAATCAATGAAATATAGTAAAGATCAATATCGAAATGTAGACAATAAATTGTACTCGCCTGTGGTCCTGTGCTGGTGTAACCGATAATCTGAACCACTCAGAATGCCACAACAGTCAAAACTCGTACAACAGTGTCCGAAAGCTGAAATAAACATTACCAATATTCTTAGAATAGTCAAAATAGCTAGGATCGTCTGTCCTTAAGTCCAATTCTGGATACAGAGGCAAAACGATAATTTTGGGTCAAAACGGTGTCCGCCGTTGGACCCGCTTTGCACCAAAAAGCGTGCCAGAGTCAACGGTCTCTAAAGTCCTCAAACTACATGTCTACGGATCCAGTTTTCCGATATGAACACAATCGTATATCCAAAGTTGGATTTCGGCGGACCGTGCACAAAATTGCCCGTTGAGTCGGACCGTGGGGCTCGCAAAACGGCGTTCCGATTCAATTGTCTCAGAATGGGACCAAACTTGGCATACAGGACCAAAAAATGATACGGTCCTGTTGGCGTAAGTTTTATCTCGATCTGACGAGCGTGCACAAAGTAATTGAGAAATTTGCACAGAGGCTGATATGGTAAATTTTGACGGATACGCATCAAATTCGTCGCGCACACGCAACTAATTTGAATTCCGTCAAAGCCCACACGACCACGAAGCCATTACGCACCTTTCGATGCTTTCGGTTCGCGACCATGTCGCCCGAATTGGCGGGACGCACGTCGTATCGAAGGTTTTTTATGATTTTATAATATTTTAAAACAGGTTTTTCGAAATCTTTGGGGACTGTTCATTCGGCACACATTGCACGAATACAGAAAGGAAAAGAAGGGTTTCCATCTCCTATATATTGTCCCTAAGTGTCTTCAAATAGAATCTCGAAATCGTGCATGGATTGGAAGAAAACTGACCGTGAACTAGAGTCTTTGGACAGGTTTTGCTGTCCTGATTGGGACAGAATTTTTGCTGATTTTCAACTCGATTTCTCTCGAGTTTTGGGTCACTAGAATTTAAACTATTTAATAGGAATTAGAGAGGGTTATAACAAGATCATACCAGGTTTTACGGAATTCAAAACGATCAAACGATCGTGGAGATATTGCGTTGCGAAGTCGCTGCGACTGTTGCCGTTCTCTGTTCTGGATACGTGCGCGGGCAGCCTTCCGGCGACTCCCCGGCGCTGCCGCGACGACGCGCGACGACTGGGGGTGCGCTCCAGGGAAAGGGAAGGTTGGGGCGTAGTTGGGGCTTAGGGTTTTAGAGTTCTATTCGAGATCCTCTCGATCTCAAACTCAATATATATATATATATATATATATATATATATATATATATATATATATATATATATATATATATATATATATTTACATAACCGTAAGTATATATCCTTTGCTCTCGGGTTTGGACTGGGAGTTATACGCGGGTGTGGGGCCATTTGTATGGCTCTGTTAGAGCAGCTGCTGGGTTGTGGGGGGAACAAAGGGATTAATTTCCTTTCGGTTTCCTTTCCTTTATTCTAATATATATGATTATATATATCTATATATATACACCCACAATCATTTATAGATAATATGTATGTATATATATATATATATATATATATATATATATATATATATATATATATATATATATATATATATATATATAAATTAAGAAAATATATATATATAAATTAAGAAAATGTACGTATATGCCTATATATATATATACACCTCCATAAAACTCAAATAAATTTCGCTAGCATCTATTCCTGTGTAGAGTCTATTTGTATAAATATGAACATACATAATAACATTTATTTGATAGCAAAATAATTATAACCAATAATAATAATAATATATATAATATATATAATGACCTCAGTAATATTGATAAATAATAATAATAATAATAATAATAATAACGAAATATAATAAATCAATAATGGTGTATATACCATTATATACAGTCTACAAAATCCCAAAATGTACGAGGGCCTATTTTATACAAAAGTCAATGAATATCACTAATAATAATATTTATAATATTTAAATTACGAATACTTAGGAATATTCATTAAATCATTAAAATAGAAAATCACCCACTCATCAAAATACATCAACACGCATGTCATCCGACGCCCCACATGACTACATGGGCTAGGGCTCAGTTCGGGTCCAGTCCGGACTAAAATGGTATAATCAGTTTCCCTAAAACTCAATAATATAATTAATTAATAAATAAATCTTCGATAAAGGTTAAGTCACAACTTGGCCTGGTTTTCCTAGTTAGGACTTCACTATGGCTCGGCCTTCCCTACCAGGGCTAATACACTAGCCAAAGCACGCCATTGCACTATCCGTGCCATGATTTCTAGTCACTGTGTACTCCAAAACTCCATCATGGCTAAAATCATCTACCGTAATAATTAATTAAAATAATTATTTATAAATTCTAAAAATTACTATTTAATTCAAATAAATAAATAATATATATATTATCAAAATCCCGGAAAGAGGGGTTACAATACTGACCTTTACCAAAATTATTTTAGGAAAAATAACTCCTTATGACCAATGAAAGTTTGAGATTTTGCTAGGTAAGTTGGGCTAGTTAGTCTTATTGGTTCAAAGAAAGTCAAGTTGAAATGGTTTAACAAAACCAACGAAGGAATAGCTTTGGAATATTAGTCATTGATGGTAGGTTGGCTAAAAGGGAAGTCAAAACTTCAAAAATAGTAATTGGCCTAGACCCTAAAGTATAATGCATATAGAAAAAAGATAATCCTTCGGAGACCGTGGAATTGTAATCACGGCTTGCATCTCCTTAGCTATTCTCTGGAATGGTTAGGAAGCACATAAGCAATGCAATCCAACTAAGTTACATACATAGAAAAAACATTTTTAATAAAATTGGTCCTATGTTGTGACAGGTCATGATGTTTCAATGTTCTAAGTGTTCTAGTTGTTTTTAGTCAGTTTTTCTAAAGTTTTTTTGTTCGACCTGCATGAGCCACCACTAAAAATATGTTACGACCCAATTCCAAGATTCTGGGTCCAGTCGGATTATGTCCAGCCTGTACCGTTGTGAGACGACGGCAGTAAGCTGTATCAATCAGTAGTAATTCAAGCACGACATGCTAAAATACGAGAATTTAAAAAACTTTTATTTAATAATTCCAACACAAAGTCAGAACAAACTTAAGTTATACTAAGGTTTATAGCTTTAAATACAATGATGACTAGGCTACTAAGTAGTCATCTCAGGTGCCTCCTGGTTGAGTTCATCTATCTCCTCAGAATTTAGTTTGGGTCCGTAGTAGGTACTAAAAGTAAGCTCCTCCTCATCGCAATTACCTAAAAATATTGGTATCCAATCAGGAGAGGAGTAAGAACATATATTTATATCCAGTATTCTAAGTAATAATAAATGATGCAAGGACAGTTTAAAAGAATTATTATATTTTTCTAAATAATAATAAAGAATCATCAAGGTAATAAAATATCAAGAGCTACAATGATACAATCTACAATAATTTAATAGTGATTTGAGTGTATAACAGATCTGTGACCAGCTGGTAGAATCAATGTGTATACTAACATTTTGGCCAATGCTAGTATACGATACGGCTTAACCCCCTTTGCAATAGGGGTTAGCGCGAGAGAGGCAGGCTTTGGTCACAGTTGCTATACTACTCCCCCAATCCTCGAGTCAATGAGTCAATCAAGCAATCAATTTGGGGTCCGAGAGGGACCTCGTGAATCAGTGTTGATATAATATATAAATTCCTATTGATGCAGTACATTTAAATATTAATTAAAATACGAACATGAATAGTATGAACCTTGCCTTGGTTTTTCGATGCTGTAGGTGGAGACAGGAAAAAAGATCTCAGACTTAGGTCCTGAACCCTACATTTGATTAAGAGGATGTCTTAGCTCCAATACAACCATTTCTATGTTGTTCTACTTGCAATATCTAATATTGGTCCTAGTCAATTTTACTGATTAACATATTAATCTAACAATCAATTAAATCTAACGCTGCTCTATGCTACTTGTAAATTTGTATAAAATAAGTCCAATTGCATTTATTTTGGAAGGAGTAGACATCTCGATTTATTCAAAAATCATCGTATTTTATACTGTATATATATATATATATATATATATATATATATATATATATATATATATATATATTCTATTTAATGATAAAACGTGAGATTGTTAATATAAATATAAAACTTTTATTTTAATGCGTTCTAATTTATGCGAGAAAACTTTTATTTTTGTTTTTTTTAGAAAATAACGTTTCCAATTTTATTTGTAGCTAAACTAACGCACGATATTATCAACATAAAACACATAAAATACAGAAAGGGCTACTCTACTCATAAGCTACGCAATACAGGGCTCAGAGAAAGAAAAAGAAAAATGAGCTTATGCCCTTACAACATATTTTTCATAAAATAAAATAAAAATCCTAAAATATACTGCGGTGATCTTCTAAGCCGAAAACGGTCCAGTCCGAAGGCATGAGTGCCCTGCACCTAAAATATAGCATGCCAAGTAACAAGTTCTACAAGTTTAAAATAAACTAAAGTCGCAAGGCAGGGACAACCAGAGTCTCAGACTTGGTCACGCAGTCAAACATTGCTAATAGCTTACACCTGAACGTACGAAAATACCCCGTAGCGTTTGCATTTCGCTAACGTCTCATTCGACCATTTCGGTCGTCACCAAAGTGGATACGCCTCAAATTTACCGAAAAATACGCCAATCTAAATAACCAATAAAATGTAAGGTATACAAAGTGTATTTTTGTGACGACCATGTTTTCAAAAATAGCGATAATATATATGTATATATTTCTAAATGAGTTACATTGTTAAGAGTATAATTAAAACATAATTTTCCTTTTTAAATCATATATATTATATAAAAATCACACCTTTATGTTAACAAAACAAAACTATAGAACTTATTTATATAACAAAAACTACGGAGGCGATTTATATATCAAAATTACATAACCAATTTATATAACAAGCCTACAGTACTGAATCCAATCCAACACAATTTCTAACCAATCCCAAAATTTACCGAAACAATCCCAAATTCGAAATTGGACTATAGAACCCAACTACAAACTAACAACTTCCCAAATTCTATCCAAGCCAACTTCACAGAATCGAAAATCCCAAAGTCAAGCCAAAATTCTTAGAACAACCCAAGTCTGAAATCGGACTAACGATTCCACAACCGTTCCGAGTATCCACACAAGCAACGCAATCAATTGATCGAGTCCCGTAGAGGGATCGAGACTGTGTCATCACAGACTACTACGGTGAGGAAAGAACTACTTTGTTAGAAATTATACCAAAATCTGGTAACGGAATCCACTACAAGAAATGTGGGTTTCCGTGACAAGTAATTTGTGACAAGTGTCAAAATTGTCACTAAAAGGGATACTTTTGTGATAAATAATTTTTGTTGTCACTCATAATTTGATTCTGTGACAACAATTTTTTTTTCCGTCACACAATTAAATTATTTAGTGACCATGTTTTATTGGTCGTCACTTAATGTTGTCACTGAAATAAAATTTAAATTTTAGACTTATGTCAAATACAACTTATGTGTGATAAGTAAAAATACTTGTCACTTAAGGGTTTTTTATAGTTACAAAAAAATATTATTGTCACATAAAAGTATTAGCCACAAGATTAAAATTTTATTTTTGTCACTTAAAAGTTTTTTTTAGTTACCAAATAATTGTTTGTCACACAAAAGTATTAGTCACAAATAATTGTTTCATCAAAACATTATATTTGGATTGACCGATTGAAACAGTTAGTTAATATTAAAATTTTGTTCAAAATTTCAGCTCCCTAGTCCCCATTAAAATTTTTAGCCCCCAAAACCGCCCCCCCCCGCCCCCCCCAAAAAAAGAAATCTTCCATTCCCTGCTTTCCATCTCTTTTATCAAAACTCTCCTCTGAAAACCCTCACCGCCGCTGTAACTCGCTGGAACCCTACTGGCCCTTTACTTAATCCACCATCAGTAATCCTCTCTAAAAAACAATAAACCCCCTCTCTAAAACTAACTACCAAAACCTACGCCGTGGTTCTTCCTACCTTTGCACCCTCCCCCTTCGGAGCTCCTCCGCGACGTGATCGAGCGGGTGGAGGCTGCGTTGGAGGCGTGACCGGCACGGAGGGACGTCATCTCGTGCGCGTCGGTGTGCCGGTCGTAGAGGGAGACCACGAAGGAGATCGTCAGGACGCCGGAGGAGTCCTCCCGGATCACTTTCCCGATCTCTCTCAAACTGGTGAAACCCTAGCTTTTAAATAAAAAATATATATATTTTTGGGGATTAGGGTTTCGATTGATTTGGTGGCGGTGGTAATTTTTTTTGTGCAGCCGGGACCGAGGGATAGCCTGATCCAGTGCTTTATCAAGCGGGAGCGAACGACTGGGATCTTCCGGCTATGCTTGGGACACAACCTTGGTAAGTAATTACTCTCATCTTCTGTTGTTTGTTGTTCAAAATATTAAATTTGCTCGATTTTCAGTGGAACATTATGATATTAGAAGGAAATGGTATAACAAGCAATTCATAGGATCAAACTGTTGAAATTATGTTCGGTCCGAATCTGAATATAGTGTCCGATCCGATTTCAATGTGTTCTAGGTGTATTTTAGGATTGGTAGGTTATTTCAGCATGTTAGTTGAAGATTCGATCTTTATTTATCGAGTGACTTAAGACTCTACCTTTCCATAATGAGTCTTCTTTTGTATTCGTTATTGTCTATGTAGTACGTCGTTTTATATGATCAATGTTTTAGCTTGGTATTATAAGAAACAAAATGTCATCAGGGCTTTTGTAGTTTCGTAAAAGCCAACACAAACATTCACCCCAAAATAAACATATAGAACTATATATGATGTGCAATGTTGTACGAATACAGATATGAATAAGGACATGATACGTATACAGGATACAGATATAGGATACGAATATTTTTAGATAGCTACAATATAATTTCCTTTGTTGCATGAATACAAACACGAATACAGGTACGAAACGACATGGATATAGACCCCATTTTTCTGTGTCCATGCCAAATAGATGATGTGATTCAGCAACATGCCTACAATCGCGAGCGAAGGAGAGAGTGGTTCTTGGTGCAAAATAGGTGTATAGAATCTAAAGATGATGCTGTAGTTTTCCATTTCTAAATAAGCTATTATTCTTCCCTACTGATGGGGGAGTTTGGTGAGTGTTGCAGCTCATTTTTATAGCTAACTTTGTTCTGTGGAAGAGATAGAGACAATGAAATTTGTTTCTTCCATGATATTCCAAAAAATATATGGATAATTATATACCAATGATGATTTTTGGACCAAAATATCAAGTAATTTGAAACTATCGCAAATCCGTCTCCTTTTCGAACCTAGTTCATAATTTAACATACGACGAATCCCGTTTAGAGAATTTTTAACCCTCTACAGTTTTTAGATCTTTCGAAATTTCTAAAAAAATTTGAGAGCCCCTTTTGTATATTTTGATTCGAAAATATGGCAACAATATATAAATCATGCCGGAAGCACCACGTGGGTATAAATTCCTTTAACAGATAAACCCACACCGGGAACCCACACAAATCACATAAATATATTCATTATAAAATTTGGTTAATATGAGATAGTAGTAACAATTTAAGAAAGCAACTACCAAACTAAAAATGAAGTTGATGGTTTTTAATATTCTACTTTACAACTTGTTAAAAAGAGAACATATTAAGAAAATCTCATGGTGGAATTAAGAAGAAAGTTGACTGGTGCTTTACTACTGGTGTTCTGGTAGCTTTACTACTGGTTATTTTATTTTTATAGTTGACTGGTAGCTTTACTACTGGTGTTTTGGTTGGATAAATAGTTGTTGAAGGCTGGAATTGAAGCAACCAAGTTGCCCTCTTCTAATCCTTGGATAGTGAAAACTGCTTGGACTTGCTATGGAGATCGAGTGCTAACACAGGTCCACTCCATGAAGAGCACCTAATGTAATGAATGATATAAGATAGGCGAGATAAACTTAGGGAGCTACTATTTAGACCACCATTGGTCGTAGCTTCTCTCAGGTGGCGACTCTTTATTGGTCAAAATTTAAGGAGATGGAGTCCGGTGGAGGCTGGAGCAAATAAGGAGGGATACATGAGTTACGGACTATTGACAGTCACATCAATGACGAACCAAATTGTATTTTCGATAAATTTAACATATGGCCTCAGAGTCTGACTTGTTTTTTTATTTCAAATATTTTAATTTTGGTGTGAAGGTGACTCAGAACTTACTACAAACACTATAAACTATAGGTGGAAGTGGAACGAAAATTTAATAACTTTTTTGACCTTTTTTTATTAATGGCAGTCTATTTAAGCTTGCATCAAGTTGCTCTCTTTATTTTTTGTCATGTTTGTTAATGTAATGTAGTTCTGCCTGGGTATTGGACCATCATAGGTGCTCTAAGAGGTTAGAGCTCATTTTCTCCTTTATCTTTACCAGGTCACATCAGTGAAATTGAAGGATGGAAGAGTGTTGGATGCTGATATTGTTGTTGTTGGTGTTGGTGGAAGACCACTTACAACACTTTTTAAAGGCCAAGTCGAAGAAGAGAAATGTGGAATCAAGGTCAGAACAACAAAGTGTATCTTCACTGCTTCTGTTTTTATCCCTAATTTTTTTATATGCATATGAATACTGGCTTATTTATTACTGGCCTATAGATTTCTATAAATAAAAAATCAAGATTAAATGAGGTAGTATTATTTTCATCCAATTATCCTTTTACGTTCATGTAACATTATTATGAGGATAATATTAATGTGCTTGGGAGAAAGATAACTTATTTTAAACAACCTGATCTAGATAACTTATCTCATTAATTCTACAAAATTTTGTACTGAACATGCCGGATGGCAAGCTGCAAACAGCAAGCATAAATAAAGTTGCTTACATCTAAATTCTCTTTTGGCTGGACCTTGGCATACAAGCTGAACCAAGAATGATGTTCAAAGGACACCCAAAACACCTATGTCATGTATCAACTCAATATTCATAAGCCATATTATCTATGCTTTGTGATATTTCCATATATGTCCGAAATAGTATATCGCGAGAGGTTTTGTTAAAATAGTAAAGATGAACCTCAGGCATACATTGTTAAAAAGGTCAAAAAAGGCGGTCATTGAACAAACCAAGAAAGTATTTGAGCTCATGTACTTTATAAGCATAGAAAAAGTGTTGATTCCTACTGGATTTCTCTAGTTGTTTTTTTAAAATAAGGATAATGCATGCCATGATAGACTCAAGCATTGGAACTTGATGAATTTATTTGTGTCTCCCTAATTTCATCAATAAGAATAGGTCAATCAAAGTTAGAGCATCCAGAAACTCTGATAGAACATTGAGATATAAAAGCAAGGCAAGTAGAATATAAATAAGCACATGCTTATGGCACACATCCAAAAAAACACAGTAGCTAAGTTTGGATTTTACCTTGGGTTTGCTAACACCCTTAAACACAAAATTTCTAAAAGCAACAAAATTCTGAATTTGAGATTCCTGGAATTCTCGTTTCATAAAATTAAAGATTAAGGGATTTTTTTATATATCACCTCTTTGATGATTTTAACAGATACACGGTCCTAATTGATGCTTCCTCTAGGGTACTAGAAGTTTGCTTTCCTGGGAATCTGCAGAAAACATGTTATGGATACGGACATTATTTTACCATGTCCGTGAAACATAGAACAGTAATCCAATTTTGAACGAGAACGGGCGCGACTGGACATGATACAGATACGATTACAGACATTATTTTCTATTAATATATCACATTCATTTCTAGATCCTAAGCATATTTACTTTCACCTTATTAACCTTGGTTCCATATCATATTATATTAAGTCTGCTACCTTTAGCACTGTTTAGTTGTTCTATTCTCCTATGTTTCAGTTCTTGGGGTTTTGCTTGTCAATTTTACTCATTAATCAAGGATGGCAAGACATGATAATTGTTACTAATGTCAAAGCCATGGGGCGAAAGGATGAGCTATTTTGCCATCGATTAATAGATGAGCTAGAAATGTCCAAGCCACAATTTTCATATATTATTGATCACCATTCTATATTGATATCTACCAATATGATGTTAATGATTAATGTACCCTGTCGATTCATGAGATGAAGAACATAATAAAATTGTTTGCGAAAGCGTACCTGAATCCATTGTCTTTGCTTGACGGATCTTGAAGTAAACGTCTCTTTTGGGGTTTGATCTTCCAACCCGCTACGGCCCTTAATAATAAAGATTAAATCTTTATTCCTCTCTTTGTTGATGGAGATACAGAAGAGAATAGAGAAACCCTTTCTTTGGTGGCCGTATGAGTTGGGGACCATAACCCTAATGAATACACTTATACATAGATATGTGTGTTGTGATATTTCTAATTTGGCTCCTCATCAAATTAGAATTATCTCCGGTATCTACACATTAATTCCATAACAATTATACCCTTAAGCCAATTTCCATATAGACCACTTTAATTTGGCTTAATTATTTAGATAGCCCAAACACAATTAATTTTACATGTGTGGTCCCATAATTATTGAATAATTCCAACAATCTCCCACTGGGCTACATATGTAACCTTATAATTGTGTTAACCTTAGTGAGCTCATAAATCGCTATCTTAATCCTTAGGGTATATCCGGACAATCTCGTCCATTAACCATATCAACATAGGATCAAAGCAGCCTTCGTCACATATAGTATAACTAAACCATCAATGGTCACATATACCAATATAGCTAAACGACATAGATCAATCATGGATGCGTAGCATAGAAATTACACGCAATGTGATCAATACATATCTATTTCCAACTGGTCCTCCTTAACTTTAATGAGATCAATACTTTAACATAATAAAAATAGAATGAACTGAATTTCCATATATTTGATCAGATAAATATCCAAAATACTTTAATACATAAATGTGTCCAAAACCAAATAGCACCCAAATACATAAAATACAAACTCCCACTATATTGCCATATTCTTAATTAACACCCATATGAGCAGTATGCTCATGAAAGACCCTGGATGATAATGCTTTTGTGAGCGGATCCGCTAACATGGAGTTTGTCCTAATGTGCTATATGGACACTATAACCATTCTAAATTATTTCCTTCACAACTAGAAACTTTATGTCAATGTCCTTTACTTATACAAGTTTCTGTTGTTTTTGGAATACATTACTGCTGATTTATTGTCACACCATAATTTAAGTGGTCTTTCAACACCGTACTGTAGGCGCAGCCTTGTGACAATTTCGCAACCATATTCCCTGAATAGATACCCCACAGCATGTTATAAACCTTGCTTTCATGGTGGAAGAAATTATGAGTGCATGTTTGACACTCACCCAAATATACCTCCATTAGTCAGCATAACCCGATGTGGATCTCCTGCTGTGTTGGCATCCAACAAAATCGGAGTCAGAATACCTTATGATCTCCAGAATTATCCGATCTCCTACAAAGAGCATATAATTTTATGTTCTCTATTAATTACTTAAGTAGTTTGGCTGCTATCCAATGATCCATCCATATTTGTTTAAATATCTGCCTAACATCCTAATATATATGCAATATCCTGACGCGTACATACTTGAGTATACATTAGACTCCCTACAACTCATTATGAAGAAAAAATCTATTGTATTTTCTTAATTTTAAGGCTAACCTTAGGGTACTTGTTTGAGACTGAATTTATCTCCTTTAACGAGAGGTGTCACCTGGTTTGCATTAAATACTTCAATCAATATATAAAACCAAAAAATTATTTCTACTCCCACTGAACTTGTGATACACACAATCTTCAACAGTGTTCATCTCAAAACCAAACGAGATAGTCACTTGTTAAAACTCAAAGTGTCTTTGACGAGAAGCCTGCTTGAGTCCATCAATAGATTCTGTCAGTTTGCAAACCATATTCTTTGGATCTTCTGACACAAAGTTTTCTGGTTACACCATATAAATTATTTCGTCAATGTTACCATTGAGAAATACATTTTTGACATCCATTTGATATAGCTCAATATTAAAATGTACAACAAGTACTATGATTGGTTTAAAAGAGTCTTTCAAAGAAACCGAAGAGAAAGTCTCTTTAAAAAACAATCCCTTCCTCTTCTCTTGAGGTTGTTGAGTTTGTTCCTCAGAAACAATTACCTTATCTTGAATGGGGGGTACCTTTATGTTGTCTTGTTGAGGTAGCTCAACATCGACTTATAGAGGTAATTCGACATTGTCTTATTGAGGCTCTGAATTTACTTCTTGATCAATGACTGGTACAAACTCCGAATTCACTTCTTGATCAATGACAGGTACAAAATCTTGCACATCGTCAAAAGTGATAGTAGGAATCGCAATCGATTCCTCCTCAAAGACAATGTCATTGACTTTACTTCTCCCCCAAACTCAACATCCTCAAAAAAAAAATATTACACTTCTCGTCTAAAAAAAATTCTTTATTTTTGTGGTTAGTACCACGTGGTTCCATATGCAAGGTTTCTTTATAGGACGCAATAGTTTCAAGTGATAATTGTATGTCACGAACATTTAAAATAAAAAATAATACCAATATTATTTTGAATTTAAAGATAGATCAAACTTTATTGTTCCCAAATGAACAATGATAAATAAGATTGTCAAACAAGAAAATTGAAACTAAATTTCGTCTAAAAGACGGTACAATAAAAGCTTTAGATGAAATTGTCTATCAAATCCAATAATAACTAATATCCAAAATTTGTCCTATTGCATCCACTTCTACCGACTTGCCGTCTTCCACATAGATGTGTCTTTCACCTTCAATTGGCTTTCGGTAGATCTGGCAACCCTTTCTTTACACGCCATGCGTGGTATTTTGTGCATTCCTTCTTTACGTGTCCCGACTTGCCACAAAAGAAACAACCATTAGCCTCAGTTTGTTGTTTCTTTTGCACTGGACCCTTAGTGGCTTCTGTATTCTTTCGCTTAGTGCCCTTATACTTGTCTTTAGGGGTGGTAGCCAAATTAGCACTTTCAGTTTTATCTTGCTTCAATCTCTCTTCTTCTTGTACACAGTACGAAATGAGCTCATTTAGAGTCTATTTTTCCTTTTGACAGTTGTAACTGACCTTGAACTGATTGTACTGTGTAGGAAGTGAGAGCAATACCAAATAAACGAGCAAGTCATCCGACAAGTCGAGCTTAAGTGCCTTAAGTTTTGAAACAATATGAGACATCTCCATGATGTACTCCCTTATGTTACCTTTGCCTTTATACTTCATGGTAATCAAGCGCAACAAAAGTGTGCTTGTTTCCGCCTTATCATTCTTTGCAAATCGCTTCTCGATTTCAGCAAGGAATTGTTTGGCATTAGTAACCTCATCAGATACTGCACCCCTGAATGTCTCTGGAATACCGCGCTTTATGATCATTAGACTCATGCGGTTTGAGCGTTCCCACTTTTCGAAGTTCACTCTGTCACCAGATGAACTGTCATCCTTAGGAGTAGTGGGACGCTCAATCCTAAGTGCAAGGTCTAGATCCATGCAGCCGAGAACAATATATATGTTCTCTTTCCAGTCCTTGAAGTTTGTTCCGTTAAGCATTGGAATTGAGTTCAGATTAGCAGATATTGTAGCAACACTAGCTGAAAAGAGAACAAAAAATAAATAAATAAATATGCTCTAATTAATAACCAAAGAATAAAAGATAGTCAAACAAATTCAAATAATGGTGAACCCCATCTCAAGATACCTAATGCATCATTAATATCAAGTCTTTGGATAGTGATATTAACTGCAAGTGGTTCTCTTGGTGTAGTGATCAAATGTTGACAATAAGTCATGTCAAATAGTAAGCCTATCTTTGGATCGGGTTACTATTCACATGTAAATCGTATAATTGTCACACATTTATCACTACAAGTATGCGTGCAATTCGGCCAAGTATTAACCTTCCTTTGGGCCGGCTAATACCCGCATGAATATGCACACACAAACATCCAACATACCTCGTAGACTATCTACGCAAGAGCGGTCACTTTGGTGACATCTTGTTTCAATAAGTCTACTTAGAATATTGGACAACTATTGCTAGTCACAAAAAGGTACCAAAAAAAATTGAATGTTGACTAAATTTTATAAAACCGAATCATGTCCAAAATTTTATGTACATGCATAATTAAAATATTACAACTCAAATAAGATAATCATAAGCATATGAATCTCTTTACATGATTCAAACAAATATTCTTAATTTGACTAAACTGAGCATTGTCAATATTCACGTAATATTTTACTGAAGATATGGACCAATAGATTGCTTCAAATAATCCATAAATATTATATTAAAATAATCTGCTGAAAAAAGTACGTCAATAGATTATATCAAATATATGACTTAGAACATAAATTTATTGGAAACTAAATTTATGCCAAACATAAAATTGTCTATATTTGATTCCAATTTGTCCTCCAATGATCAACTTAGATTGTAAAACACTCTAAATTGAGTAACACCAAATATCTATCAGAATAAGTAATTGGAATCTAACCGACATTCCATATTATTACATGCGTCCATATCTAATATTTAAACATTAACCAGAGATTATTACTGTACATAAATAATAAATTAGCTTATGAAGACGTAGCAGTTGCAATTTGGCAAGCTGTATGTAACATATGTAAGCATGAACTTCATAGCTAGTAACAAAGAAAAAAAGCACAGACCAAACCATGTCTTTTGATAGACAAATAAATTTTCTCAAGCAACAAAGAAATTTCCTCAAGCAACAAAGAAAAGCACAGATCTAGTCTCTGCTCCGCTCAATCAAGCAGGCTAAGTAACCCCCTCAAGCAAGCAAATAAATTTCCTGCGTGTACTATAATTTCGATTGGAGTTCTGAAGAATCTAACAAGATCTAATGGTTGCCGAGAATTCATGTCTCGGATTCGGGTCATCAACGGATCCACACGGAATAAAACAAACTTTCAAATTTTCATGGCCACATTATTATTATTATTATTTATCACGGAAGAGAATTAAACTTCGAAAACCAATTAAACTTATGTATAAGATACATCATCTAAAAAGTTTTATCATGACAGTTTATCTAAATCAAATACCATGAACCAATTATCAATAAAAATTGGAATTAGCAGACCTAATTTGTTCTTCCTTTATGGATCCTTAAAAAAAAATTATTGAGTAATCGAAACCCAAAATTACATTAGATATAATGTTCTAGGGTTCCTGAACAATAATAAAAAAAATTGGATTCTGAAACTTCAAACTCATAAATCAAACAAGGTGGCTCTGATACCACTTGTTAATTATTAATGTACCCTGTCGATTCATGAGATGAAGAACATAATAAATTTTTTTGCAAAAGCGTACCTGAATCCATTGTCTTTGCTTGACGGATCTTAAAGCAAACGTCTCTTTTGGGATTTGATCTTCCAACCCGCTACGGCCCTTAATAATAAAGATTAAATCTTTATTCCTCTCTTTGTTGATGGGAATACAGAAGAGAATAGAGAAACCCTCTCTTTGGTGGCCGTATGAGTTGGGGACCATAACCCTAATGAATACACATATATAGATATGTGTGTTGTGATATTTCTAATTTGGCCCCTCATCAAATTAGAATTATCTCCGGTATCTACACATTAATTCCATAACAATTATACCCTTAAGCCAATTTCCATATAGACTACTTTAATTTGGCTTAATTATTTAGATAGCCCAAACACAATTAATTTTACATGTGTGGTCCCATAATTATTGAATAATTCCAACATATGAATTTTGTATATTTAATGTATTTATTTATTGATCATCACATCTATATTGATATATACCAACTGTGATTTTTAAGTTGATGCCTACTTCTAGAACTGTGTTGTTATTTTTTGTATCTTTAAATGTCCAAGCTTGTTCTGGAATTTGTCTATAATTCATTCTTTGGCAAGTAACTGTTGTATGCAAGTAAATGTACCTGGAACCTGGAAGTTATATACTTGCATAGGTTCTATTTTATGGGAACAACTAAAAAATGCATAAATTTGAAAGGTACTTAGTTAAGGTTTATGCTGGAACCATTAATTGAAGGTGCAAATGTATATTAAAATGTTGTAGGTAAAATACCATCTTTACTTAATGTGATTTCGGAGGATGTCAATCTAGGTGCTCTTGTTACAAACCACATCCTTTGGGAAGGTTGGGAAGGTATCATATGAGGTATTATAATGAGTAGATACCCATTCTTATTATGATGACCTAGGCATCATACCATGAGCCGTCAGTTAGCGGTAGCCCAAACATCCCGAAAGATGTTGTGTTATAATAATTGACACTTCTCTAATTCGTCTATAACTAGTACTGGTTAACAATTATATTCGATGCTATCCTTCTGTTACCATTTGTCTCTATTATGTGAATTCTCCAACCTTTTCAGTCATTTGGCCTATTCTTTCATAATTTTTGCTTAAATGTAAATTTTAAATTCGTGTATGATAATATATTGTTTATCTCTCTGGCCTAGAACTTTTATGAGTTGATATATATGCTCCTTTTGCCATATTATTCCGCATCAGGCTATTGCAGATAGACAACCAAAATTGAAAGAGAATTCTGCAGGGAGATGCCATTTTTCCAAGAAGATAGTAAAATCTAATAAAATGGTAGTTGCTGAGATTTCTGACCCTCCACGTTGCTCATTCCCGCCATCTGCATACCATGCTTCTGCTGAATGTAAGTTCTTTAACTTAGCTTTTTTTTTAATCTCCATTTGATGGCTGAATTATAGGAAATCTCCAATTAGCATGAGAAATTGTGGGTAACCCACCAACTATTTTTTTTCTTCTTTTTATCTCAAACTTAATGTTGTTGGTACTTCATTTTAGGCAAAAGGTAACAGCAGTGTCACGACCCGCACCCTGTGTAGGGGCACGAGAAGTGGGTACGTCTAGCCTACGCCGCAGTGTCGGCGGTAGAACGCTGTCCTAGGTTACTATCTAATCAATAACTCACACAATTATATAATGTACTTGTCAAATCTCAACTCCGAACGGAGGATAAGTATAGATATAATAAAATCTCAATCACAGTCTAAGCATGATAAGATAACACAGAAGATTATAACTAAGACTAAATAACAGAAATAAAACCAACAACTAAATAATATAATCTGACAATCTCAACTACATAACTCAAGTTATATACAACTCCAGTTCTAAAACATGAAAGCTAAATAAAACAACTAGCTAATCTCCCGATCACTCCTGAGTGTCAGGGCCAAATGTAGCTAAGCTATCTCCTGCTCCAAGGCAAGTAGGGCAAATGTCCTCAGGGCAATCATCTGTAATATTTTCAACAGGTCCAGTCAGGACATGAACGAGTACAATTCATCAAGAAATCCAAAGTAAATGACAGAGAACTATAAAACAATTATAGACAGTTGTATTGATGAACATGGCAATTTATATTCAGGTGATGGTATAGAGAGACAAATAAAGTACAAGGAAAGTAAGTAACTAAACAAGAGAAGAATCATATCAATAAAGACTGTAAAATAAAATCTAGCTGAACTAGAGTAACATGATGAGTCCAGACGGTACAACATAAGTCGAGTGTAATCCCAATGTGAGTCTAATACAAGAAGAGTCGAATGTGATTCTAATCATTTTTCTAATAAGGTGATTCGAATAAGGTGATACGAATAAGGTGATTCGAATAGTGATTTATATGATGATCAAACAATGATTCGAATAAATTTTCCAAGTGTGTTTTAAAATACCGAGTTCGACATGTAAACGGCTGTAGGTAATACGGCATACCACACACTGATCAGGTGAGGGATGGCTATCGTTCGAATATCATTCACAGAGGGGTGATTCGAATAGGGGGATATGTCTACATGTCTAATCAGTATTTCCTCGCCCAGTCTAATACAATGAATCTATAATCCAACACATAAGACGAATACAAGTCCAACCAGTACATGAAGGTACGAATAGGTGGTTCGAATAGTGATTCGTATGATGATTCGAATAATAGAGGCAAGACGAGTAAGTATGTGTGTCGTATACATGGATTCAGTAATAACAATGTGTTTGTAACAGAGAATCACATACAGCTAACTAGAACTGAAGTACAGTAATTGACAAGTAAATGAGAGAACTATCAGAGAATGTACTCGCCTGATACTCTGAAAAGAGTAGTGTAATGTCAGATGTCTGCACCGGAGTCACAATGTCCTAAATAGGGCAGTACAGGTTATAATGTGTTTGAAATAAGACAGATGAATTTTGTGATGCATCTACATGATTTCTAGGCCAATCTAGGTCAAAGTCAACTCTAAGTCAAACCTGGTCAACTATCTAGGTCAAACTAGGTCCAAGTCAAACTTGAGACAACTCTGGGTCAACCTAGTCAATGGTCAACTTCTAGGGTTTGGAATATGATAAACAGGCTAATGTCTAGGCAATAAGGTATTAACCAAAACCTTATATTGGACTAACTCTTAACTCTAACTATAAACCATGTTATAACATAAGGCATATCACATATACATTTTTAATGACATATCCCTAATCCATACTTCCTTATAATAGATTCCACTCTAACCCTCCTTAACTATTTATGACAACCACCTATATACATGACTTATATGCACATTCAACATATATAAAGCTATAGTAACCAATAAGAACTTAGATGGTTGTGGACTAAACATCTAAAATAATTGGACTACAAGAAAGGTAGGGACTGCTTGAAGGAAAACAAAGGCTGAATTCAGTTAAATGGGGGCTGAAATCAAGTACTAGGCTAAGTTTTAAGGCAAGTTGGGACAGAACCAAGTGGCTAATGTGAACTAGGCATATGGTTGCACATACATGAAAGGGGAATTAACTTAAATGGAGATGCAAGACTGAACTCACCATGAGACTCAAATAAAAAGGAGAGGACTGATGCAATGCAAGGGTGGACTACAATGAGGCAACTGATATGTAAGGGTGAACAGGAACTGAACCATTCAATGGAAAATGAACATCAATATTTTAAGGGTCTGCACATGCATGAAAGGGTCTGAACAGTTAGTTCAATACTAACTTAACAAGGATAGGCAGATACTGACACCTATAATAAGGGTGAACATATTGATGTTCAAGAACTGAACATTGGATGTTCAGAACTGAACATCAAGGATATAAGGACTGATGTGGTGACTAAGAGCACTGTGGATTAACATTCAATATAGGACTGCACATGACATTTCACATGAAGGAAGGGACTGATATTGTCTAATGAACTCACTCAAACACCTATCCATAACTGCTGCTCATCCTAACATCTCAAAACCCCTGCCTAACTGAACAATTAGACCTGCTATGGCAAAACCAGGCCAAGCCAAGTCAATACAGGGTAAGCAGCTGCAAGGCCAACATGTTGCCTTCTCTACCTCTCACACTCCTAGCCTTAAACTCTAACACACAACTGAACTAAAGCCCGATCACACACACACCTTGATATCTAACCTCTTTCTAATTCACTGAAATATACTCACAGACCTATACACTGCCCAAAGCTTCAATGTATCGGTTTATAGATATACATATATTACCAACCAATGACATCAAAACTTAAACCTGAACTTAGGTAAAACCAAACTTAAAGCCTGTGGCAGTGTATATGTGTATACATGAGTCTAGGGGTCGTATCAGTGTCCAACAAGTGTCCCTAGACATGTCCAAATGGATGCCAAAATAGTGTCAACAGGGGGGTGTAACCCAGTGTCAGGGGACTGTACTTAGGGGGTCTCGAGCACATGTATTGAGCCCCCTAGGACTCAAAGTGTTCAGCAATTAGGTTGTGCAGGTGTACCATCAGGTCGACCAAGTGTCAGGGTGCGTGTGTGTCCTACTAGGATGTGTCAAGGTCGTGTCGTGTGTCTACGAAGTGTCAGATAGTGTATAAACAACAGTATTCAAAATAACTGGTGTGTGTGATGTGTGTGAGCTGTGGTCGAGTGATGTGCAAGTGCGAGTGAGTGTCGAGTGTGAGGTAGTGTCAATAAGGAATCCCAGTTAAACCATGTACCCATTCGAATCAACATCAATATCACAGTGCGTGTGTGTGAATGAAACGTTCTCAGGATTATGTGGAAACCAACACTGTACATGCGATTTCAAACCAAACATAAGTCACACAACCCAACTAACATGGAACAGAGGTAAGACATAATATAATAGTGTCAAGGGTTAGTATTCGTGTCCAGAAAACTGGACACGAGCGTATCGAAAGAAGGAAATCAGATTCAGGAAATTCAGTGCACAGGCTGTGTCGTGCACGCGTGCACGTGTGTCCAACTCACGACACAGGCCACGTGGAGACACGTGGCCGTGCACACGTGTTCACCTAGACTAGGAGGACATGTCCAAGTGCCTGTCCCGTGTCCACGTGGTGTCCAAGTGTTGATACGAGACCGTATCAGTGGATCGAAATTCGCGTGTGTGCGTGTCAGGAATTTTAATGCGAGTGAGATTTCTCACTAACCACTCAACGAAACTCGACCAAATTTTGTGAGCGTCGTATCAGACACTAGGCGCACGTGTCCACAAAATTTCGTGACCTGAGTCGCCGTGTCGTGTCCGCTATGGCACCCGAGCAGCAGGACAGCGCTCCGGGGCCTCGTGCACGCGTTCGTATCCAAATTTGATCACGAAAACCAATCTAATTCATGCTCAGACACCGACCATAGTAATCTACACATAATAAGCTTTCCAAATGTGTAATTTATTTTGAAAACCAAGAACAAAAAGTTCAAAGAGGCATTTCATCAAACACCCAAGTATACACTATGACACGTGTCCGATACGGACACCAAACGGACACAAAATCCACCCAAATTCGAGGTACAGCTAGGGGACTCCTAGATCTAGCCCTAAATGCAAAGAAAATAGAAATTTAAATCAATTTGAGGAGTTTTACCTATAGGTGCAAAAAGCATGAAAAAGCTCCAAATGGGGTATGTTCCTTTTGATGGCCAAATGCTCCAAATGAGCCCAAAATTGAGATTAACTTCAGAAATATTAAACATATAGAAATTAGAACCTAATGCAAAAGACTAGAATTAAAAAGGAATTAAAATGAATTTATGGGAATTTTTGGAAGGGGGAAAAATACCTTTCTTTTCCTATGTGTTGAAATGAAATAAAAGAGGCAAGCCCTAATGAATAAGTGTTTATATAGGGTGGGGATCCCTATGTGGCTGGTCACTTAGGGTTTGGTTAGGGTTAGGGTGTCAAATCATGGGCCATGGGCCAAGTTACAAGTCATTAAGTCCTTAATCACAAGTCCTTTTATTAAAACCACAAACCATGAAATAATTTTACTTAAACTAATCCTCTCATTCTAAAACTAATCTCTAATGACTAAAATGAGTTAACTCAAGCTAGACTAGGGTCACCATGGCTAGGGTTAGCTTCTAGGCTAGTCCACTAGGTCTCAACAAGTCAAAGTCAAACTAGAATTTCACCAATTCAATAAATCATCAAATAATTCAAATAAGTCAAAATGACCAAATTATCCCTAGGCTAAAAATGATAATTAAATCATCCTAATGACATGGTTAGGCTCTAGGTCATGCAGTCTCTAGGGTTTCACTGGCAGCACATCAAAATCACAAGTCATGACTTAAACCAGTTTTAAATAGTTTAAACATTATTAAAAATCACCAAAAATCATAATGTGAAACAATTATCAATAAATAATAATTATAATTATAAAATTTCAAAATTACCCTCATCTAGAAACTGGGTGTTACAATCCTACCCTTCTTAGAAAATTTTCATCCTCGAAATTAAAATGGTCGTACTCCTTCTAGGTTAAACTCCCAACAATCAAGGTCAAGAAAACTATATCTAAAACATGCAAATTGTGGTCCTACTGGTCGTGATATCACGGTCTCGAACAGGGTAACTATGCGATCTAACATATCGCAAGCATATCCTGGCAGGTATTAATGGAATCACACATGAAGATGAAAAGAATGACAAGAAAGACAGACCTGCTAACCCGTCACCCATAGCGTCGGTCTACTCGACTGTCAGCACAAAAGCCCTGCTCCTCTGGGGTATATCCCTCTGATGGTGCGGGGCACAGTGCTGCGCTATAGGTGGCCTAGCTCCCTCTATCTAATCCATGATACTCAAGTAACATCCACACTGATATTCCATTCCATCATACTAGGACACCATCTATATGGTATATATTCTAAAATCTGATAATCATACCCGTCTATTCAGAACCATGTTACCAGAATCCTCGTCACACCAATAAGTATGGCTACGATAATCTATAGAGTCTGCAACTAATGTACATACCTCTCGAATCATGGTATTTAAAATTTTTGTATTACCGCTAGCTTGGCAGCAAAAACTTTAAATTCTCACACCTGAGAAATATATCCAAAATCAGACTCTATCTCATTCCTAAACCAGCTAATATGGCTGTAAAAGACTCTAGATTCCATGACTGAGGCAATCTAGCCCATAATGTTATCTTGGTAGAAAATTAAGTCAATAATGAATACCAAGAATCAAATTCAACGATGAACAAGGAAGTAGACAGAAACTGTCGGAATTGAATTTTGAGATAGTTTATAATGAGATTCTCAAGGGTCATCCCAGGAATCTTCTCAAGTAGTCCTAACTGTGATTGAGTACTCTCTCAACTAAAGCCTATTCCTTAGTTCCTATCGCAGGCGCGCAGCAGTACAACTAATCGTTGCACTACCACGACATCGCACTAATGTAACTCTCGACCTGCATGAGCCACCACTAAAAACGTGTCATGACCCGTACCCTATGTAGGGGCACGAGAAGTGGGTACGTCCAGCCTATGCCGCAGTGTCGGTGGTAGAACGCTGTCCTAGGTTACTATCTAATCAACAACTCACGCAATTATATAATATACTTGTCAAATCTCAATTTCGAACGGAGGACAAGTATAGATATAATGAAATCTCAATCATAGTCTAAGCATGATAAGATAACACAGAAGATTATAACTAAGACTAAATAACAGAAATAAAACCAACAATTAAATAATATAATCTGACAATCTCAACTACATAACTCAACTTATATACAACTCCAGTTCTAAAACATGAAAGCTAAACAAAACAACTAGCTAATCTCCCGATCACTCCTGAGTGTCGGGGCCAAATGTATTAGCTATCTCCTGCTCCAAGGCAAGTAGGGCAAATGTCCTCAGGAAAATCATCTGTAATATTTTCAACAGGTCCAGTCAGGACAGAAACGAGTACAATTCTTCAAGAAATCCCAAGTAAATGACAGAGAACTATAAAGCAGTTATAGACAGTTGTATTGATGAACATGGCAGTTTATATTCAGGTGATGGTATAGAGAGACAGATAAAGTACAAGGAAAGTAAGTAACTAAACAAGAGAAGAATCATGTCAATAAAGACTGTAAAATAAAATCTAGCTGAACTAGAGTAACATGATGAGTCCAGACGATACAATATAAGTCGAGTGTAATCCCAATGTGAGTCTAATACAAGAAGAGTCGAATATGATTCTAATCATTGTTCTAATAAGGTGATTCAAATAAGGTGATATGAATAAGGTGATTCGAATAGTGATTCATATGATGATCTAACAATGATTCGAATAAATTCTCCAAGTATGTTTTAAAATACCGAGTTCGATATGTAAACGGCTGTAGGTAATACGGCACACCACACACTGATCAGGTAAGAGATGGCTATCGTTCGAATATCATTCACAGAGGGGTGATTCGAATAGGGGGATATGTCTACATGTCTAATCAGTATTTTCCCGCCCAGTCTAATACAATGAATCCATAATCCAACACATAAGACGAATACAAGTCCAACTAGTACATGAAGGTACGAATAGGTTGTTCGAATAGTGATTCGTATGGTGATTCGAATAATAGAGGCAAGACGAGTAAGTATGTGTGTTGTATATGTCACCCCCAGTTTCCAGAAAACAGGGGTATTTTTGTTATTTTTTTCATTTTTGAATTATTTCAGAATTATTTATTTATTTATGATATTATTTTGGGTTTATTTGAGTCGGGTTCGAATTTCAGCTCATTCCGACTTGTATCGGGGACCCGGGGTAGTTTTGACTCTAGCGGGCCCACACACTAGTTAGCCATGGCCCACATGTTAGTTATTTTAGTTAGTGACTAGACTAATTATTTTGGTTAGTATTAATATGGATTAGTGATTTAGGATTGACCAAACTACCCCCGACTTAACTCCTTACCAATGTATTAGTAAATAGACTAAAAAAAGGGGCTTTTGGACTTTTCCTAATAGGACAAAACCATCCATATTGGCTGGCCACTTTTGGTATGGATAGGGATTAGCCACTTCATTATTTCTTTTTCCATTCTCTCTTTTGTTCTTCCCCAATTTTTTTAGAGAGCAAACTCTAGAAATTTCTCCACCAAATCCTCCAATTTCCTCACCAAATCTTCTTCCTTCCTTCTCCATTCTAGCCAAGGAGGGAGCTCCTCAAGATTGAGAGGATTCAGAGCTTGTTCCTATCCATTTGGGATTCATACGTGTCGGTGGCGTTTCGGGATCGAATCGAATCACCGGGAGGTATAAATCCTTTCCCTCTCTCATTTTTCTCATGCATTAGATTCATTTTGACATATAGGAATGACCCCCATGGTTTGGTGCCCATTGGTGTCCATTTCGTGTCCATTTAGACACTTGTAGAGGTATCCAATGTGTAGGATCGTGTCCTAGTGGGTAAAACCCCCTATTTGGACACATGTAATTGTTTGTGTATTTATTTTAGTGTGTTCTAATATTATTCCAGGTTTTTACTATGTATAGAAATGTTTTTCTCTATATATCTTAATGTGTCATATTATTTTCCTATAATCTATATATATGTATATATATATATGGTTATATATATATATATATATATATATATATATATATATATATATATATGGCTTATATATAAGTGTGTATATATGTGATGGTGTGTATTTTGTGATTTGGTATGGGGGTATGAGGGTCGGCCAAGGAGGGCTGGAATGACACGGGATGGATGTGTGTGTGGTTGTTAGTGTAGGAAGGGTGTTTGATGATATGTTGAGAGGGAATGTGATGAGGAGTTATAGGGAGATGGAGGAGTGTTAGAGAGGGGAGGGGGAAACCTGGTTTCTGTCCAGGAATAGACTCAGTCTGACCTAGTTTTGACTTAGACTTGCATTCATGACTTGAATTAGCTTCCTTTTTTAGTATTTATTCTTGTTTGACTCATAGTATCTTATTTTAGGTCTGTGATCACTCTGAGCGTCTGTTCACCCTATCAGCTCAGGACCACAGGTGAGTACATTCACTGATAGTTTTTATTGTCTTGATATCTGCTATATCCGATTCAGCTGTAGTGTTATACTCGATTTCCAGTCACGACAGTTCACGGACTAGTATATGTTGGATCATGACATGGGATGTTATTCCTAGAGTTATATGGTATATTGGTACATATTCTGTCTTATTTCAGTGTATTGGTATAGACACCGATTTCAAAAGGGGACTTGCTACCCTCTTATGGAATCCCGTGTCATAACGTGTCATATCCAGATCTATTGTACTATTCGGGGATGGGGAGTTATTAGTGGTTGTGTGATCAAATTCCCATATGGTTCTATGGTACATATGGTTCATAGCTATACCCTCGCCTCACGACGGGTAAAGCCTTACCCTATACGGTTCATAGCTTTCCATGGTGACTGGCCTTATCGTTCTATTGTATACAGGGTTCATAGCCGGTCGGATGGAAAGCCTGAGCATATTTTTCCTAAGCCGATCACATAACACACTAATAATTCAAGGCACCTTTTATATTTATTATCGTTGGAGACTAAGTTCTGTTCGGGAGAAGGGTTACAACCCCGGTCCTTGTTTGGTTAAGGGTTGTAACTCGGCTTCCGAATAGTTCCCAAGTCGCCCTATATACATTCTTATCGTCGTCCTTTTCAGTACTCACATCATGATATGTATTTCCAGTTGATTTTGTCTTGTATTTTATTATACTGTCTCTTATAGAATTTGTCAATTCATATGGAACTGCTGTTGGTGTTTGTACTTGCTCATTTTCCTGACAGGATACCGTTGACAAATTTTACAGATGATTCAGAGGCTGATTGCCCGACCTACTATGGGGTTGAGTCTGATGGATTAGAGTTAGACCGTGGCTTATTAGTAGAGCCACTAGACTTTGCTCACCCTGAGTAGCATAGTTAGTTAGGTTTGCCTGGCCTGCGAGCCAGCTAGTACATTTTCAGTTTGTAGTATCTATTAAATATATTTTTTGAGACCATGGATGTTTGTGTATAGCTCTGACTTGTGGATCTTGGACTCATTTCCTATTTTATCTATCGTATTTTCCTTTCCGTGCTATCTACCTTAGTTTGATATATGTGACTGAGACTGTATTGCTATGTCACCTCCATTCGGAGAGTATATACTGTACAGGTACATTTATCTGTTTTAGTCGTAGTATTTACAGACCCTATATACAGCGTTCTACCGCCGATATTGCGGCGTAGGCTGGACGTAACCACGTGCTCGTGCCCCTCTTCATGGTGCGGGTTGTGACACGTTTTTGTGGTGGCCCATGCAGGTCAGAGTCGCAATTAGTGCGAATCTCGTAAGGGTGCTCGACTTAGAGTGCTAATTACGAGCCTGCGACTAGGACGTAGGATCTAGGGTATGATAGGAGTTACTCAATCACATTTTAGGAAAAACTTTGATCTTTTGATTACCATGACAACTCTTCTTGCATTTGAATTCAATTGTCCTCCTTTGATAATATCTTATCATGTGCCATATTAATCTCTTGGGTTCAATTCATCTTCAGGATGACAGTGACTCGTTCTCAGGCAGCAGGGCCCAGTACAGTTCCAGAGAGGTCAGATCCGGGAGGTCTTCCACCTCCAGCTGAAGAAGCTGCAGTTCAGGGAGCTGCCACATCAGTCCCTGCCCTTCCGGCGGGAGCAGCAGCAGCGACGGTTCCAGGAGGTCTTCCACCTCCATCAGCGAGACCGTCCATGGTCATCCCTGATATTCTTCCAGAGAGTACAGACAGAGGCACAGCACCGTCAGGGAGAGGTGCTGCGATAGACCATGGAGAACTCGCATCAGCGAGCTATGGCAGCAGTGGAGAGGGGTACACCGGCTACAGTTCAGGGAGCACCAGCACAGCAGTAGGGTCAGAGGAGGCCCGGTACACACCTCTACTTCAGGAAGATGAACCCGCGGGAGTTCAAGGGTACCGAGGGTATCCTATACGCGGACGACTGGCTAGAGGATGTCCAGCGGAGTCTGGAGTTGGCAGAGGTCCCGAGAGGTCTGTGGGTGACGTCTGCAGCGAGCCAGTTCTTCGATATAGCACTGACTTGGTACCACACGGATCCGCGTGCGTCAGTAAGAGATATATCTTGGGAGGACTTCAGGAAACTCTTCAAGGAGAAGTTCTACCCAGATATAGCCTTGACAGCTTTGGAGGGGCAGTTTGCCAGTCTGGTGCAGGGGAACTCGTCGGTAGACGAGTATGCAGCGGAGTTCTTCCGCCTGAGCAGGTTTGTACCCAGTTTGGTTCAGGATGAGGGGTGCAAGGCCCGAAAGTTTCGGAGGGGCCTTATACATGCAGTGCGCACTCGCACATCTGGGCGACGAGATGCGACCTTCGAGCAGATCCTGATGGAGGCTCAGATTGTAGAGGAGGACTTCGACCTCAAGTCGAAGAGGGGCAGTGATGCTCTTAGAGCTAGTTTGAGTACAGGGCCAGCGAAGCGCCCACATTTCTAGCAGAGGCAGTTTCAGCAGCAGCAGCCTCAGTTGCAGTTTCAGCAGGCACCGGTGCGTGCCCAGCAGTACCAGGGACAGGGCCGGAGGCAGGACATCCAGTGTGCCTTCTGCAAGAAGATGGGGCACACCCGGGAGGCTTGTAGGATGAATTTGGGAGTCTGTTTATTCTGTGGAGCTCCAGACCACCAGGTGAAGGACTGTTTGGTCCGTGCAGCCAGACAGGCAGGCCAGGACAGAGTGCAGCTGGCTATGGGAGGCCAGCAGGGGCGAGCTTTCGCCATGACAGTTGAGACCACTCAGGCAGTAGCAGAGCATATAGCAGGTTCCAATCTTTCGAATCTCCTTATTGCCTTCATAAACTGTCTTGAACTTCGATTCTATCTGTTCTTGATCGTTGGATGAAAATTGTTCTTGTGATGTGATTTCCTTATAAAATAAATCGTATGGGCTAGATCGCTTCGATTATGAGATTTAGAAATCCTCTAGGGTCATGCTAGCAGGCAGAGTGAGGACATATAGTCGGACTATGGACGTATCTCTCGGGTGTGGGAATTTAAGATTTTCGCTGCCAAGCTAGCGACAATGCAAAAATTTTAAATACCATAATTTTAGAGGTATGTACCGTAGTTGAGGACTCTGTGAATATCGTAGCCTTGCTCACTGGTATGACGGAGATTCTGAGTATCATGATGGTTGGACAGACGTATACGATTATCAAATTGCATGATTTTTGTTTTGTGTGTTTGCTTCGTTTTAATTTTTGAGGATGAATTTTTAAGGTGGATAGACTTGGAGTTTCTAATTGAGAGTAAATTCAAATTTTATAATTTTTAGTCATTTAATTCATGCTTTAATTTTGAGATTTTAAATCATTTTAAATTTTAAACCATGACTTGTGATTTGAGATTTTACTATTGTTTGGTTTTAATTTCGAGGACGAAATTTTTAAGGTGGATAGATTTGTCACCCTCAGTTTCCAGAAATAGGGGTATTTTTGTCATTTTTTCATTTTTGAATTATTTCGGAATTATTTATTTATTTATGATATTATTTTGGGGTTATTTGAGTCGGGTTCGAATTTCAGCTCATTCCGACTTGTATCGGGGACCCGGGGTAGTTTTGACTCTAGCGGGCCCACACACTAGTTAGCCATGGCCCACATGTTAGTTATTTTAGTTAGTGACTAGACTAATTATTTTGGTTAGTATTAATATGGATTAGTATTTTAGGATTGACCAAACTACCCCCGACTTAACCCCTTACCAATGTATTAGTAAATAGACTAAAAAAGGGGCTTTTGGACTTTTCCTAATAGGACAAAACCATCCATATTGGCTGGCCACTTTTGGTATGGATAGGGATTAGCCACTTCATTATTTCCTTTTCTATTCTCTCTCTTGTTCTTCCCCAATTTTTTCTAGAGAGCAAACTCTAAAAATTTTTCCACCAAATCCTCCCATTTCTTCACCAAATCTTCTTCCTTCCTTCTCCATTCTAGCCAAGGAGGGAGCTCCTCAAGATTGAGAGGATTCGGAGCTTGTTCGTGTCCGTTTGGGATTCACACGTGTCGGTGGCATTTCGGGATCGAATCGAATCACCGGGAGGTATAAATCCTTTCCCTCTCTCATTTCTTTCATGCATTAGATTCATTTTGACATATAGGAATGACCCCCATGGTTTGGTGCCCATTGGTGTCCATTTCGTGTCCATTTGGACACTTGTAGAGGTGTCCAATGTGTAGGATCGTGTCCTAGTGGGAAAAAAACCCCCTATTTGGACACATGTAATTGTTTGTGTATTTATTTTAGTGTGTTCTAATATTATTTCAGGTTTTTACTATGTATAGGAATGTTTTTCTCTATGTATCTTAATGTATCATATTATTTTCCTATAATCTATATATATGTATATATATATGGTTATATATATATATTTCTCTCTATATATGTATATGTATATATATATATATATATATATATATATATATATATATATATGTATATATATGTATATATATATATATATATATATATTTATATATATATATATATATATATATATATATATATATATATATATATATGGCTTATATATATAAGTGTGTATATATGTGATGGTGTGTATTTTGTGATTTGGTATGGGGGCATGAGGGTCGGCCAAGGAGGGCTGGAATGACATGGGATGGATGTGTGTGTGGTTGTTAGTGTAGGAAGGGTGTTTGATGATATGTTGAGAGGGAATGTGATGAGGAGTTATAGGGAGATGGAGGAGTGTTAGAGAGGGGAGGGGGAAACCATTTTTCTGTCCAGGAATAGACTCACATGGCTGTCACTTGGAAACCCCCCATGGCTGTCCTATTTGACACTCTAAAACACCCCTTTAAACCCACTTGACAGTCCCCCATTTCCAGCAATGGCTGTCCCCACATTTGCCTCATATCAGTCCATAAAAACCCCCACTTGCTGTCCCATTTTCCTGGAAACAGCCTCCCCTCCCCAACAGTCCCCATATTGCTGTCCATACCACTCAAGAAAAGCCCCAAAATAGTCCACTTATTGGACTGTCCAAGAGCAGTCCTTCACTGCCTAGGACAGCCTCCAACAGTCCACCAATACCCCTACCTGCTGTCCCTTAAACCAGTCCCCAAAACCTGTTGTTTGCAGTCCAGAAATCACCCCATTGCTGTCATTTTTGGCCTATACAAACAGCCCAACATTCCACCCTTAACAGTCCTGTTTTAACCCCAATATGCTGTCCATTACAAAGCCACAAATGGCTGTCCCTTGGACTTCATTTCAGTCCATGTACTCCCCTTGATGGCTGCCCTTCACTGCCCAATGACAGTCCCCATATGACCCCATATCAGTCCCCAAATTGCCACTCTACCAGCCCCAATAAAACCCCATAAAATCAGTTCAACTTGGTCTACAAAACCAGTCCACACTTGCCTCAAATTAGCCCCACCATGACTCCAAATCAGTCCACAAATTTGCCTATGTGTGTGTGTGTATTTGTGAGATATTGTGTGTGTGTGTGAGAGCTAAGTGAGTGTGTCTAGTAGCCCATAGGTTAGCCTATGTCTAAACCAATAGGAAACCTATAGGAGAAGCCTATGAGTGTGAGAAATATATGTGAGTGTTGTGTGTGAGTGAGTGGTATGGGTGAGTGATAGAGTTGAGGGTAAATTCATGATATGAGTAAGGTAGGTAATAGGAAAAACCTATACATGTCCTAACATAGCCTAGATACCTAGGATACCCTAAATTCTTGGTAGGTAAACCTTAGATAGGTTGGTATCTAGCTACCCTAAGGAGCCTAGGCAAGTATCTTCGGTATTAGCGGGGTTTCCTTGGGATTGGGCAAGGTATCGGGATTTACCTTGGTAAGGTAATGCTAGTTTTGCCTAGAAATAGGGTATTTGTGTTAGAAGTCTAAGTTAGAGTTAGAACTTGATTTCCGTGGTTGGTAATGATCAAATATAGTGCTCATAGACTTGTTTTGACGTCGGTTGACATTTTTGACCAAAAGTCAACAAAAGTCAACCGAGAGTCAAACTTATCCTTTAAGCGACCCGATTTGATCGAAACCAACCAGAGTTGACCAGTTGACTGAAAATCAACTGTTAGTCAACATTTGACTAGTATGACCTAGTGTGACTCAGTCTGACCTAGTTTTGACTTAGACTTGCATTCATGACTTAAATTAGCTTCCTTTTTCAGTATTTAGTCTTGTTTGACTCATAGCATCTTATTTTAGGTCTGTGATCACTCTGAGCGTCTGTTCACCCTATCAGCTCAGGACCATAGGCGAGTACATTCACTGATAGTTTTCATTGTCTTGATATCTGCTATATCCGATTCAGCTGTAGTGTTATACTCGATTTCCAGTCACGACAGTTCACGGACTAGTATATGTTGGATCATGACATGGGATGTTATTCCTAGAGTTACATGGTATATTGGTACATATTCTGCCTTATTTCAGTGTATTGGTATAGACACCGATTTCAAAAGGGGACTTGCTACCCTCTTATGGAATTCCGTGTCATAACGTGTCATGTCCAGATCTATTGTACTATTCGAAGATGGGGAGTTATTAGTGGTTGTGTGATCAAATTCCCACATGGTTCTATGGTACATATGGTTCATAGCTATACCCTCGCCTCACGACGGGTAAAGCCTTACCCTATACGGTTCATAGCTTTCCATGGTGACTGGCCTTATCGTTCTATTGTATACAGGGTTCATAGCCGGTCGGATGGAAAGCCTGAGCATATTTTTCCCAAGCCGATCACATAACACACTAATAATTCAAGGCACCTTTTATATTTATTATCGTTGGAGACTAAGTTCTGTTCGGGAGAAGGGTTACAACCCCGGTCCTTGTTTGGTTAAGGGTTGTAACTCGGCTTCCGAATAGTTCCCAAGTCGCCCTATATACATTCTTATCGTCGTCCTTTTCAGTACTCACATCATGATATGTATTTCCAGTTGATTTTGTCTTGTATTTCATTACACTGTCTCTTATAGAATTTGTCAATTCATATGGAACTGCTGTTGGTGTTTGTACTTGCTCATTTTCCTGACAGGATACCGTTGACAAATTTTACAGATGATTCAGATGCTGATTGCCCGACCTACTATAGGGTTGAGTCTGATGGATTAGAGTTAGACCGTGGCTTATTAGTAGAGCCACTAGACTTTGCTCACCCTGAGTAGCATAGTTAGTTAGGTTTGCCTGGCCTGCGAGCCAGCTAGTACATTTTCAGTTTGTAGTATCTGTTATATATATTTTCTGAGACCATGGATGTTTGTGTATAGTTCTGACTTGTGGATCTTGGACTCATTTCCTATTTTATCTATCGTATTTTCCTTTCCGTGCTATCTACCTTAGTTTGATATATGTGATTGAGACTGTATTGCAATGTCACCTCCATTCGGAGAGTATATACTGTACAGGTACATTTATCTATTTTAGTCATAGTATTTACAGACCCTATATACAGCGTTCTACCGCCGATACTGCGGCGTAGGCTGGACGTAACCACATGCTCGTGCCCCTCTTCAGGGTGCGGGTCATGACAGTATACATGGATTCAGTAATAACAATACATGTTTGTGACAGAGAATCACATACAGCTAACTAGAACTGAAGTACAGTAATTGACAAGTAAATGAGAGAACTATCAGAGAATGTACTCGCCTGATACTCTGAAAAGAGTAGTATAATGTCAGATGTCTGCACCGGAGTCACAATATCCTAAATAGAGCTGTACAGGTTATAATATGTTTAAAATAAGACAGATGAAGTTTATGATGCATCTACATGATTTCTAGGCCAATCTAGGTCAAAGTCAACTCTAAGTCAAACCTGGTCAACTATCTAGGTCAAACTAGGTCCAAGTCAAACTTGGGTCAACTCTGGGTCAACCTAGTCAATAGTCTACTTCTAGGGTTTGGAATATGATAAGCATGCTAATGTCTAGGCAACAAGGTATTAACCAAAACCTTATATTGGACTAACTCTTAACTCTAACTATAAACCATGTTATAACATAAGGCATATCACATATACATTTATAATGACATATCCCTAATCCATACTTCCTTATAATAGATTCCACTCTAACCCTCCTTAACTATTTATGACAACCACCTATATACATGACTTATATGCACATTCAACATATATAAAGCTATAGTAACCAATAAGAACTTAGATGGTTGTGGACTAAACATATAAAATAACTGGACTGCAATAAAGGTCGGGACTGCTTGAAGGAAAACAAAGGCTGAATTCAGTTAAATGGGGGCTGAAATCAAGTACTAGGCTAAGTTTTAAGGCAAGTTGGGACAGAACCAAGTGGCTAATATGAACTAGGCATATGGTTGCACATACATAAAAGGGGAATTAACTTAAATGGAGATGCAAGACTGAACTCACCATGAGACTCAAATTAAAAGGAGAGGACTGATGCAATACAAGGGTGGACTGCAATGAGGCAACTGATATGTAAGGGTGAACAGGAACTGAACCATTCAATGGAAAATGAACATAAATATTTTAAGGGTCTGCACATGCATGAAAGGGTCTGAACAGTTAGTTCAATACTAACTTAACAAGGATAGGCAGATACTAACACCTATAATAAGGGTGAACATATTGATGTTCAAGAACTGAACATTGGATGTTCAGAACTGAACATCAAGGATATATGGACTGATGTGGTGACTTAGAGCACTGTGGATTAACATTCAATATAGGACTGCACATGACATTTCACATGAAGGAAGGGACTGATATTGTCTAATGCACTCACTCAAACACCTATCCATAACTGCTGCTCATCCTAACATCTCAAAACTCCTGCCTAACTGAACAATTAGACCTGCTATGGCAAAACCAGGCCAAGCCAAGTCAATGCAGGGTAAGCAGCTGCAAGGCCAACATACTGCCTTCTCCACCTCTCACACTCCTGGCCTTAAACTCTAACACACAACTGAACTAAAGTCCGATCACACACACACCTTGATATCTAACCTCTTCCTAATTTACTGAAATATACTCACAGACCTATACACTGCCCAAAGCTTCAATGTATCAGTTTATAGATATACATATATTACCAACCAATGACATCAAAACTTAAACCTGAACTTAGGTAAAACCAAACTTAAAGCCTGTGGCAGTGTATGTGTGTATACATGAGTCTAGGGGTCGTATCAGTGTCCAACAAGTGTCCCTAGACATGTCCAAATGGGTGCCAAAATAGTATCAACAAGGGGGTGTAACCCAGTGTCAGGGGACTGTACCTAGGGGGTCTCGAGCACATGTGTTGAGCCTCCTAGGACTCAAAGTGTTCAGCAATTAGGTTGTGGAGATGTACCATCAGGTCGACCAAGTGTCAGGGTGAGTGTGTGTTCCACTAGGATGTGTCAAGGTCGTGTCGTGTGTCTACGAAGTGTCAGACAGTGTATAAACAACAATATTCAAAATAACTGGTATGTGTGATGTATGTGAGCTGTGGTAGAGTGATGTGCAAGTGCGAGTGAGTGTCGAGTGTGAGGTAGTGTCAATAAGAAATCCCAGTTAAACCATGTACCCATTCGAATCAGCATCAATTTCACAGTGTGTGTGTGTGTGAATGAAACGTTCTCAGGATTATGTGGAAACCAATACTGTACATGCAATTTCGAACCAAACATGAGTCACACAACCCAACTAACATGGAACAGAGGTAATACATAATGTAATGGTGTTAAGGGTTAGTATTCGTGTCTAGAAAATCGGACACGAGCGTGTCGAAAGAAGGAAATCAGATTCAGGAAATTCAGTGCACAGGCTGTGTCGTGCACGCGTGCACGTGTGTCCAACTCACGACACAGGCCACGTGGAGACACGTGGCCGTGCACACGTGTTCACCTAGACTAGGAGGACATGTCCAAGTGCCTGTCCCGTGTCCACGTGGTGTCCAAGTGTTGATACGAGACCGTATCAGTGGATCGAAATTCGCGTGTGTGCGTGTCAGGAATTTTAATGCGAGTGAGATTTCTCACTAACCACTCAACGAAACTCGACCAAATTTTGTGAGCGTCGTATCAGACACTAGGCGCACGTGTCCACAAAATTTTGTGACCTGAGTCGCCGTGTCGTGTCCGCTATGGCACCCGAGCAGCAGGGCAGCGCACCGGGGCCTCGTGCACACGTTCGTGTCCAAATTTGGACACGAAAACCAATCTAATTTGTGCTCAGACACAGACCATAGTAATCTACACATAATAAGCTTTCCAAATGTGTAATTTATTTTGAAAACCAAGAACAAAAAGTTCAAAGAGGCATTTCATCAAACACCTAAGTATACACTATGACACGTGTCCGATACGGACACCAAACGGACACGAAATCTACCCAAATTCGAGGTACAACTAGGGGACTCCTAGATCTAGCCCTAAATATAAAGAAAACAGAAATTTAAATCAATTTGGGGAGTTTTACCTATAAGTACAAAAAGCATAAAAAAGCTCCAAATGAGGGGTGTTCCTCTTGATGGCCAAATGCTCCAAATGAGCCCAAAACTGAGATTAACCTCCAGAAATATTAAACATATAGAAATTAGAACCTAATGCAAAAGACTAGGATTAAAAAGGAATTAAAATGAATTTATGGGGATTTTTGGAAGGGGAAAAAATACCTTTCTTTTTCTATGTGTTGAAATGAAATAAAAGAGACAAGCCCTAATGAATAAGTGTTTATATAGGGTGGGGATCCCTATGTGGCTGGTCACTTAGGGTTTGGTTAGGGTTAGGGTGTCAAATCATGGGCCATGGGCCAAGTTACAAGTCATTAAGTCCTTAATCACAAGTCCTTTCATTAAAACCACAAACCATGAAATAATTTCACTTAAACTAATTCTCTCATTCTAAAACTAATCTCTAATGACTAAAATGAGTTAACTCAAGCTAGATTAGGGTCACCATGGCTAGGGTTAGCTTCTAGGCTAGTCCACTAGGTCTCAACAAGTCAAAGTCAAACTAGAATTTCACCAATTCAATAAATCATCAAATAATTCAAATAAGTCAAAATGACCAAATTACCCCTAGGCTAAAAATGATAATTAAATCATCCTAATGACATGGTTAGGCTCTAGGTCATGCAGTCTCTAGGATTTCACTGGCAGCACATCAAAATCACAAGTCATGACTTAAACCAGTTTTAAATAGTTTAAAAATTATTAAAAATCACCAAAAATCATAATGTGAAACAATTATCAATAAATAATAATTATAATTATAAAATTTCAAAATTACCCTCATCTGGAAACTGGGTGTTACAATAAGCAAAGTTTTTATCCTTAAATTTAGCATCACCAACTGAGATACAACATCAAATTTGTGATCAATAATTAACCTTAAATAAGCTCGCCAATTTTTTGATAGGTTACCCTGAATGAAGTTGACCAACTTGCATTTAAGCTTATAACTTTTTTCGTAGTACTAATTAGTCCAAATTGGTAAGTTAGTGACAAAGTTGTACTCTATCACTTTGGATGTAAAAGCTTGTCCTCTCGTCAGAGTATTTTAGTATTTTATAGGGATGGTTTGTTTACATTATGCCTAGTCTCTTTATTAAACAGTCTTTTTATTAATTTATACAGGTCATTAAAGATTGGTCATCACCAAGACAGGAGCTGCATATGCAATTGATCATCAGTTTATATTTATAGATTACTCTAAGTTTTATGTACCAGCTATTTTGGATACTCTTTATTTTATAAGTACAAAATATTACTTCTCTTTATGTTATATGTACTGAATTTTGACGAGCAATATAATTACTTTTTCAGGATTGATATAATTACTTTTCACGTTGTTGTTGTTGTCTGTAATTACTTTAGAGTTAGTCGCCTATATAAAGGCCTTTTAGAATTTGTGAAGGTTAGTTCTGGTTTACATTGGAAAGTCGATGGGGATGTTCTTGGAAGATGAGCACAATCATGCATACCCTCTTCTATAAGAATTGTGTGATATTGTATTGTGTGTTGTGTTTCAATGTATAATAATAATGACAAAAAAAAAATCTCATGACAAAATTGATTTGTCACCAAACATATAAAGTGTACACTACGGTGACAATATTTACCATTACTAAACATATAAGTATACAGTGACAACAATAAAAGTGTTACTGCAAGTGTTTACAATGATGACATGTACTTGTCACTAAATACATATGTTTATTGTGATAACAATAAATGTGTTACTTATTTTTTTTGTGATATCAAACGTCATCACAGAAATAATTTTTATTTTTATTTTTAAAAATATATATTTATTTTTAATTACAATAAAATGTTATTTGTGACAATATTGTGCGTCACTTATAACATTTTTAGTGACACATTTGTTGTCACAGAAGGTATACTATCAGTGACAAAGTATTCTTGTCACAGTAGATAACTTTCTGTGACAACGTCTTTTAGTCGTCACTTATTCTTTTAGCTACGGAGGTATATGCTACGAAAATATGTTGTCACTGTACTCGTCACAGAAGATGTGTTGTGACGAGTTTTATAACTTCTGTGACAACTTTACGTGTCACAGAAACCATATTTTCTTGTAGTGATCCGAAGGGCGGCCTCGGACTCGGATCACGGTGCGTCGTCACCTGCTCGAAGGGCTCGGGAATGCATCTGGACAACGGTATGAGGGACCGCATGTGGTTGCGGGGCTGACCGTGGATCGCGGATGGGCCGGGTCGACTACGAGGTTGACTGGATGGGTCAGGTGTGCGTCAGCGCCATGGGGTTGGTCGCACGGAGGGGTCCGCGGTCGGGGTCGACTGCGGGGCCGGTCGTGGCTGGCCGAAGGTCGCGGGGCCGCGGAGGTCGGGCGTGCGTAGGTGGTTCGGCCGATCGGATGCTGTGGGAGGTGATGGTGGTGTTAGGGTTTGTTTGGAGTTGAGAGGGAAGAATGGGTGCTGTGGTTGGAGACGAAGGAGGGATTGGTGATGGTGGTTTAAGAGTTAAGGAAAGAAAAGGGGATGTATGGATGGAGGTACTGTAGGTTATTTTTATTAGGAGAGAAGAGAGATGAGTGTGCTGGTGAGTTTGTTCTCCTTTTGTGAAGAGAAAAAGTGTGGGTGATAGTTAATGGTAGTGTGTGGTAGAGATTGAAACGTGGGAAGGAAAATAGGGAAGAGTTGAACGCGTGAGAGAGGAGATGATCAAGGGATGATCAACAACATCGAACGAGATATTGTATGCATGGTGGGAATTGGTTGATATGGGATGGTGGTGAGTTTCTGTAAGGTAAGGCATATAAGAGTGATGTAAAGCTGCTTCTTTTAATTCAATTACCCGTTTGCTTATATATATATATATGTATATATATATATATATATAACATCATTTACCTCACAAGATCATAAAAAACGAAAGCTATACTAAAAAAACTTTTGGGAAGATTGATTAACTAACACACATAATAAAAACAATAATTACAAAAAATTTGAAACGTGGTATACTCTTTTACTCTTATAGAAGAAGAGAAGGAAGACTGGAAGAGTAAGAGAGAAATCTCTATTGTATTCAGTACTGACATTTCCAAACGGTTTGATGTTTGCAATATATACACAAGACCATAAGTGGTTACAACCAGAAATAAAGAATATTTGTTGAGATATTTAAGGGATGGAAGGGCTGTTGGAGTCCAGCCTGGATTTGGTAACAACATACTCGTGTAATCCAAATCTTATTAAATATTTGATTTGATTAGATTTGGATGTCCATAATTGGTGTTGTGCTATTTTAGATATAATAGGATTCTTATTTTAGAAAATCATATTATGATCTAAAATAGGATAATTGATGGGTTATTTTAGGTGTAATATGATTCTTATTTGAGGGCTTCCTAATTAAGAAATCATATTATGACCTAAAATAGAATTTTCTCATTATATATATATATATATATATATTTATATATATATATATATATAAAATATATATATATATATATATATATATATATATATATATATATATATATATATATATATATATATATATATATATATATATATATATATATATATATGGGGTGAGGGTGGAGGCACAAAGAAAAAAACACAAAGCAAAAAAGTAGAGTTTCGGGGTGTTTATCCACAAGAAAATGTAAGAGAAAGTTCGTATTTGCTCTTAGGACTTCGTCATACAAGACAGAAGGAAGAAGATCTAATCGAGGAGTCATCAACTTCAGTTAGAGAGATTACTACGGGTTGGTGAGTGATCTTAATTGTAATCTTCTATTTTTCTTCTTGAGAGTGGTGAGGGGGTTGAACCTATTAGGGCAAAGGGTTCAACGCAAGTTCTGTCAATCTTATAATTTTATATGAGTTATTAAAGGTTAGGATTTGTCCAGGTGACATAACGTCACATCACTGCCATATATTTGTCTTCATCTTGTGCTTCGTGTCTGTTAGACAGGGGTTGGTTTTGGTCAGTGGGTTGGCAAACGCTTTCCTACGTGCCCAACAATTGGTATCGGAGCTTTGGAGGTTTTCGAAACCATGTCTACGAAGCAGATGAACACTCGTATGATCACCCTCACAGGGGGAAACTGGGCGATTTAGAAGCCAAGGATAGAGGATCTACTCTGGTACAAGGACTTGTATGGTCAGTTGGAGGGCGACAGCGCAAAGCCAACGGACAAAGCTACTGAAGACTAGAAACGACTGGATCGGAAGGCCGTTGGATTCATCCGCCAATGGTTGGATGATTCGGTGTTTTACCTTATTTCCATGGAGAGTTCGACAAAAGCATTATGAGAGAAGCTGCGTTCGTTATACGAAAGGAATACGACTGACAATAAGACGTTTCTTATTCGCCAACTCATCAACTCGAAGTACACGGAGGGTGCCCCAGTGGCACAACATCTGAATGAGGTTCAGGGTATCATTAATCACCTGTCTGTGATGAAGATGGTGATTGATGATGAGCTTCAGGCCCTACTGCTCTTGAGTTCTCTGCCGAAAAGCTGGAAGACGTTGGTGGTGTCGGTGAGCAATTCTGCGCTTGATGGAGTTATCATGATGGAGGAAGTCAAAAATAGCTTGTTGAATAAAGAGGTCTGGCGCAAACAAGTGGAATCGTTGCAGGAGTCCGCTCTGGTGACATCCTACGAGAAGGGAAGATCCAAGTCACAGACGAAGACAGAGGGACTTCTTAGGATCTTACGATTATGGACCGTAAGAAGGGCAGCTATTACTATGGCAAAATGGGTCATATCAAGAGGAACTTCATGAAGCTTAAAGCTGAGAAGGCCAAAGATAAGGATGATCAGGAGGATCTCACTGTAATGGGAGATATCATCATCGCAGCGACTGACGCAGAGGAACCTTATGGTATGTGTCATGATGGCGATTAGGTCACAGATACGGGGGTATCACATCACGCCACTCCATATAGGAGGATCTTTACGTTATATCGCGATGAAAGGTTTGGATGTGTGAAGATGGGCGACAAGGCGATGGCTGCAGTTGTAGGCATCGATGATGTGCACTTGAGGACAAATTTTGGTGAAAAACTCGTCCTTAGGGGTGTTTGACATGTATCAAATTTGTGCTACAACTTGGTTTCGGTAGGAAGGCTGGAAGATGATGGATGTTGTATTCTGTTTGGGAGTAAAGATTGGGTGCTTACGAAAGATTTTCAAGAGCTGGCTCGGGGAGATTTGCGTTATGGCATGTACAGGCTCAAGCTGCTGAGTTTTACAGACAAACCACAGATACCGGATGGAGGTTCGAAGGGTGTTCGACATGAGGTGGATCGTCGAGAACTTGCTGAGGAGGGGCTTCTAGATGCTTTGAGGGTTGCAAAGGATTCGGTTCGTCGAGACAAAGCGACGGATGGTGATTAGTCAAAGATTGAGGGTCAGTCTGTCGGTCCCATGATAGCTGGTCGGTCTCCAGGTAGCGGTTGCTCTACGGATCCAGATTTGGCGACAGGTGGTTTGCCAAATCTTCACGGAACGACATCGATTTCAGTAGTTCGAAGCCAGAAAAAAGATCAAGGTTTGTAGCAAACTCAATCTGAGGTAGGAGAATCATCATTCACACAGTTCACGGGGAGCTGTGGGTCATCAACGGCATTCACAGTACGTGATGTTCTGCTTGAGAACACATATGTTTGGAGGAGCTTCAAGTTCTAACACGAAGGTGGCCAGGTTTAGGAGTTTGAATCTTGTGAGAACCGCAACGTCCGCTTGGTTGGGCCAATCAAGGGTGAAGAAGCTTGTCGGAATGTTAACACTTTCCGGTGGAAGGTAAAAGTCGGGGACAAGCAGCCAAGACTTACGATGAGGCTGATCGTTAGGGACTTCGGTATTGGTCGTATCATTAATATCGACAGGATCCTAGTGGTGCAGGAGGTGCTACGCATGGTAGCTAGCATCGATGTGACGGTCGAAGAACTGGAGACAAAGGAAGATGCCAAGCAACTCAGGGGATCGGAGATCAGTGGCATGGAAGAGCAGGAATTCTGTCATGGGACGACAGGCATGGAGTCTAGCTGAGGACCCATGGGGTCAATACGCTCTCATCAGACTGGAGAGGAAGATTGTTGGAGTTCAGTCTGGATTTGGTAACAACATACTTATAGAATTCAAATCTTATTAAATATTTGATTTGATTAGATTTAGATGTCCATAATTGGTGTTGTGCTATTTTAGATATAATCAGATTCTTATTTTAAGAAATCATATTATGATCTAAAATATGATAATTGATGGGCTATTTTAGGTATAATGTGATTCTTATTTGAGGGCTTCCTAATTAAGAAATCATATTATGACCTAAAATAGGATTTTCTCATCCTATATATATGGAGTGAGGGTGAAGGCACAAAGAATAAGCAAAAAGTACAAAAGTGCAGATTCAGGGTGCTTGTTCACATGGAAATCTAAGAGAAAGTTCGTACTTTGCTATTAGGACTTCGTCATCCAAGACATAAGAAAGAAGAAGATCTAATCGAGGAGTCGTCAACTTCAGTTAGAGAGATTGCTGCGGGTTAGTGAGTGATCTTAATTGTAATCTTCTGTTTTTCTTTTCGAGAGTGGGGAGGGGGTTGAACCTATTAGGGCAAAGGGTTCAACGTGAGTTCTGTCAATCTTGTAATTTTATCTGAGTTATTAAAAGTTAGGATTTATCCAGGTGATGTACATCACCGCCATATACTTGTCTTCATCTTGTGCTTGGTGTCCATTAAACGGGGATTGGTTTTGGTCAGGTGGGTTGGCAAACGCTTCCGCACGCGCCCAACACAATTTTGATGGTGGTTTTAATGCAAGGGCGGAGCCAGGATTTTAGTTTAACCGGGTAGAACCAAAAACGTCCTAAAAAATTCATACAACATCGACCATTCCCCATTCCATCTTGAATTTGGACATAAAACTATATATAGATAAAAAAATCCTCTAACTATAATGATACATGTATCATGATTCAACAACATTATTTTTTGGTATTATGCTATCAAAAATCCCTGTCCAAAAACATATGTCCAAACTAAAATTTGTACCCGCTAAATGTGTCCAATTATCGTATTTAAAATTCTAATTTGAAGCTCAAATCACTACAAAAGACAAAATAAAACCAACCAAAATAAGTCACATTAGCGACGAGATTAGCGACGCAAGCTAAAAACGTCGCTATATTTAGCGACGTCATATAAAACGTCGCTGAATGTCACTATTAGCGACTTTCAGTGACTGTTTGCGACATGCAATTTTATTTGGAAAGCTAACGTCGCGTGATCGTCGGAGTATGTCGCTATTTTTTTAGTCAGCGACGTTTAGCGACTCTGCCACTTGATTTCGTAATTGTTTAAGTCAACAGCGACGTTCATCGACGTCTTTTGTGGACGTCGCTATAATATTTCATATAGGGTTCTGGCCGATCGACTTTTTATTTTTTTTCATCCAAAATTTTCTATCTCCCGCTCTCCCCAAATTTCTCTTCCCCTCTTCCTCTCATCTCCGGCGACCCTTACCCCCAGCGACCCCCTCCCTCCGAGGACCCCCTCTCCCCGGCGCCCCCTCCCTCTGGCGACCCCCTCCCTTTGGCGACTCCCTCTCCCTGGTGGCCCCCTCTTACTGATGCTGCTACAGTCCTCCGCGAGCCGTCAACATCCTTCCCGCTGTCGCTCCGGTCCCCCACTACCCCGGCAACCCCGACCAAACCAAGGAAGGTATAACCCTAATCCTATCTCCCTTTTCCTGACATGATACAGACACACAGATATACACACATACACACACGCTGACACTGTTCGACTTCACAAAAGGTTGAACGAACTTTTTACTTATTAAACGTAAAAAGACCTGTGTACAGAGAAGGAAGTCCTAAACAGGATATTCTAAGTACAAGAGGAAGACCTGTGTACAGAGAAGGAAGTCCTTAAACATGATATTCTAAGTATAAGGGAAAGACCTGTGCACAGAGAAGAAAGTCCTAAACAGAATATTCTAAGTACAAGGAGAGGAGTTTCTGAGAAAGTGTGACAGTGGATATTGAGCACTACAGCGGATCCTTTACTCCATTGACGATATGACGATGGGTTGAACTTGCTCTGACTTTTTTATGCCTTTGATTGAACTCTAGGGTTGCCGATCAAGAGGATGCCTGGAGCTGGAGATTTGATATTCGGTGGTCTCTTCTTTGTTGAAGAAAAACTCCTTCTATTTATAGGAGAAGAAAGAACATATATGATGTGAGGAATCTGTCGTTATTGCACGGTATGGGCTTCTTTGGCATTGACACGTGGCGGACATTGATATACCCCTCAATCGAGATCTCTGATGGTTATCAAAATAACCGAAGGAGGAGACACGTGGCGTGTGCTGATTTGCTTGTTCGAATGCAGCCGGGTAAATATTAGGATTTTATCTCAGATTTGGATTTTGATTGATCCTCGTCTAAGATTTAAATCAATTTTGATAAGATATCAATCATGATTAACCCCAATCTTATCTTCGAGAGAGTCGATTTTAGCAAACCGACTGGGTGGGACTATGCTTCCTGCGCCTCAGGCGAGGTCTGAGTACTGCTACGCTTCGGGGGTGATGAGTTGACTATTCTTCTGGAGACAACAGAGCTTCTGTGCTTTCAGGTGACGAGTGGACTATTCTACGAAGACGATAGAGCCTCTGTGCATATGAGCGACGAGAAGGCTATGTTTCTAGCAACAAAGTCACTGCTTTAGGGCAACGAGTTGGCTTGTGCTTCAGGTTGACGAGGTTACTGTGCTTTTGGAGCGACATACGAACTTGTGTTGGATGCAATGGTATCTCCCAAGTCTTTGACGAAAGGTAGTTGAGCTTCTGGGTCGGAGCAGAGTGCTGCATCGTTGGAGTGGAGGTGGTATGAAAATGTCACCAGTCTGCGCCTGAGGTTGGCGTAGGAATGTAGCTACGCCTCTGGATTGAAGGCATTGGCTTTGAAGTCTTTTTAAAGAGCACTGAATGACCGCTCCTTAATGAATGACTCCCTCTTAATTGCAACCGTTACTTGTAGAATTTTAAGGGGTCATAGGATAGTCTAGGACTTAGTCGAATGAACTTTTTTTTAATGAGGTTCATCATGCTGAGTCCTAGGTTCATCCCATTAATGTGAGAAGTTTGACCGTTGGCCATGTGGCCTGCGTTTTGGGCCACTTTCGCCCTATATAAAGGGGGAGTTTCTTCCGAAGTGTCACGTCTTCTTCTTCTTCTTGTCCTTCAACATCATGCTCGATCCAGACTTAGCTTCGAGCGACGGATGGCCTTGCCTAAGTCAGATTTTGGTTGAGGATTCTTTCGTTCAAAGTGGCTATGCCTTCTTAGAAGAACTGTTGATGAGCCTCGGAATATGGTGGAACGCTTCTTATGAGGAGTTCGAACCTGGATGACACCTTGGAGGTCTTTGAGGTCCTAACGGCCTAGCTTGTGGATGAATGGCCAACCCGAAGAGCCACATGTTGTGCTCTTCCCTGCCCATTCTGGGCTTTGAGATCTTCCGCACCTTCTGAAAACCCAGGCTAATTGCTGCTTCAGGAAGTTGCTCGCTTCAGTTGAGTAGCTGATGCACTTTTAGAGGGTTGCGCCCACAAGAAAGACAAAATACGCTTCAATGGAGATCAATCTTCTAGTATGCGTACAAAGAAGAAGGGGGACTGCACTTTGACGAAGACTAACTCCTTGTAGACTCCTCTAGGCTTTGCTGAATCTGTAATTGATTCTTTGTAGAAGAATAGGGTTGGTCCTTTATATGTAGCCTTGATGAATCTGTACTAGACCTTTATAGATATGATAATAAAAATACTTTCCTCTATATCTTCTGTTTTGTCTTTTTAACACCCTGTCTGCACATTTGTATTATTTGTGCTGTGGTGGAAAATATTGTCAGCTGAAATTTTTCATGCTTCTACAAGACTCCTTTCAAAGTATCCCAAACTTGGATCAAGCTCGGGGTACTTTGAACATAAGCATGAACACGTATCTCTTTATAGGCGAAATGCCCATCATCTCTGTTTCCAGATTGACGTCGTTCTTAAGCTTCAGCATTAAATGCCTCTGTGTATGTAACTACGAAGAGTCTGTAATAGGTCTCTGTAGCCACATGCTTCTATATAAGGACTTTTCTGTCTCTTTATTTTTTTGTCTTCAACGAGCTCAGGTGAAAGGTTTCCTAGCCCTTGATGACCATGATAAGGGGTCATCATGGTAGACATGCCTAACCAGAGGTAATATGAACGTGGCAGGCATAATCTTTGCTAGGATATAGAACAACAATTCAGAGGTAGTATGAACATGAACTGTTTTCTAGTTGGTTATGATAATCATAGGATCACCCAAGGAGAGGGCGACAACTCAGAGGTAATATGGACATGGTAAATACAAGAATTTTGTAGAGACACTTTCCTTACTCAGAGGTAATATGGATATGGCAATGATAGACTCCATGGGGGTATAGAACGACTCAGAGGTAATATGGACGTGAAGGATTCTATGAGTAACAACCATGGGGGTTGTTATGGAAGGGTTGCCTACTCAGAGGTAATATGGACATGGCAAGCATCCTTTTCCAGAATAACAGTTCAGAGGTAATATGGACATGAAATATTTTTTCTAGAGAACTATGACAACTCAAGGCTATCATAGGAAAAGTATGACTACTCAGAGGAAATATGGACATAGTAGACACGGTATAGAATAACACTTCAGAGGTGATATGGACGTAAAATATTTTCTATGTGGTCATGACAACATGGAGTCATCATGGGATAGGCGACTACTCAGAGGTAATATGGACATGGTAGCTATAATTTTGGGTGTAGAGGAGCAATCCAGAGGTAATATGGATGTGGAAGGTTTTTTGCTAGGGAGAGGTATAGAAGGGATGTATTCTTTCAAAGGAATTAATAAACACTTACGGAGATGTGGAAGATTCAGACTGCGCACGGCGCCATTCACATTGAAATCCCAAGCGTTGAGCCCAAGGTTCATCTTTGAGGTATTTTGAGTGCCTGGTCTTCGTCCTTGATTGGAGGGCTTGCAGAGGCCATGTTAGCTGACAACATCCTTTTGAAGACCTGGCCGATACTGGTATCGGAGTCCCAGGTTGAGGAGTTAGAAGAGTGCGAGTGCATCATGACTTCTGTTTCCGAGCCTTCTGAAGTGGAAGTGGGCGTAATATAACCCAACCCCGACGGGTGCACTGGTAATAGTTTTGGTCCTTTTTCTTTGAACTCGAATATGTAAGGGAAGACACCGGCCTTTACCATAGTTGAGCCCTTTGTTTCTGTTCAGGTCATAACCCATCTTCTGTATGAGGTGCTTGACCTGAGTAGCGTAGCGGTAGAGTTGCATCTTGTCGCTGTCGGATTCTAGGTCTTCGGGAGCTAGTCGCTGAGGATGCTCCACTCGACCGAAGATGATGGATTCATCTTCTTTACTCCTTGCTAGAACGAAGAAGTAGGTACCCCGGGAGGGGACAACTTGGCTCGCATGGTTGGCGATTGTCACTTGCATTTGCAGCTTACATAGAGAGTTGTCTAGGAAATATCTAATGTTCTAATATGCACAAGAGTAATTCGAAGACAACTTTCTATTAATAAAATGCGAGATTTTATCCTGGGGGATTACATCATCAAAAGAGTTCGCTTCCGTGTTGGCACAAATATAGTCTCTTAGCTCCTCATCGGTGAGGATAGGGCTGTCGAAGGAGGAGGAGGACACTTTACTTTTAGTTTGATCACCAAAGGGGTTGCGGTTGGAGGCTCCTACGCCTTCATGGTCGGCCTTGGGAACCTTCGAGGTAGCCTTATTTGTATAGGCTCCTGGCCATCATCTAACGTTACTGAGGACAAAGGTGGTACTCTGTCTCGCCATCAGCATCATTGCCCCCATCGTCCTAAGGGACTGACTTATATAGATCAACATCCGTATAGTAGGCTTCAAGTCCCAGAAACAGGTCGATGTCAGCGAACTTGGTCTTAATCCATCACTGGCCACGTACTTCATACACTGATGGAGGATGGAAGGAACAATCATGTACTCATGGATCCATGGTCGTCCCAACAACATGTTATAATTTATGTCAGCGTTGATGACATAACAAGTCGCTTTGGTGTGGAGATCGCCAATTTGGCACTTCTAGCAAATTTTGCCTAGAGGCTCGCTCTTTTCTGCGTTGAAGCCGCTGATTGTTGTGTTTGATGCAGTCAGCCGATGCATCGGAATCCCTAGAGTTTGGAGCAGACTCCTTGGGATGATGCTGAGAGAGGAGCCCGGGTCGATGTGGATGCGATTGACTTTAATGGCACCGACATACCCTGTATAGTGTAGAGGCCTATTTTGCCGGTTGTTCTTCAGCAGCATGTCTTGTTGGGTGAAGGTGATACTTGGGATCACTTCGACCACGCTGTGACAATATGGGCAGGCCGCAGGGTCTTCCTTTGGTGGTCGCACCTGAGTGAGGAAGGCCTCGGCGTTCTGCAAGGCTTCACTGAGCGCATCCTGGGTCTTTTTGGAGAGACGGAGGATCTCAAAAAGTGACAATCTAGCAGGGGTGTTGGCCAGCTGCACCAGTATGTCAAAGTTATAGGATTTGATAGGCCATACTGCCGAGCCTTTTCTGAGAGGCTTGTCAAAGCGAACCTCCTTTTGCTTCTGCCTGTCTACGGCAGGAGTCTGAGACGGGCCTACCTCTGATATATCAGGAACATGGGCTGTAGTTGGTAGAGGGGCTGCCTCCTCTAGAGCCAGGTTCTTCTCTTGCCGCTGTGCCAAGCGAGTGGTCACCAAGGTGTCATCGGTCGAAGCTGAGACCATGCGACATGTCCTGACCTTCATCCCTTTGACATAAGGGATTATGGGTGCCATCATATCGGGAGTAAGGTCGGGGTGGACCCACATGACCTCGCCTCGTGGTATGGGGAACGGGATGAGCCCTTGAGCGTTGTCACATGCTGGTGGAAGATTGACTACTTTCATTGTCGTACTCGGGATGGGGACGACGCCGTCCTATGCCTCCGTATTTGGGAAACTTCCAAACTGGAGAGTAACCATGTTAGCCGTGATAGTCTTTTTTTCATAGTCAAGTGATATGACTTTGGCATCGATGAGGCACTGAATCTGTCCTTTCAGCATGTAGCAATCTCGTAGCAAATGGTGGACATACTGACAATAATGGCAGTATTTAGGGTTGTCCACCTTCTCCACTTCGTCGGGACGCCTTGGTGTTGGGAGAGACAACTTGCCACTCTTCGTCAGCATATTGAAGAGTTCCAGCGTATCCTCGTCGTTGAAGGAGTACGTCTCCCTCGGCTTTTGCACTTCTGTAGACTTGGGGTTCATGGTTACCGAACCTTTGGAGATATTGATGGTCATAGTTTTCTTTCCTTTTCCGTCCTTGGTATTGTTGTTGGACGAATGCCTCCCCTTGTCTTCGAGAGAAAGAAAGTTCAGTCCCAGGAGCTGCGCGTCCTGAGCTTTCCTTTGTGCCACATCTGCCTCTGTAATAAAATGTATCCACTCTGTACAAGAAGCACTGTACCTCAATTTTATCGCAGACAACATGTTCTTGCGACATGAGTCCATAAGCATGGGCTCAGGCATTCCAGGCGGTAGCCTTAAGGCTGCCCGACGGAAGCGCTCAATGTATGCACGGACATGCACTTTCTCTTTCTGGACGACCTCCATGAGAGTTGACATTGTCATGTCCATCCCTCCTTCATAGAATCGATCTACAAATAGATTCTTCAGGTCCTCGAACGATGAAGTACAGTCGTCCGGAAGGCTGCAGAACCATTCATAGGCTACCCCCTGCAGTGCTTCTATGAAGATGTTGGTAAGGTGGGCATTGTTCTATGGCAAGTACCCTGTCACTGAGGCAAAGTACCTCAAGTATCGTCAGGGAGACTCCTTTCCCTCGTAGGGCGTGAGCGTCTGCAGATTGTACTTGGAAGGATAAACTAAGTTGTCCCATTCGGCAGGATATTGCTGTCGAATCCCCATCTTCCGTAGTGCTGCTTGCTTCTCTTTGGTATCGTAGCGACCATACAGTTCCTTGATGGCCTGCTGTATCTCGTTTGACATTGTCGGGCCTGTAGTTGATGGAGTAGACGACTATGGTCCCACTTGATGGGCGGCGGGCAGTTTGCTGGATCCATCAATAGCTGCTGGACTAGGAGCAGGTGTAGAGACAGTGGGTACCAAATTCTCCTTGATCTCCAGCATGAGAGAAGACAGAGTCTTCATTGTGGCATTTAACTTATCTAGCCTCGTCTCGAGAGCTTCGATGCATTTCAGCTGGTTAGGCGGTTCGCTATTGTCCACCTCATCACCCTCTGCCATAAATACGAACCTTGTGTGTGGATAGGTGAAAGGGATAGTAGATCCTTCGCTCTCTGGCTTAGATGTCCGTACCTCGTCGTCTTGAGGATAGACTGGGATGTTGCGGTCTTCCTCAGACTCATTGAGGTTGCTACCCCCAGTCTGGTGGCTAGCTGCGCCTGTGGAGGCATCCGTATCGTATAGCTCCTCCTCAGATTGAAACGCGGCATTGTCATGCATAGTAGGAGGTTGGCTACTCCCAACATCTGATGTGGCACCCAATGGAGGTTTGGAACGTGTGCCTTATATTACACCTGTGCTGGGTACCTTTGCTTTGCTACTCTCGGGCCGCTTCTTGGGCTTGGTAGCCGATACGAAAGGATTCTTGGATGACTTCTTAAGAGTTTTAGAACCCTGAGCCATGTTGCACGTACGACACGAAGTTCATCTTCTCTCTTGCTTGCCGACCCCCTATTGATTCTCTGACGTGCAGTCGACGTAGGTTGAAGTCTTTGAAAGACGGAGCGCCTCCTCGGTGGTAGTACAGCCGCCTGTTGACAACAACAGTTGATGGTAATCTGGGTACAAGGATGCCTTGATTTAGGCATGTCTAGCGCTGCCAATTCTTTTTCTACTTGGGACAGCACCAAGTCTTCCGTCGTGGTACCCCCATTGTACGCGCAGGAAAGCTGTACGTGGGTACGATCAGAGAGGGTCTGGCGAGGCAGACTTCTATCATGATTACAGGAACGCTGTTCATATGAGTCTCTCTCAACGGGATGTACCCCCTGGCTTGCATCACGTATAGGAGTGCCCAAGCGATAGAGGGGTTCAACTGGTCGAGTCATCGGAGCACGGGGACCAGTATTGCATAAATTCCCAGAGACAGTACGTGTGACTGTCAACACGGGCCTTTGGTCGGTCATAGGCGTGGTACGTTTGTTGTACGAGACCTGCACTGCCTTAGATTTCTTCCTACTACCCCCAGCGGGTGTATAGTATACAGAATCCAATGAAGGCTCGCCTGATGGGAAGGCGATTATGTCGAAGACGGATCTTCTCACCGGCAATGCTCTCGTCGTGAGGGGTTAAACCGCCGTGTGCTTCCTTTGTCGTTGTGCCTTCGTCAGGCCCGCCATAGAGACATTGTCTTCCTCACCATACTTTTCCAGGGTGGGAATCGAGCGAGGTGATATGGCTATAGCAGCCAAAATTTTTACCGGGGCTTCGACGTTGAGGGGGTTCTGGATCGCAGTTTCATCCGTCGTACTGCTTGTCACAGCCGACTTGGACCTCCAGACACGCCGAGTCTTCTTTGATTTTATGAACCACTTCGCAAGATTCGACTTCTCATCAGAAAGGAGATCTTCAAAAGCTTGCTGGTCGAAGCGTACAACCAGCATCTTCTGAAAAGATCCAGCAAGTTATCGTCAGATTGCGTCACCGCCTCCTCGTTGGAGGAGAAGGTTGTCCCAAGCAGAGTCGCTATTTTGTTCGACATCAAAAAAAGTTGAACAAACTTTTTGCTTATTGAACGTAAAAAGACCTGTGTACAGAGAAAGAAGTCCTAAACATGATATTCTAAGTACAAGGGGAGGACCTGTGTACAGAGAAGGAAGTCCTTAAATAGGATATCCTAAGTACAAGGGAAAGACCTGTGTACAGAGAAAGAAGTCCTAAACAGGATATTTTAAGTACAAGGGAAAGAGTTTCTAGAAAAGTATGACGGTGGAGATCGAGCACTGCAGCAGCTCCTTTACTCCGTTGACGATCTGACAATGGATTAAAATTGCTCTGACTTTCTGATGCCTTTGATGGAACTCTAGGGTTGCCGATCAAAAGGATGCCTGGAGCTAGAGATTTGATATTCAGTGGTCTCTCCTCTGTTGAAAGAAAACTCCTTCTATTTATAGGGAAAGAAAGCACATATGCGATGTGCATTAAGGTTTTGGGATATGAAGAAATCTGTCGTCATTGTATGGTGCGGGCTTCTGCGGTGCTGACACGTGGCGGACATTGAGATTCCCCTCAATCGAGATCTCTGATGGTTATCAAAATAACCGAAGGAGGAGACACGTGGCGTGTGCTAATTTTCTTGTTCGGATGCAGCCGAGTAAATCTTGGGATTTTATCTCACATTTGGATTCCGATTGATCCTCGTCTAAGATTTAAATCGTTTTGATAAGATATCAATCATGATTAACCCCAATCTTTTCTTCGAGAGAGTCGGTTTAAGCAAACCGACTGGGTGGGGCCATACTTCCTGTGCCTCTGGTGAGGTCTGAACACTACTGCGCTTCTCGTACGATGAGTAGACTGTTCTTCTGGAGACAATGGAGCCTCTGTGCTTTCAGAAGATGAGTGGACTATGCTTCGAAGACGACGGAGCCTCTGTGCGTATGAGCGACGAGAAGGCTGTGTTTCGAGCGACAAAGTCACTGTGCTTTAGGGCGACGAGTAGTTTTGTGCTTTAGGTTGACGAGGTTATTGTGCTTTTGAAGCGGCAGACGGACTTGTGTTGGATGCAATGGTATCTCCCAAGTCTTTGACGAAAGGTAGTTAAGCTTCTGGGTCGGAGCAGAGTGTTGCGCCGTTGGAGTTGAGGTGTGTTTGCCATAAAAATCAACAACAGGTATTACAGAACACTGGAATTGATTGCAAATTCGCTTGTACAAAGAAGAGCCTAGAAAGAAAGCCTAGGAAACAATCTAAGTATAATTGTTTATTTTTGATTCTGGAGGGTGACGGTGGAGGCTCGGGAAAGTGCTATCAACTCTGCCTTACTCCGTGGACTATCTGATGTAGTCTCTAACTCATGAAGATATTGCTTTTTTCTTGAAGGTTGCCAGCCTTTTGTAGGGGTGTGGCACCCTGCTATTTATAATAGGATGGATTTTGAGCTGCATAGACGACTTGAGGCCACGTGGCTGATTAGCACGCGAAGACCCGCTCTTGGGCTGCCATCTGTCGGTTTATTGGGATTTTGTTGCAGGAAATTTGGGTAGTTAAGGAATTGGTGAGATTGTCACGTGTCCCGTTGCGTATAACATTCTCAGTCTTCGATCATGCGGGGTCGCATGAGACTCATGCATGCGGCCTGGATCACAATTACTCCCGGCTGCCTGTAGTTCTGGAAATTTTGGGGCCGCATAAGCTGGGCCGCATGAGGTTCATGCGGCTTAGATGATGCTTTTTTGGCCCTATGGAGGCGTACGAACGCTGCTTTTGGGCGACGTCTCATGTCTTATCTTTCTTATCGAAGTGCCAGAACTGTCATGTTTTGCCAGGACTTGTCAGCTTTATCAGTCGAACTGCTCCTCCTTGGTCGCAAGTTTTCCTTCTATAGCTGTTCGTCGATGGGCCGCATATGTCTTTGAACAGTTATGCAGCTTTCCTTTATGCAGACCTGTTTGGCCCGAAGTACCTATACGGCAATTTGTAATTCGCATGAACTCCATATTTTTCATGTTTCTAGAAGACCCCATTCAAAGTTTCCAAATTGCAAATTTGGAATACTTTGAATAAGAAGCATGAAAAATGTGCCAAGCCGTAGGGAATCTTCAAGTTGCAGGAAGTGGTTTTCGAACTGCAAAGAGATCTTGAGTCGTAGAAAAATATTGAGCCGCAAGGGGACCCTGAGTTGCAGAGAAATACTGAGTCGCAGGGACGCTTCGAACCGTAGAGAGTCTGCCAGCTGTCACTGCTGCATTTAATGCTCTTGATTCGATTTCGAATTTGGGTTCTCTTTTTTCGAGATAAAGCTGACGGTTACTAGGGATAAAATCCCCAAACATCATCATTATCTTTAATGATATCGAGAATCGAAGCGGCACCCTTTCTGGAACCTCTATAAATAGGAGTGATTTTGAAGAGAAAATTTTCTCTTTTTACCTCCTTCTCTTTCATCTTCGTCTTCCTGTATTCAATGGCTTCCAAAGCTTCCAAGTCGACTGCGGCCAAAGGAAAGGGGCTTGCTTCTCCATCGAGGACGGCAGACTCCTCTTCCACTCACTCCGACGTGCACCCTCCCATCAAAGATAAAGACAGTGGGGAGACGATGGCTATGTCGTGCTATATCGCCTTCTGTGCAGTAAGCTTTAGTCGATGCGTGCCCTATCTCAGTTGAACCATATGTGTTATGTTTGATAGGGCCGTATAAGCTGAGTCGCATAAGTGCTGCATAAATGACTCAGGATTGATCTTCATCAATGCTGCATGGTTGTGCCGCATAAGTGTCTCCTGACTGAGCCGCATGGGTGTTTCATATCTCGAGCCACAGGAGTGCTTCAAGCCACATAAGTACCTCATTATCGAGTCGTGTGAACATTTTGTAACTGAGACGCATAAGTATCTCATGACGGAGCCGCATGAGCATATGTCTCCTGCCGCATAGGTCTTGTTTTGGCTAGTTTTGAAGAATAAACTTCTAACTTTTGCTTCTTCTCTGTCTTTTGTAGTGGACTTGCCCTTAGCTTCCTCGGGAGAACTCTTGATAGGATATGCTCAATCTGTGTCGGGTGTAACTTTTGATCAGATAGTCGAACGTGTGTCGACTCAGATTAACCGAAATCAACCTGAAGACCGGCTGAGGGAGATCAGAAATCAGTCTTTCTTTTTCTTACTTAGCATGATAAACTCCGGGCAACTGAATGGCATTCATCCGAAGCCTCTATTTTTATTCGAGGATGCCCTGACTATTTCAGATCTGAGCATCATAGAGACTCTTGAGAGTTAGGATTTCTATTTTTAGTGGGAGGCAATTCACATACCCTTGATGGAGCACCACTTTCCCTTATCTGGTTTTAATATGGTACATTTTGAGAGAAAGATGTCGAGTTCTCTAACTTTGGATCAGCAGGGGATCTTTGTAGGCTATATCCGTTTAAACAACCCTATGAGGTCAGTGGTCGCAGTGAAGGAATCAATGAGCTACTCCGTTATTGGGCTGGCTCCGGGCAGTCTTATCAACGAGTTGAAGCCTAATATGTTTTTCACTGAAGCTGATACCTTTTTGAATCAGATTGCTCGTAAAGGGTCATACCCTGCAGGAAGACTGTCCTTACTAAACTGGCAGCATCGTTCCCCTCCCTAGGTTAACCTGACTTCTTGGATCTTGGCGCAGCATGAGGGTACCCTTCGACAGATTGGCCTCTACTATGCCATCAGAGGCTCATGCTATGGCTTGTTTATGAACCCGAAATTATTTATGGCTTTGCTTGAGATGTACCATTGCCAGACAGGGACCTTTTTTACTCCAGGTGGAGAGATGAGGCTCGCTCTCCACGAAATGCATAGTGTGTCCAGATTGCCCTGGGGCGATGAGGCTTATGAAGAGTATTCCCCGACAAACAAAGAATTCGAAAAATTAGAACGGCGGTATCCTGGGTTCATAGCCGTATATCAGGAATTGCTATGTCACCACAGCACCTGTCAACAAATATCCAAGAAGAAGGATGATAGTTCATAAGAAAACCTTTCTCATATCACGTACTACAACAAAAAGACCTATTAATGACGCTCGACAAGGAGTTTTAATGACGGCTGATACATAAGCGTTATCAAGTTAAAAAATACCTTTTTTCTATGACGGTTTGGGCTAATTCTGGGCTTTTTATAACGTTTATAAAACAAAGCGTTATTAATAGTTTAGAGCGGTGGCAAACTTGTAATTAATAAACTTCCAACAAAACCCTTCACATCCGATCTTTTTCAGAGCTTCCCTCCTCCCTCTCTTCCCTCCTCTTCCTGAACCCTAAAATTTTCCAAAGCTCGTTCAGTTTCTTGCTTATTTCCATCTCCCTGAACCCTAAAATTTTTCTAAACTCTAATCTTCTCCTTCTTCTCCTTCTTTTAACCTCCTAAATCGAAGAGAAAGAGAACCCCTAAATCAAAAATTACAGAGAGGGAAGGAAATGGAAGGACAGGAGTGCGTACTGTGGCGACGGCTACGGCGGAGGAGTGCCAGTACGGAGGTGGCAGTTCGGGCGACGCCAGTGCCCACCGGTGGCGGCGTGGCTCGCACCTCGGCGTGGCTCGCAGTGGTAGTCCTCGACGACATCAGCCGCAGCCCTCGGATGCAGTACCACGCCCTCCCTCTCGCTCAATCGGTAACCATCGATCCCCAATTTCTCCATTCTCTTAGAAAAACCCTAATTTTTTTTTCTTCCTCCGAACTTAGGGTTTCTGTGATCTGATTGTGTTGGATTTTATTCCAGGCAAATTTGGAGGTTGACATCGTCGCCAGCGGAGGTAGGTTGCATCCATTTTCCATGGAAGGATTATAGTTTTCGCGTCGATGACGCGTTGTGTCGCGCTACATTCATATTACTGGAAGGATTATAGTTCTTTTTTTCCCCTTAATTTGTTTGGATGTTGTAAACGTTTTTTTTTCTTTCCCTTTTTCCTCTTATGTATACTAATGCAATCTCTAAAGAATCTCTAATTTAAGCTTGTTCATTGGTTTTCAAAAAATTCTGGAGCTTTAAGAAATTTTGGCTTTTAGAAAGGAAAGCTAATACATTATGACAAACTTGCTTTCTTTAGGACAACTCTTTCCTGATACAAGTGGATTTTCTCGTACTTGCAGTTAGTGTGAGCTGTTGCATACCTGCGATTAGTGGGATCTGTACTGTGAGGTTATGCTGATGTCTGGATTAGGGGTAGTTTACAAATGTGATAATTGTTGATATATCCGTATGCACTCCATCCTGTATTTCAGAACATGGCAATCAAATTGCATGATAACTAGCCTGTCTTGGAATTTATTGTATCTTACTATATTACACCTTGACCCAAGTATATTCGCTTTATCGAAAATATCCATATAGACATATTGTAACGACTCGTTTAAGTTTGGATGGGATTCCCTTTCTTTGTTACTGGAAAATGTTCAGAGGAATAATTGAGGATGGAGAATGGAGACCTGGGAAGCTACATATCACAAGACCATGCCATAACTGGGGGCTGAAATATCTCAAGGGTCCATCTATAACCAGGATTGGAAAGATACCTGGAATGGCGCAAAATAGCTCAGAACAATTTACAACATCCAAAAAAAAAATGTTTACGACATCGTCGCCAGCGGAATGAATCGGACTTCTCAATCTGATTTCCGTACAACTCCCTTGTCTATGAATGGAAAGGGAGGGGATGCTACTGTCACGACCCGCACCCACTGTTAGGGTACGAGAACGTAACAACGCCCAGCCTACGCCGCAGTGTCGGCGGTAGAACGCTGTCCTAGGTCAATCATCTATCAATACCAAGTACCTGTACAGTTTATACTCTCCGAATGGAGGTGACATAACAATATACATCTCAATCACATCTAGGGTAGAAGAACGAAAGACAGATAGATAGATAGTAACTCAAGAGAACAGTATCATAGATGAATAAGTCTAAGTGTCTAGTACAACATAATATCCAGAACTGTCAACTCATAATACAAAAAGTCTAAGAGTCTATACATCTCCACATCTCAAAATACAACTCAGAATATGAGACAAAAAGTAAATATAGAAAGGACTGCCTAGACTAAACTGGTCTAGACTACTGGAACAACATCCTCAGCTGCAGGTGGATCCTGCTGAGGGTCCACAACATAAGTATCATCTAGTCCTGCTCCATAATAGGTAGACACCAGGGCCTCATCCTCATCCTCTGTAATATTTTCAACAGGTCCAATCAGGACGGGAACGAGCACAATACATCTCACGCAGTGTATAGCAGGTTAGGAAATACGATACAGGCAATAGAGTAAGATACATGAACTGCTGAAAGGAAATATACGCTGTAAAAGAGATAGCTGTAATGAAATATCTACTGTATATAGAGAACTGTAGTGACTAGTGATGTAGAGCACAAGATAGGCATGTGAATGGCTAGAATTTATACATGATTACACTACTGAGTTTGCACATGATTACACTACTTTGGAATTATTCACATGACTACTTCTACTCCCCCGTTTCCCCAATCAATACACAAGGATCTATACAAGTTACGTTATTGTACATGATATCACATGGGGCCCATGAAAGGGTGCACATGATAGTATACATGAGGGCTCAGTAAACATGAGAGTACATGATCACATGAGTATACATGCATGATGGAAGCACAGGAGTACATGATGAAAGTGAAACACACATAACATGAAGTACCCGATGCTCCCGAGGGGGATAACATCTCATGTAAAGATCCATATAGTACCAATCCGTGTTACCAATGTGACATCAACAAGTAAAGTAATCTAGAGCGAGAAGTAAAGCCTGAACAAGTATGAAACGGTCAGAGAATGTACTCGCCTGATAACTGAATGTCTGAAGAGGATATACTGTCTGAGGAGAGGTGTATGGCTCCTAATCAGAGCAATACAAGTCACAATGTATCCACAATGGTAAAAATAAAGTATACAATGCATACTACATGATTCTAGGTCAATCTGGTCAAAAGTCAACTCTGGGTCAACTCTAATAGTCAACTAGGTCACAGGAAGTCATATTAGATCACAGGGATTCAAACTAAGTCAAATAGAGTCAAACAAGGTCAAACAAGTCAAATACTAGTCAACATGATCAATCTGGGTCAAGTCTAGGTCAAACTTAGACCAACTAAGGCATTGGTCAAACAAAGACTAGTCAGTTAGGGTAATTAGGTCAACCATGGTCTGACTAGTTGAACTAGTCATTTATTAGGTCAATTAGGTCATGGTTTGACCAATAGTGGACTTAGTCAACCATGGTCAATAATGGTCAACTCTAAGTCAAGTTAGGTCAACACTAGTTAAACTAGTTAGGGTTTTAGTCAACTAGTCAAACTAGTTGATTTAGGTCATTCCTAGTCATTTCTAGGTGAACTAGGTCAATTTTGACCTATAGTTGACTTTGGTCAACTTTCAGTCAACAAGGGTCAATAATGGGTTTTTGGGTCATTAGGGCTAGCCCCAACCATAGGCCAATAACCCTGGCCATAGGCCAATAATGGGTTTTTTTATATAACCTAAAACTAAAAAGTCACACATATATATATATATATCTACTTATATAGATATATACTATCCATATACCCAAAATAGGAATAACATATATAATACACCCACATGTATATAATACACTACATATACATATAGAGACCTAATACCAATATACATATATATCATGTATATATATATATACAATACATATATATAACTATATATATTTCATATATATATAGGGAAGGGAAAAGAAGAGTGAGAGAGAGAGACTGTGAGAGAGTAGACAGTGAGGGAGAGAGAGAACCAGTAAACAGGGGGGGTTTCCAGAACCTGGAACCAAATACCCCCAAACACACACATAACAGAATACATATATACATATATATGTATATACATATAACTATACACACACACTACCAAAACTCCTCAAAATCGACCCACACCCACAAATACACATATACTTCACATCTACACACTAAAATACACTAGTCCTAAGTATAAATCATTAACAAAATCGAATCGAAATTCGATTTCTAAAAACTGGAAATAATCCCAAAAACTGTGACAGTGCACAGTGCACTCGAATGGGGAAATTCGAATACTCACAACCTAATCGAGCTAAGACTCTCAACCAAGGGTTGGTAACTGACACCCCGTAGATACTCTAGTGTCCTAGGACACTGACACGACACCACGACACGAAATAATGTGTCCAAACACTCAAAAACATCACACGAGTAAATTCCTGATACACCCACGAGTGCACAGCGTCGTGCACGCGTGCAGTTCACTCTAGGACACGACACACGTGTCCAGAAGTCTCGTACACGTGTGGGTAGGTTCGCCTAGGGTTGGTCTAGGGTTTAGGTAGCCTGTCTCGTGTCCACGTGTCCTCAGGACACGGCACGAACTCTGTATCAGTCGAAGAAAATCGACTGATACTCAGTGTTCTGCACCGCGTCGTGCATGGGTTCTCGTGTCTCGTGGACACGACACGAGCCACGTGGGGCCTCGTGGTCATATCCACGTGTAGCCCACATGATGGGCTACACACTCGTGCAAACACGAGGTGTCGAAGTGTCGTGTCCGCGCGATACGAGACGTGCGAAGTGGACTCTGTGCGTGCGTGCACTGTCAGTGCACGACCAGTGCACGTGTCCTCGTGTCCTCGATACGACACGAGCACACCCCAAATTTTGGGTACGACTTGTCAGTCAATGCCCCTACGTGCATGCCAAATGGCAAGTGTCCAAGTGGTGTATGTGTCAAGAAAACGTGTCTAGGTAGCAGGACATATTTTGTGTACTGTGCAGTGTCCAGACAGTGGAAAAACTGAGAGCTTTGTGTCCAGTTTTGGACACGACACAAGCTCAAAATGTGCTCAGTGTATAGGGGTTAGGTTTAGCTAGGTCTAGGCTAGAATTTGGTTCAAAAACATTTGGGAAACAGTGAGTAATTTACACTATGACAGAACACAAAATACATTAAATTTCAAATAGGATACGTGTCCGATACGACACCAAAACACTTCTAATTTCCACCAAATTTGACCTACAGTTCAGGTAGTCCTATATGAATGCAATTATGAAGAAAAACCAGGATTTTAACTAAGTTTGAGAGTATTTACCTATTGGTGCAATCCAATGAAAATCAAATGAAAGGGGGGTGTGTATCCTTCAACTTGATGATGTCCAATGCTTCCAAATCCCTTGATAGCAGGCCCTAACAAGTACCCTCTAGTGTAGGGGAGTCCAATGCAAGAAACTAGAGGTGATTTGGATCAATATTGATCAAGTTGTGGGTGTTTGAAGAAAATAGGATTTTTCTAGGTTTAAATTCATGTAAATTATTCATGAATGAATGCAAAGGGGTTATGTAGAAGTGTGGGCTGCCAAGGGGGTGCCCCATGGCCGGCCAAGGAAAGGGGGGGGGGGGGGTGTCCTTGGGTTGCTTCCAAGCTAAGGAACATTGACTTCTAGGTAAAGGTAGTTTAGATCTTTAGGTTTTCAAGAAAATATCACAAAAGATAATATCTAGATATTTTCCCTACTTTAACTAACATGTAAATATCTAACCCCTTAGTTTCTAGGTTAGTAACTAATCTCTAGATTAGGCTAAACTAGGTTAGGGACTAACATGACACTAATCAATAATTAAAATAATAATAAAGACACATAAATCCAAATAAATCCTAGAAAATTACCAAAATACCCTTTAGGCTAAAAAGCCCTAATTTGATGTTCTAAGCCTATGGCTAAGCTCTCATGGTCATGGCAACTTCTAGGTTAGAGAAAACTAGGGTTTACACTAAGGTTTACTAACAAAGTCACAAAGTCATAAGTCATGACTTAGCATGACTTTAGAAATGGTTTAACTTAACTAAAATCACCAGAAAATCATACCATGACTAAAATATCACTAATAAATAATAAAAATAATAAATTTTCAAAAATCCTCAATTTCAGAAAACAGGGTGTTACAAGTCTACCCACCTTAAAATAATTTCGTCCTCGAAATTTAGATGGTCGTACTCTTTCTAGGTCAAACCTCCAATAATCAAGGACGAAGCCACTACCTAGGCAACATACAAGGTCAACAAGCAAAATATGGGTAGTAGACCTATAATGGGTCATGTCCAAAAATTGGCTGGCAGTTTTAGGTCATAAGGTGTCCTGAATTCAAATCGAAGCCAAAAGTAACTCCATGGGGTAAATGGAGTCTTGGGTCAGGAAAATCGTACTAAGCAAATGAAGCACACAATGGTATGCCTGAGTGGCACACTAAGGTCATGGGTGTAGTATGTCATGTCTAGGTTACGTATGTGAAATTAGTTTTGAGAAATCAACTAGTCTTGTGCTCCAAATTTAAAAGTCACGGTAATGTGCCTACGATGATCACAATTTAGAGTGGGAAAGGTCTATGGCCTAAATTGAACCAAAAATCGTGATGAAATAGTGGTACCAGGGGAACAGGTTAAATGGAACAGTCTGCGGTCTCATCTAGGTGCACTAGTCATTCTAGATCAATACTGTCCTATGGTATCAAAACGTACAAGCAATCTAGGATGTCCTAATTGGGAAGGTAAGGAAACAACAATCATCAAGGCTATAGGGTCGTCTACCCTCCTATATGAAAATGGGTCATTAACAAGTGAGAAATCATTAAAGTTACCATTCCATAAAAAGAAAATTGAAAATTTAGGTACAAACAATCACAAATAGATTTTAGTCTTGACACGATCTAAGTTGATCAATTTCAGGATAATCGAGATTTGGGCAAGATGGGAAATCAATAAAATCGAGTATGAGCACGAGCATCCAATGATGAAGATCCAGGTCATGATTAAATTTTAATTCAACTGGATACGAATACGAGGTTCATAGGCGATAAAATAATTCCAAGAAGAATTGTCAAGGCTGTTGCGGATAAGATTCTAGGGCAAGTTTAACTGTCTCCATCCACGTAGATTAATATATGAAAAAGCGAACCAAAATGCAATAGGTTGATCAGACCATCATGCGCCGGTTCTGATTAGATAATATGTTAGTGGGTGTACACCCAATAAAATATACCATGATCAAGCTCGAAAAGGATAAGCTTGTAAAACTTAAGGATAAATTTATAGCATAAGATATATGTAAGGGTAGAATGATGAAGGAAGAGACATAGTCCAAGATTCTTAACCAATCGGGTCAAGCATTCAAGGTAAGGTACAAGGTTAAGTATTTGAGGGTTCAAGCAGAACACCATCACATGCCAGGTCGAAAGAATTGAGCCAAGGTGGGTCCCTAATTGAAACAAGAATTAATTTAGTATCATGGTAGAGGTTATAGTTTAGCCATTTGACCAGAGAATCATATCAAGAAAATAGAGTACAAGGAAACGGGTTTTAGTAGGACATGGAATACCTACATGAAGGTAGGCTAGTCTAGGTCTTACATGTGAAGTTTGTTGGGAAGTAACAGCTAGTATTATACTCTGAATATCTAAGTCACGGTAAAGGACGTCCAATGATCTAGAATAGAAAGTGGGAGTTCGAGACGTGACAAATTGATGCAAAAATTGAAGAAGATCAATTTAACTCAAAAAATAAAATTAATCAGGAATCCAGTAAATAATTTAGGAACACAGTCCTAGGGATAGATAGGCTACTAGATGAATATAGTTAGGGTTCGATCAATCAAGGGTCGAGGTTAGAAGGTCTCAATAAGTCTTGATTTGAGGAATTGTCGAGTAAGTCAGGCTTTGGATACAGTCACATAGTTTGGTAGAAAGAGTTTAAGCAAGATGCAAAATAGAGAGGACAGTTCATTTTAATGAAAGGCAATTAGCAAGAGAATTAGATGGCAAGAAACAGATAAGAGTTTTCTCATAATTGTGATTGAGTACCCTAAAAATAAAAGATATTAATCTAACACTAAGAAATTTAAAATCAACAACTACAAAATTTTTAAAATCATCAACTAATACCAGGATTCAAAGTTCTACAGTGAATCCTCCAAAATCAAATTCAATCAAGGGAAAAGGAGTTTAAATCGTAATTTCAAATGAGATTCTCAAGGGTCATCCCAGGAATCTCTCAAGGTATCCTAACAGTGATTGAGTATCCACTCTCTCTAAGCCTATTCCTCAATCCTATCGCAGGCTGTAGTGATACTCTAGTTCGAATACCACTACATAAACTCGAGACCTGTATGGGCCACCACTAAAAATGTGTCACGACCCGCACCCACTGTTAGGGTACGAGAACGTAACAACGCCCAGCCTACGCCGCAGTGTCGGCGGTAGAACGCTGTCCTAGGTCAATCATCTATCAATACTAAGTACCTGTACAGTTTATACTCTCCGAATGGAGGTGACATAACAATATACATCTCAATCACATCTAGGGTAGAAGAACGAAAGACAGATAGATAGATAGTAACTCAAGAGAACAGTATCATAGATGAATAAGTCTAAGTGTCTAGTACAACATAATATCCAGAACTGTCAACTCATAATACAAAAAGTCTAAGAGTCTATACATCTCCACATCTCAAAATACAACTCAGAATATGAGACAAAAAGTAAATATAGAAAGGACTGCCTAGACTAAACTGGTCTAGACTACTGGAACAACATCCTCAGCTGCAGGTGGATCCTGCTGAGGGTCCACAACATAAGTATCATCTAGTCCTGCTCCATAATAGGTAGACACCAGGGCCTCATCCTCATCCTCTGTAATATTTTCAACAGGTCCAATCAGGACGGGAACGAGCACAATACATCTCACGCAGTGCATAGCAGGTTAGGAAATACGATACAGGCAATAGAGTAAGATACATGAACTGCTGAAAGAAAATATACGCTGTAAAAGAGATAGCTGTAATAAAATATCTACTGTATATAGAGAACTGTAGTGACTAGTGATGTAGAGCACAAGATAGGCATGTGAATGGCTAGAATTTATACATGATTACACTACTGAGTTTGTACATGATTACACTACTTTGGAATTATTCACATGACTACTTCTACTCCCCCGTTTCCCCAATCAATACACAAGGATCTATACAAGTTACGTTATTGTACATGATATCACATGGGGCCCATGAAAGGGTGCACATGATAGTATACATGAGGGCTCAGTAAACATGAGAGTACATGATCACATGAGTATACATGCATGATGGAAGCACAGGAGTACATGATGAAAGTGAAACACACATAACATGAAGTACCCGATGCTCCCGAGGGGGATAACATCTCATGTAAAGATCCATATAGTACCAATCCGTGTTACCAATGTGACATCAACAAGTAAAGTAATCTAGAGCGAGAAGTAAAGCCTGAACAAGTATGAAACGGTCAGAGAATGTACTCGCCTGATAACTGAATGTCTGAAGAGGATATACTGTCTGAGGAGAGGTGTATGGCTCCTAATCAGAGCAATACAAGTCACAATGTATCCACAATGGTAAAAATAAAGTATACAATGCATACTACATGATTCTAGGTCAATCTGGTCAAAAGTCAACTCTGGGTCAACTCTAATAGTCAACTAGGTCACAGGAAGTCATACTAGATCACATGGATTCAAACTAAGTCAAATAGAGTCAAACAAGGTCAAACAAGTCAAATACTAGTCAACATGATCAATCTGGGTCAAGTCTAGGTCAAACTTAGACCAACTAAGGCATTGGTCAAACAAAGACTAGTCAGTTAGGGTAATTAGGTCAACCATGGTCTGACTAGTTGAACTAGTCATTTATTAGGTCAATTAGGTCATGGTTTGACCAATAGTGGACTTAGTCAACCATGGTCAATAATGGTCAACTCTAAGTCAAGTTAGGTCAACACTAGTTAAACTAGTTAGGGTTTTAGTCAACTAGTCAAACTAGTTGATTTAGGTCATTCCTAGTCATTTCTAGGTGAACTAGGTCAATTTTGACCTATAGTTGACTTTGGTCAACTTTCAGTCAACAAGGGTCAATAATGGGTTTTTGGGTCATTAGGGCTAGCCCCAACCATAGGCCAATAACCCTGGCCATAGGCCAATAATGGGTTTTTTTATATAACCTAAAACTAAAAAGTCACATATATATATATATATATATATATATATATATATATATATATATATATATATATATATATATATATATATCTAAAAAAAAAAAAAAAACAAAAAAAATATATATATATATATATACTATCCATATACCCAAAATAGGAATAACATATATAATACACCCGCATGTATATAATACACTACATATACATATAGAGACCTAATACCAATATACATATATATATCATGTATATATATATATACAATACATATATATAACTATATATATTTCATATATATAGGGAAGGGAAAAGAAGAGTGAGAGAGAGAGACTGTGAGAGAGTAGACAGTGAGGGAGAGAGAGAACCAGTAAACAGGGGGGGGGGGTTTCCAGAACCTGGAACCAAATACCCCCAAACACACACATAACAGAATACATATATACATATATATGTATATACATATAACTATACACACACACTACCAAAACTCCTCAAAATCGACCCACACCCACAAATACACATATACTTCACATCTACACACTAAAATACACTAGTCCTAAGTATAAATCATTAACAAAATTGAATCAAAATTCGATTTCTAAAAACTGGAAATAATCCCAAAAACTGTGACAGTGCACAGTGCACTCGAATGGGGAAATTCGAATACTCACAACCTAATCGAGCTAAGACTCTCAACCAAGGGTTGGTAACTGACACCCCATAGATACTCTAGTGTCCTAGGACACTGACACGACACCACAACACGAAATAATGTGTCCAAACACTCAAAAACATCACACGGGTAAATTCCTGATATACCCACGAGTGCACAGCGTCGTGCACGCGTGCAGTTCACTCTAGGACACGACACACGTGTCCAGAAGTCTCGTGCACGTGTGGGTAGGTTCGCCTAGGGTTGGTCTAGGGTTTAGGTAGCCTGTCTCGTGTCCACGTGTCCTCAGGACACGGCACGAACTCTGTATCAGTCGAAGAAAATCGACTGATACTCAGTGTTCTGCACCGCGTCGTGCATGGGTTCTCGTGTCTCGTGGACACGACACGAGCCACGTGGGGCCTCGTGGTCATATCCACGTGTAGCCCACATGATGGGCTACACACTCGTGCAAACACGAGGTGTCGAAGTGTCGTGTCCGCGCGATACGAGACGTGCGAAGTGGACTCTGTGCGTGCGTGCACTGTCAGTGCACGACCAGTGCACGTGTCCTCGTGTCCTCGATACGACACGAGCACACCCCAAATTTTGGGTACGACTTGTCAGTCAATGCCCCTACGTGCATGCCAAATGGCAAGTGTCCAAATGGTGTATGTGTCGAGAAAACGTGTCTAGGTAGCAGGACATATTTTGTGTACTGTGCAGTGTCCAGACAGTGGAAAAACTGAGAGCTTTGTGTCCAGTTTTGGACACGACACAAGCTCAAAATGTGCTCAGTGTATAGGGGTTAGGTTTAGCTAGGTCTAGGCTAGAATTTGGTTCAAAAACATTTGGGAAACAGTGAGTAATTTACACTATGACAGAACACAAAATACATTAAATTTCAAATAGGATACGTGTCCGATACGACACCAAAACACTTCTAATTTCCACCAAATTTGACCTACAGTTCAGGTAGTCCTATATGAATGCAATTATGAAGAAAAACCAGGATTTTAACTAAGTTTGAGAGTATTTACCTATTGGTGCAATCCAATGAAAATCAAATGAAAGGGGGGTGTGTATCCTTCAACTTGATGATGTCCAATGCTTCCAAATCCCTTGATAGCAGGCCCTAACAAGTATCCTCTAGTGTAGGGGAGTCCAATGCAAGAAACTAGAGGTGATTTGGATCAATATTGATCAAGTTGTGGGTGTTTGAAGAAAATGGGATTTTTCTAGGTTTAAATTCATGTAAATTATTCATGAATGAATGCAAAGGGGTTATGTAGAAGTGTGGGCTGCCAAGGGGGTGCCCCATGGCCGGCCAAGGCAAGGGGGGGGGGTGTCCTTGGGTTGCTTCCAAGCTAAGGAACATTGACTTCTAGGTAAAGGTAGTTTAGATCTTTAGGTTTTCAAGAAAATATCACAAAAGATAATATCTAGATATTTTCCCTACTTTAACTAACATGTAAATATCTAACCCCTTAGTTTCTAGGTTAGTAACTAATCTCTAGATTAGGCTAAACTAGGTTAGGGACTAACATGACACTAATCAATAATTAAAATAATAATAAAGACACATAAATCCAAATAAATCCTAGAAAATTACCAAAATACCCTTTAGGCTAAAAAGCCCTAATTTGATGTTCTAAGCCTATGGCTAAGCTCTCATGGTCATGGCAACTTCTAGGTTAGAGAAAACTAGGGTTTACACTAAGGTTTACTAACAAAGTCACAAAGTCATAAGTCATGACTTAGCATGACTTTAGAAATGGTTTAACTTAACTAAAATCACCAGAAAATCATACCATGACTAAAATACCACTAATAAATAATAAAAATAATAAATTTTCAAAAATCCTCAATTTCAAAAAACAGGGTGTTACAGCTACATCTTTGAGGGATGATGCTAAGAACTCATCTTCTTCTGTAGGAACTTCCCTTCAGTATCTCGCTGGAAATGGGTGGATGATTTCTTACTCTCTCTTTTCTGTTTTGGTTTGTTTTTTGGTATTAAGTATAGCCTTCTGCTTGTGTACTCTTGGTCATTTAATTTCTGAATGCTTTCATTGGTTCAGAAGATTGCAAGAGATCCAAGTGGATGCCTCTTCCATGCGGAGACCTGATGTTGGGCTGTGCCTGGTAGTGATTTATTCTTTGAAATATGTACTAAAATTTGTTGTTCAAGTATTCTGAGCTTTAGAGATAATGTATTTCTGTTTCTTTCAGCTTGGTTCTGCTCCAGTGGAACATGATTTGCAATCTGTCAAGCAAAAACTAGAGAGTGGTACAACACATTATATTAGTCAGAAAGGTAGCTATTCACATACTGAATAAAACATTTTACATGTGATACAGCATAGGATGCTCTTTTTATGTGTGGATTTTTTATTCCTCTGATCATTCAATTACTTTGATTTTTTTATTAGAAACAACTCCTGTTATGTGGCCTGGATTGCCTAGCAGCTCTCATGGGCATTTTATGTATTCCTCCCTGAACTCCCTGCCTCCTCTATTGAGCTCTTTCAACATAAGTAATCATAGTTTGTTCTCTGTTATGTTATCTTTGAACGACAACTAACTATAGTCTGCACTATCAGCCCTTCAAGTAAAACTATCGGATGCCCAAAATCAGTTTCTGCTTCAGCTACACGCAGTTCAACTACGAATGATCCCCCAACTGAAATGGTGAGTCATCGTGCTTTATCAAGAAATTTTGCTTTCTACTATTTTTTGGAATAGATTTCAAGTTGTGAAAGACACTATCCGGTCTTTCCTTTACTGTGTGTGAGCCATATGTATAAAAAGAAATTGTTGACGTTTGTTATATCGACAGTTAATTATTGACTTTGAATCTTTTTATTTTAATGATGCTTCGATTGTTTAGAAAGGTTACTGCATGTTCTCAGTGCTTTTTTAGCTGTTATGTACTCATGTTACTTGATTTTTTTTAATTAGGAAGACTAATTTTTTTTTTCTTCTAATGGTCCAAACCATGAAGCTGATATGAGGACGGGAAGAGCTACCTACTGGGAACTTACAAGTCTTCAAAACATCTGGCCTGGACTTCAGGTGGTTGTTTAGACAAATAGGTATGGTTTTATAGGTATGGTTTCTATGGAGATGTTATCAAGAAAAGTGATATATGTTAATAGTAACTTTTTTATGTCCTGTGTATAAATAGGACATTTGATTGCATTCTTTGAGTGGTCTGTTTCTTTCAAATTTGATTGCATTCTTTGAGTGGCCTGTTTCTTTCACTCTTTGAGTGGACTGTTTATTACTACAGGTAGGTATTTTAATGCATTCTTAGATTCAATGTATATGAAAGTATTTTATTACATGATCCTCAATTGCTAGTTTCTTGTTGGAAACTTGGTACCAACTCTTAAGACATGAGGTAGTCTTTTGGTAATATTTTTTTTTATTTTTTTCAGGGTTTTGCTACGTGATGCCGACAGTTTTGATGTGCTCAAAGTTGAAGCCAATGTACTAATAGTTTTCAGGGTCTACTTACTAGTAATAGTTGTAAATATATGTATTTGGATGTCCTATTTTGAAAAAATGTAATGAAGATGGTGATATATATTATGTATATATTTGTAAATGGATTAAATGGTACTCTATAACATTTAGATGTTTTCTTGTGAATATGGTTCAAAATGAATGTTTTGAAATTGAATTGAGCAACATGAGCATTGATCTATAATTTTTTGGAAAGTAATATATAAATGTGTAGAATTGAGCGTTATAAATGTGCTGAATTGAGTCTACATAGATTATCTATTCATAACGCTTTCAAACTACGCTGAAAATAAGTGTAGCAGAAACAAATCATATTCATGACGTTTTTATTTATGACGCTTTTAAAAAACATTTATAACACCCGTTTTTATCACGCTTGCTTTGGAAAAAAAAAGCGTCATGGTTTGTCATTAATGACGGTTTTTAGCCGTCATTAAAAGATATTTCTGTTGTAGTGACGGCCTGGATTGGCTATCTTTTTAACCTTAGCGCATCCGGTCGAGTTGCTGTTAGGAGTCTCCAATCTCTGAAGCAGGTGGATGCGCAGGTGAGAAGTACTAAAAGGTCCCGTGCTGCTGGTGACAGATTTGGGAGCCTGAGTGACACCTTTAGCTATTTTTATCATGATACTCAACCTCTGTCTGCTAAAGCTATCTTGGCCGGATACCTGATGATCTGATTGAGGGTATGCGTTGTTTCGACGGGTTCCGATGCGATCGAGAGGATTAGCCACAACCTGATCCTCCCAGCAGTGAGGCTGGTTTTTGGGGCCAAGTTGGCTCTGCTTTCTGCGATGGTATGCAGTATCCATAGGGGTCTTCGTTCCTTTATATCGAAAGTCATTGCTCGTGATCTTACGAAATCCTTCAACAGGATCGAACTGCCGTATCATTATTTAATGGGGTGGTTATTAACGCATACCCCTCCCTGATGCGACCTGGTCTGGAGGGCGATGCGACAAGTGACGATGCCTTCATCTACCATTATCGCGACATGCCCTGGAACTGTACCAGCTTTCCTGATTGTCGAGTCACTCTCGCACGAGTGGATAGATAATTTTTTTGTGTCGGTCCCACCTTTTACCGAGAAGGAGATGGGACGCGTTCATCTTGATAGTGCTGTTGCACCTGAGTCTTTATCTGAAAAACTATTTTGTTGGTTGCAGTGTATCCATCCTTCCCATCTAGTGCACCACAACCGTAATGTTGTATACCTAGAGCCATACCTACCTAGCCGGTATTCTCGACAATTCAGGTATAGCCAATTATATTTGGATACCCCTAATCCTTGCCTGGGTTTCGAGGGGAGTGTCATGGATGGTATCCGAGCCTGGCACTATTATTCGATGATTCATACCCAGGCCAGCTTCGTCTTACCTGATGCCAAGACTTCGGGGAGTATCGCATACATGGCAGCTCTTCGTCACGTATCTATGAATGTGCCTCCCAACGACTTTGATCCTCGTACCAGCTTTATTGTCAGTACAAAATTGGAGGAGCGACTGAGGGACTCTCGAAAAAGGACGAGGAAGGGAAAGAAAAAAGTTTCTGATTCTGACTCTGACAGCACAAAGGAGGAGAAAGATGACTCTGAGGGTCTCCAGCCCTCTACAAGTCCTTTGGCTATGCGTGTGCCTTCACCTGTGTCGAATCCTCCATGTGCACCAAGCGGACCCGAACCTCTTGTCGCTGGTAGACATCGATTTCAGAAGCGGATCACGGCTAGGTTCCGTAGGCTTGGCATGGGGGAAACAGGTAGTGGCGCTGAAGTTGATATGATGGTAAGTTCTTTCACGACAAGTCCCAATGTTGTCCTTGGAATGTTATCTGAGGCTCTCCTTTACAGGCATCGGAGGAGACAAACCTTTTATCACCAGCTGCCTCCCATGCGTCTTCCTCTTTGGCTGCCGACCTCGAAGTTGCGGGGTCCTCACAGGTTGGTGCTGATATCATTACGTCTGTACCTGGAGCAACAGGGGCAGGAGGAACAAGCCTTGATGGTTCGGACGTCACCGCTGACCCTACCAGAGTTGTGGAAATGGTGAAAGGAGCCAAGACAACTCCTGCTGAGCCTCAGCCGTTGCCCTTCTCCTCTGGTAAGCTATACCGCTTTCTCACCAATGAGGAGATAATTTTTTTTGCTTCAACTACATCTTCTTCGTGTCAAGCTGATTGCTGGTTGCGCCGGAACTACAGGACCTGCCTCGCCGCAACCGATGGCGGATGTGTCCGCAGAAGAGGAAATAACAGAGGATCCTGGGGCCGACATGATACGAGCAAGGAACATTCCTTCTCCCTTACCGGCTCGAGTTGAGGTGCCTTCCACCGTGTTGAGTACAGACATCCCGGCTCCTTCCACCTCTTCGGCGCATGCGGGATCAGTTGGAACTGCCTCTTTCTTGGAACTTGAACCTTCTGCCCTGCCCAGCCTTCAGCTCCTTCGGGCTGCGGAAAAAGAAATTGTTGCTATACGGGAGTTGATGATGACTTGAGTGCAACGACCCCCCGAGAGGGACTCATTGCATGCTGACGCTGCCGTCTTTCGCTTATGAGTAATCACATCATATAAGTCGGTAGGAAGCTGCTCTGCCTTTGCACCAAACTTGTGAACTCGGGGATCCCGAGCGCACGAGTGCTTAGGCATCATGTTTGCTCCCTGATCCGTGGCTAGTAGAAACACTTGTACTGGATCTTTAGATGGAGACTTTAAAGATCCACCCTGTCCGTTAACCTTGGGGGACTAGACGTGGGTGGTTCTGTACAACTTTCCATCAGAAGCCCGTGTAACAGTTAACGGGGCCCACTGACAGTCAGCAACTTGGACAGTTGACTGGGCTGGTTGAGCCCGCACTGACATAGACCTTTTGGACTTAGCGCCCAAAGACACATAGTAAAAAGGGTCCAGACTGATACATCCTGCATCTTTAGTGGTCCGTATGGCGTCGGGCCCGCATGAGAGGAGGTCGAACGCAGAGCTTCTGACAAGGTCGCATGAGACGTCCTGTCTGTGGACAGGATTGGTCGTCGCATGGACCATCTTCTTGCGGCTAGAGCTGGCTGCCGCATAAATCATCTTCCTGCGGCGAGAGTTGGCTGCCACATGAGTTATCTCCCTGCGGCCAGAGTTGGCTGTTGCATGGGCAGACTGCCCATCTCCTCTCTGCGGCCTCCTCTTTATCCATATGGAGTTCCCTTGTGCCCCAAAAAACTTAGCATCGTATTATTTTTCTCTGCTGGATTTAGGTACAGTGGGGTCCTCTGCGGTCGAAAACAAAGCCATAGGAGAGTTCTGGTCACCGTCTTGGGCTGCAGAAGGAGCTTCTTCGAGAACTTGGTCGGGTGTAACAGTTTTGGGCACCGACGCCTTGCGAGTCCTCATCGGGTTGGCTCGCTTCTGAGACGGGCTGGCGCTCCCTTCAGAGAGCAATTCTTCGAAGGTTTGTTGGTCGAAGCGGACCACAAGCATCTGCTGTGTAGAGCCGAGCTTGGACGCGTCAGATTGCATCACCAACTTCTCATCGGAAGAGAAGGAAGTCCCCAGCAGAGTCGCCATCGTGTTTGCCATAAAAATCAACAACAGGTATTACAGAACACTGGAATTGATTGCAAACTCGCTTGTACAAAGAAGAGGCTAGAAAGAAAACCTAGGAAATAATCTAAGTACAATTGTTTAGTTTTGATTCTGGGGGGTGACGGTGGAGGCTCGGAAAAGTGCTATCAACTCTGCCTTACTCCGTGGACTATCTGATGCAGTCTCTAGCTCGTAAAGATATTGCTTTTGTCTTGAAGGTTGCCAGCCTTTTGCAGGGGTGTGGCACCCTGCTATTTATAATAGGATGGATTTTGAGCCGCATAGACGGCTTGCGGCCACGTGGCTGATTAGCACGCGAAGACCCGCTTTTGGGCTGCCATCTGTCGGTTTGTTGGGATTTTGTTACAGTAAATCTGGGTAGTTAAGGAATTGGTCAGATTGCCACGTGTCCCGTTGCGTATAACATTCTCAGTCTTTGATCATGCGGGGTCGCATGAGACTCATGCATGCGGCCTGGATCATAATTACTTCCGGCTGCCTGTAGTTCTGGAAATTTTGGGGCCGTATAAGCTGGGCCGCATGAGGTTCATGCGGCTTGGATGACGTTTTTTTGGCCGCATAGAGGCGTACGAACCCTGCTTTTGGGCGACGTCTGACGTCTTATCTTTCTTGTCGAAGTGTCAGAACTGTCATGTTTTGCCAGGACTTGTCAGCTTTATCAGTCGAACTGCTCCTCCTTGGTCATAAATTTTTCTTCTACAGCTATTCATCGATGGGCCGCATATGTCTTTGAATAGTTATGCGGCTTTCCTTCATGCAGACCTGTTTGGCCTAAAGTACCTATACGACAATTTGTAATCCGCATGAACTCCATATTTTTTATGTTTCTACAAGGTGGTGTGAAAATATCACTAGTCTGCGCCTGAGGTTGGCACAGGAATTTACCTGCGCCTCTGGATTGAAGGCATTGGCTTTGACATCTTTTTAAAGAGTACTGAATGACCGCTCCTTAATGAACGACTCCCTCTTAATTGCCACCGTTACTTGGAGAATTTTAAGGGGTCCTAGGATAGTCTAGGACTTAGTCGAATGAACTTTATTTAATGAGGTTCATCGTGCTGAGTCCTAGGTTCATCCCATTAATGTGGAAACTTTGATCGTCGGCCATGTGGCCTGCATTTTGGACCACTCCCGCCCTGTATAAAGGGGGAGTTTCTTCCGAAGAGTCATGTCTTCTTCTTCTTCTTGTCCATCAACACCATGTTGGATTCGGACTTAGTTTTGAGCGACGGTTGGCCTTGCCTAAGTGAGATTTTGGTTAAGGATTCCTTCATTCAAAGGGGCTATGCCTTCGTAGAAGAACTGTTGATGAGGCTCGGAACGTGCTGGAACGCTTCTCATGAGGAGTTTGAACCTGGACGACACCTTGGAGGTCTTCGAGGTCCTGACGGCCTAGCTTGTGGATGAATGGCCAACCTGAAGAGCCACAGGTTGTGCTCTGTCCTGCCCATTCTGGGCTTTAAGACCTTCTGCACCTTCTAGAAACCCGGACCAATTGCTGCTTCTGAATGTTGCTCGCTTCAGCCGAGTAGCTGATGCGCTTTTGGATGGTTGCGCCCACATGAAAGTCAGAATGCGCTTCAATGGAGATCAATCTTCCAGTATGCGTACCAAGAAGAAGGGAGACTGCGCTTTAACAAAGACTAAACCCCTTGTGGACTCCTCTAGGCTTTGTTGAATCTGTAATCGATTCTTTGTAGAAGAATATGGTTGGCCCTTTATATGTAGCCTTGATGAATCTGTACTAGAACTTTGTAGACATGATAATAAAATAACTTTCCTCCATATCTTCTGTTTTGTCTTTTTAACACCCTATATACAAATTTGTATTATTTGCGCTGTGGTGGAGAAATATTGTCAGCTGAGATTTTTTATGCTTCTACAAACACGACACACACACACACACACACACACACACACACACAGACACATACACACTTTGACACTTTGACACGTGGACACACATATGAATGAAGGGGGAAAATCTATAAGTGAGTTTGGGTATATAACATTGGTTTATATAATATTGTATATGAGTTTGGGAAAATCCACATTCCTCTATATAGACATTTGGTTTATATAACATTGTACATGAGTTTGGGTATATATATATATATATATATATATATATATATATATATATATATATATATATATATATATATATATATATATATATACCCAAACTCAAAAAAAAAAAAAAAAAAAAAAAAAAAAAAATATATATATATATATATATATATATATATATATATATATATATTTATATATATATATATAAATATATATATATATATATATATATATATATATATATATATATATATATATATATATATATATATATATTCTAAAAATATATATATATATATATATATATATATATATATATATATATATATATATATATATATATGTACATGTGAATATTCATTTATGTATATATAGAGGTATATCTAGCTAGGTTCAGACCCTGTTATGTATAAGTACATCATGTGAAGCTACTGTCACATATGAATGAAGGAGAAAAAAAATCAGATAATGGGAAGAAAAAGGACTTGGGATGATTTGGTTATGCAGCAGAGGGTAGATTTTTGGTTCAGACTTGAACATTAGGAAGGAGGGGCTCAGAAAGGAACCTAGCTTGCCTAGCATTAGTTGCAGCTGTATGGAGCACTAGCAATTGTGCTTGGCACAACAACAATAAAGGCATAAGTGTTATATTAGATTCTTAACTGAGGGTTGTAGAAGCATGGAATTTCACAACCAGAAAGCCCATGCGCCAGGCATTATATGCGCCAGAACTCAGACAACTAATCGAATAAGCCATAGACATTCGAAGAAGGACTTTTTATTTTATATATAAAAGTCTATTACATGTCTAGAAAAGATGGTACAAAGGAGAATTTCTACAAAGGAAGGATCCTAGATCTACATCCAGCAACCACCATGCGCCTTCCGATAGGCGCAGCAGTCACCATGCGCTGTCAGCCAGGCGCAGCAGATGTCATGCGCCTCCAGCCAGGCGCATCCTACCATCTCTTCAGCAGCTCAGTTATGTGCATCCAGCTCAGTTATGTGCATCCCTTCAGCAGCTCAGTTATGTGCGACTCTTCCAACCAGGCTCACCTGGCCGAGCAGAGCCCAGTTATGTGCCGCTCTTCCAGCCAGGCTCGCCTGATAAGTGCTTCGCCAAGCAAAGCATTTAACCCTCTAGCTGGAACCAGGGAAGAGAAGAGCACCGCAAATGCTGTGGCCAGGGGAGGTTTCGAAAGAGCCTCCAAAGACCAAGGAAGACCGTGATCGAAATCATGGCACAAGGAGCTTTCAACACAATCAAAGTGGGCGGCACCCACTTTGAAGGAAGAGAGAGCCTAGCACCGCCATTCCGATCTACGGCTCTTCCGGAATGACGGAGACGAGGCCCGAACATCCTTATCTTTGGATGCAACAGGTACCTTCCGCCTGCCTCAGAAGCCCTCGACTCCGTCTTTTGGATGTAATAGTCACCTTCAAGAGCATCGAAGACAACACGACGTCTCATCTTCACCCTCGGGAGCACTTCGTCAATAGAATGCACCCACATATCCAAGTTCATGTTGGAAGTACGTGAGGGAATGAGGAGCAAACCTTCTCTCCATGCCACTATTTATAGGCCGGGCAATTCAAACCCACGCGCCAAGTGGATGACTCTCCGAATTCTGTGCAATGAATTTGCATTAAATGGATGAACCGGACGCCTCGAATTCAGCCAAACGGCTATTTATAGCACTCGAGGAGCGAGACAGCCGCGTCATTAAAGGACATGTCGGATGCGCCAGCCAAACGGTGCATCACACGGACGCGCCCTCCTGCATCAGACGCATCACACAGACACGCCCTACAGTACCCGGCACATCACAGAGGATGCGCCCTCACATCTCCATGCCAAGTAGAACACCAACCAATGTGCCCACTCAGCTGTCCATCGAACGTCACAAACATTAAATGCTGAACTGACACCAGAGTTGGCAGCACGCTTCCCAAAGTCTGAACAGTTGACAGCTTTTTCAGAGAACGAAGCGTCGGCAACGTCATCATCATCATGACTCTATTCCGACGGCTACTGCCACGTGGCCACCCGCATGCGCCTCTACGGCCATGCGTCCAAACCCGCATGCGCCTTTACGGCCATGCGTCCAAACCAGCATGCGCCTCAAAAGCCATGCGCCTCAGACCCTTCACTGATCCCTAAAGACAGAAGAAGAGTCTCCGGTTGAAGCTTTGCATGCGCCTCAAAAAGCCATGCGCCCCAGACTGATCTCTGATCCCGAAAGACAGAAGGAAGGTCACCTGCATACGCCTCAAAAGCCATGCGCCCTAAATAGTTTATAACTTCTAAAGGTTATGAGCCGCAGTCTCCTCCTGCGCCCAGATCCAAGGCGCAGCTCACCAGATCACTGTCCCCCAAATCCGAGATCTTCGAGCCATGGGTCGATGACACTTGTCCTTTGACTCAACTCGTCCAAGATTTCAGCAACAGAAAGATCTTCTCCTCTGCTACGTGCCGGCTCACAACAGCAGTATGAAGAGTTCAACCTCCCAATCAGGACGCATCATCCGTGCGCCCCCATCATCAACTTCCACGTGGCGTCCCCACACACCGGCGCATCCTACATGCGCGCATGAGCAGCCAGCCTGCAAAACTATAAATAGAGGGATCATTTCCTTCTCACCCACGGACAACAGACAGAATCCACAACGAACATACGAGGAATCACCAGAGAGGCAGATACAGACACTCAACGTCTTCCTCCTCTCAACAAGCTCCAGCACCCAGAGCAATCCACACCTTCAGAGAACCGATAACCGTCGTCAGCCGGTCAACGGAGTCAACGCATTACCACTCGCTCCATTGGCACTAAGGACCCAGCTTAAACAAAAGTGTACTCCTAGGACTACATCTAAGTCCTACATTGTAACACTGTTCTGTTTGTATTAAAGTTTTCAATCAAACAATTTTAATGGCAAACAAGCTGGCGACTCTGCTGAGGACTTCTTTCTCCTCTTTCGAGAAAGTCGTGTCACAGGCCGACGACGTGAAGGTGGGCTCCTCCCACAAGATGCTGGTCGTGCGCCTCAATCAACAGGCGTACGAGGAGTTCATTTCTGAAGGAAGTGCGAGTCCTTCGAAGCGGCTACCAAAGCCGAAGAAGATCCGCACGGCCTGGGTGCGCAAAGTCGACGCCTCGGGCACCACCACTGAAGGGGATGCAGCAATCCAGCCTTTCCTTCCTGCTGACGTTCTCAGCAACCAAGGTGCGCCCACCGATGCAGCGCATCTCTTGGGGAAGCGTGCGGCCGACCACGTTCCCCAGCCATCTCCCTCTCAGGCGAGGAAGATACGTCGACGGAGCAGGGGCGCAGCCAACGCCCCGCGCATCACCTCTGATGCGCCACAAAAAGCCTCTGTCTTTGACAGACTCACTCGCTGTAATGGCGAGGAGAATTTAGATGCTGAGTACTATGCGCCCCAGCGGGCTGGTACGAAGAAATCCAAAGCGGCACGGGCCATGCGCCACAAACGTGCTATGCCAGCAGCCGGCCAGAGGCACGCGCTCGTCATCACGCGCGCTGCTGATGGCAAGCTGTACAAGGTTGACTCAAGTGCTTCTGCACTAACAACGAGTCGATCTTCAAAGTCCTCATCTCGCTTGGGCGCATCTACTGCGTGCACAACCAAGTCGAGAGAGGCAAACTCAGTGGTCTTGAACTCCCGCGCCTCCTCTGGTTGTACGTTTGAGGTCCGTTCAAGTCACTTCAAATGTTGTGGTTCCCCCACTACTGATCGTGATGCCTGCTTGGTATTAGATCAGGGGGCGCAGCACTCACTTGACCACCCCGGCGTTTGGCCTTGCCATATGTCTGAAAGGGGTGTGAAGGCACCACTCTCCTCCAACGACCTGCGCAACGTGATCACTCACAAGCGTCGGTCAGGAGAGTCGACCAACAAGCACGATGCGCCTCTTACAGGGCATACTTGTGCGGTGGTCACCATCACCTGCTGTTGCAAGGCGGCAGCTCCACCAAGACAGTCGGTCTTCCAACGACTGCAATCATCGACACCTCTCCGACGTCGCCTTGGGACGAAGGTGTTAGCTGAAGAGGAGCCAAAGGTCGCTTCATATAACGTGGTCTCCAACTGCTCATCAATTCGGAAGACGACTGCCAATTCTTCGTCTTCATCCAAAAGCCAGCCGAGGAAAACCAAGGCAGCTGTCTCGACCTCTGGAGTGTTTGAAGGCACTCGGTCGAGGAAGAAGTCCTTGGAGGAAGCTGGGGGTAGCCAGACCCTTGTTGAGCCTCCTTCCGAAGACGAAGATGTCCAAAGCACAGCTGCGGCGGATCTTCATCATCAAGGCGAGATTACTCTCCCTGAAGCCCCTCAAAATGAGGATGTCCTCCAGGACACTGCCAGGGGTAGTTCTGGAAACGAAGAGGTCCTTCAAGACGGAGCTGAGGGCAAGCAGACCCTTGCAGATGCACTTATTGAAGATGAACTCCAGAATGCGGCTGGGGGCGGCCAAACGCCAGGAGAAGTAACTCCCCCGCATGAGAGTGAGGCCGAAAGCGAAGCCTCAACCAATCCATCCACTCCTGGCCGTGTCAGGACAGTATACATGGCTGGGGATGATGTCGAGTCTGATGCGCCGTCATAGGACATAGTCCAGCGCATAGACTCATTGGAGGGGGGACTCAAAACCCTCTCTGCCTCAATGCAAGCACTGACTCAAGCAGTGTTTGAGATGCGGTCGGCCTTGATCAGGACACCTTCAACTGGTCCTGACCCAAGAGCTAATGGGGAGTCGAGTGTGCCCCTCCAACGGGCGCCCTCGGATACAGAAGCACCTCGGACCTCGGAGCCCTCAAACGCTCCAATCCAGATGGTACCTCCTTCCCCGACTCCTAGCTCTACGGAGGATGTGGTCGAAATGATCAAAGACCTGCGGGAGCGCTTCGAGTCCAAGAACAGGCAAGAGGAATGCCAGAAGATGGGCATTCCACAGCCTTATCCCCTCGAGTGGAACAAGGTGGTTTATCCCCCAAAGTATAAACCACAAACACTCACCCCATATGACGGGAAGGACTCTCCGCGACGGTACCTGACGTACTTCCAGTCACAGACAGGGCATCTTCCGAAGGAGGACGCGCTCCTCACCAGCATCTTCGTCGGGGCCCTGAAAGGAGTGGCGTATGACTGGTACTGTAGCCTCCCCGACAATTCCATATCGTCCTTCGACGACCTGACGCACCTCTTCCTCGACCGCTTCTACGACGGCGGGAAGGACATGACGATGGCGTCTCTCATAGAGATACGTCAGAAGGAGAAGGAAACGGTTCGGGCGTTCATCGAACGTTTCCGACAGGCTTGCTTCAGGCTACCTCCAGGCATGCCAGAACATGCACTCCTCTCCGCTTGCAGCATGAACATGTTGCCCGCAGTAAAGCTCTGGCTCAACTCTACTCCTCCTCTTGACTGGAGCTCCCTGATCATCGAAGCTGAAGCTGCAGAAAAGAAGGCTGCCAATGCACGTCTTCTGGGTGTCAGCTTCCCCGCCTTTGACGATAAGGGGAAAAAGTCTGCAGCTAACAGCTCCGGACGAGAAGCAAAGGGGAAACAGGCATTGACTGTCAATGCCTCAAAAGGCGCATCTGCACCTACTCAGAAGCCTCCACTGGCACCGAGACCCAAGGAGGTTTATTCATTCAATGATGACGACACCCTGCAACTTTTCGAGATACTGAAGCAGGGTGACAAGATCAAGCTACCGGACCCAAAGCGGCCCGATGAAGTTAGGAAAGTGGACAACCCAAGGTACTGCCACTACCATCGGTTTGTCGGACACCCGACCAAGGACTGCTACGTCCTCAAGAATTACATCCAGCGCATGATCAATGCGAATGTAATCTCCGTCGACTATGAAGAGAAGACGGTGTCGGCCAATCTGGTTTCGCTTCAGTTCGGCACCTTGCCGCCAACTACCACACAAGATGGCGTCGTCCCCATTCCTAAGGTGACAATGGAGGTGGTAAACTTACCACCTACTCGTGACAATGTGAGTGGACTCACCCCGCTCACCACATCTCGAGGAGAGGTCCTCTGGGTTCACCCCGACCTCGTCTCCGAGGTGGCTCAATCGGAGGTACGCCCTACCTCCAAATCAAAAGGCAGGAAGATCAAGTCTTGCCACACAGTCTCTTCTTCAACAGAAGAGGTACTTCCAGTGCAAACACGTGCACAACAGAACTCCCAGTCCGGCGAAGCCGCCGCCGAGGTGGTGCCTCCTAGCACCATCCCTGAGGAGGGTCCATCTAAGCCCTCAACAGCCGATAAACAGAAGCAGGTGGAGGCCCGTTTTGACAGACCTCTACGGAAGGAGAATGCTTCGGGGCTGTCCAAGCCTCACAACTTCGACATTCTGGCACAATTAGCCAGTACACCTGCGCGCCTGTCTTTGTTCGAGCTCCTGCGTCTTTCTAAAGATTCTCGAGAAGCTCTCTGCGAAGCTCTGAAGGATGCTGAATCCTTTCTCAGTCAGGTCAAGCAGCCTGAAGACCTCCCAACTACTTGTGCGCACTGTCATTGTGCGGATGAAGTTATCCCAAACAAAACTTTCACCCAACAAGACATGCTGCTCAAGCATCACCGATATAACCGACCGCTGTATTATACAGGGTACATTGGCTCGGTCAAGGTGAGCCGGATTCAGATCGATCCTGGGTCTTCCCTAAGCATCATTTCGAAGGCTCTGCTATCAAAGCTGGGGATCCCGATGTACCGGCTGGCGCCCTCCAATACAACCATCAGTGGCTTCAATGCTAGCAAGAGCGAGCCATTGGGCAAGATCCGACTGAAGTGTCACATTGGCAGCCTCAAAACTGAGGTGACTTGTTATGTAGTAGATGCCGAGGTCAACTACAACATCCTGCTCGGTCGACCATGGCTGCATGAGTACATGGTGGTGCCCTCCACGCTCCACCAGTGCATGAAGTATGTATCCACCAATGGCGTCATCCGGACGGAGTTTGCAGACATCGATCCTTTCAAAGGAATTGAAGCCTACTTCACCGATTCCGATTTGTACAAGCCCATTGACGAGGAGGAAGCCAACGACGCTGATGATGAGGCAGAGACGGCAACAGAGCCGGACATGGAGCCTGAGACGACTCCCGACGCCCCCTTGAAAATCCGACTGAAGGGGAAACCACCCCAGAAGGCGCCTCCAATGAGCATCAAGCTATCAGGAAAAGCGCCGGCTCGCGAAACACCCCTGAAGATACGCCTCAAGGGAAAGCCACCTCAAACATCGGCTCCCCTGGTGGCAAATTACAAGGGAAGGCACCACTCACCGAAGGCGCAACCGAGGCACCTCTCAAGGTGCGTCTCAAGGGCAAGCCGCCGCAGTCATCCAAGGTGTCAGAGAAGGCTCGTATAACCCTCTCAGACCCCAAAGCTGTATTGGACTCTCCTAGTCCGCCCCCAGTTCTTACAGACGAGGAGCTTGGTGATTATATCTCGGCTGACGTAGAGGCACCCTCCTTTGACAATGTAATCCCACGGGATAAGATCTCGTACTTTATCAATAATAGAGTGTCTTTTAATTATTCTTGTCTTCCACACTGGAATGCCATGTATACATTAGACAACGCTCTACGGTCGTTACAAACACAAGTAACGACCGTCTACCATAATCAAATAGTCTCGTCTCAAGGCGTCTTCATAGTCCCTCCACGGAGCCGAGACCAAGGCACCATCATCTCGGGCAAAATCGAGCGTCGTCGGGACCTCCCGTCAATCGAGCCCGAACCTGATACCGGCAGAGTACAAGTCTATCGGTACACGGATGCGGCTAAGCACATCATCCAAAAGATGGGCTACGACCTGAAAAGCAACAAAGGCTTAAACTATGGCAAGGGTCGGCATCTCCCTGTCCGGCTTTCGATGCCCAATGGAAAGCCACAGGACTATTATAATCGGACTGGACGAGGGTTAGGCTATGTCACGCCGCCATCAACCCCAGAGAGTTCAGATGCAGAAGACATAGAACATTCCCATTCGTCCGAAGCATCGACTTGGGATTCCGATACCAGTATCGGATCTGTCTTCAGGAAAGTGCTGTCAGCTAACATGACGTCAGCACAACCTCAAAAAGGTGAAGGCGAAGACCAAGCACCAGAACCCTTCGAAGAAGAACCCTGGGCCCAACGCCTAGGTGAATAATGGGAGTCTCGTTTTGAGCTTCGTGAACCTCCCACCGAAGACGAAGTCGAGCAAATCGACCTCGGGGAGGAGTCTTCTTCCAAACCCATCTTCATCAGTAAAAGCCTGGAAAGAGAAGATCGAGAATCTTTAATCCAACTGGCTAAAGAGTATATCGACGTCTTCGCCTAGAGCTATGAAGACATGCCGGGACTCGATCCGCAGATCGTAATGCATAGGTTGAACATCTTACCTGATGCCAAACCTATCAAACAACAGCAGCGATGCTTCCGTCCGGACATCATGAATGCCATCGATCAGGAGGTTAACAAACTCTTGACTAGCGGCTTCATCCGTGAGGAACAACACCCGGATTGGGTAGCCAACATCGTTCCCGTCACCAAGAAGAACGGGAAGATACGAGTCTGTATCGACTTCAGGGATCTCAACTCTGCTTGCCCGAAGGACGAATTCCCGCTTCCAATCACTGATGTGATGATCGACAACACATGTGGCTTTGAGCGCATGTTCTTCATGGACGGGTATTCAGGCTACAATCAAATCAAGATGTTCCCCGATGACGCAAAACACACGTCATTCAGGACTCCAAAGGGTATTTTCTGCTACACAGTAATGCCCTTCGGCTTGAAGAATGCCGGTGCGACATACCAGCGAGCTATGAGCACCATCTTCCGTCAACATCTTCGCAAGACAGTCGAATGCTATGTTGACAACATCACAGTCAAGAGCCGCCTCAAAAGAGATCACCTACAGGACCTGAAGACGGTCTTCGATCTCATGCGGGCGCATCAACTCAAAATGAACCCCGCTAAATCCTTTCTGGGGGTTTCTAGCGGCAAATTCTTGGGCTTCGTCATCACAGCGAAGGGCATTCATGTTGATCCTGAGAAGACCAAAGCCATCCTCAACATGGACCCTCCGAAGAACCTTCGAGAACTTCGGGGCCTACAGGGACGTCTGGCATATATCCGGAGGTTCATAGCAAACCTTTCCGGTAAATGTCAACCCTTCACTCAGCTCATGAAGAAGGGAGTCTCTTATGTCTGGACAGAAGAGTGCCAGAAGGCTTTCGACGACATCAAAGCCTACTTGACGAGCCCACCAGTCCTGGTAGTGCCAGTCACCGGCAAACCATTTCTCCTCTACGTCCGTGCCATGGATCATTCTCTTGGCGCTCTGCTGGCTCAAAACAGCGATATAGGCTACGAGCAAGCAATCTAATACCTCAGTCGAACACTCATTGGGGCCAAACACCGGTACAACCTCGTCGAAAAGGAGTGCTTGGCTTTGGTGTTTGCCATCCAGAAGACTCGTCATTATGTCTCGGGTCAGACAATTCATGTCATTTCCCGAGTCAATCCGCTCAGAGTCCTCATGACGAAGCCAGGATCATTGAACTCCCGGCTGGCTACATGGGCGATCTTGCTAACACCGTACAACCTGGTGTTTGTGCCACAAAAAGCTGTTAAGGGTCAAGCTCTGGCTGACTTTTTAACTGCATACCCCATCCCAGAATCCTCAAAACTCTATGAAGATATCCCGGATGAGGTCCAAGAATCCAACGTCATCGAAGGAAGCTCCGTTTGGCGGATGTTCTTCGACGGCGCTTCGAGAACAGGCCCCAAAGGCCAAATCATCGCAGGAGTGGGGGTAGTCTTAGTCTCCCCCGATCAGCTGGTCATCCAACGTGCATACTCTCTTTCGAAACTGTGCTCCAACAACGTTGTTGAGTACAACGCACTCGTCATGGGACTCCAGCTCGCACAACAGCTGGGGGTCGACCATCTGGAAGCTTACGGCGACTCAAAACTCATCGTAAACCAGGTTCGGGGACAATACGAAGTTCGCCATGAAGATTTAATCCCTTATCATGAAGTCGCGTTGAACATCATTTCAACCTTCACCGGGTTCTTCATCGAATATGTCCCCCGTTTACAAAACTTGGAGGCCGATGCTCTGGCCGGCCTCGCAGCCTCATTAGCAGCGCCCTTTGGGACTCAACACTATATCACGGTAACAGGACGAGATCTGATTTGTCCCAGAAACAACCTATGCTTGCAGGTGGCTCACGCCATGCCGACAAACACTGGGGTTAATGTCCGAGACTGGAGGTTCCCGTTCATCGACTTCGCTGTCTACGGAATCCTTCTAGAGGACCCGAAGGAAGCCGTCTCAGTCAGGAGACGCTCTCTTCGATTCTACTACGATACGGCTACCAAAATGCTGTACCGACGCTCCTTCGATGGGCTCCTCCTTCGATGCCTGTCCAACGAAGAAGCAGCCGAAGCTCTTCAAGAAGCTCATGACGGAACTTGTGGAGCTCATCAACCCGGTCCTAAGTTGCAAGATCGACTGCGACGTATGGGCTACTACTGGCCAACCATGGTTGCGGATGTTGTCGAATATGCCAAGAAGTGCCACGCGTGCCAACTTCATGCAGACTTCATACATACACCATCGAAGCCGCTACATCCTACAGTCGCCTCCTGGTCCTTCGAAGCCTGGGGCATGGACATTGTAGGGCCAATCACCCCTCCTTCATCGAGAGGACACCGTTTCATCCTGGCCATCACCGACTACTTCTCCAAATGGGCGGAAGCAGTTCCACTAGCAGAAGTAAAAAGCTCCAGGGTGGTCAGCTTTATCAAACACCATGTCATTTACCGTTTTGGGGTACCCCGGCGGATCATCCATGACAATGGCCCTCAGTTTATCAGCCACATTTTCAGCAGGTTCTGTGACAAGAATCGCATTCAGAACATGGCCTCAACTGCCTACAATCCGACAGCAAACGGATTGGCTGAGGCATTCAACAAAACTATCGTTAGGCTGCTCAAAAAGGTTATGTCATCCAACAAATGCGACTGGGACGAAAAGCTTGGCGAATGCCTTTGGGCCTACCGCACAACGGTACGGACCCCAACAGGCAACACTCCATTCTCCCTGGTCTACGGGAGCGAAGCAGTACTGCCTCTCGAGATACAGATACCTTCGCTCCGCGTGGCAATCACAAACGATCTCACAGAAGAGGACAATCAACGTCGTCGTCTGCGGGAACTGGAGGCACTTGACGAAAAACGTCTCTTAGCTCAACAACGCATCGAGCTCTACCAAGCCCGTATATCACAGGCTTTCAACAAAAAGGTCAAACAGAGGACTTTCCAAGTTGGCGATCTGGTTTTAGCAGTCAGAAGACCAATGGTGTTGACCCGCAAGACACCAGGAAAGTTCGAGCCCAAGTGGGAAGGACCTTTCATCATAGAGACGGTATACTCAAACGGTGCTTACCGCCTCGCCAAACCCAATTGGGGACTTGTTTATGATGCCCATCAACGGCAAGTTCCTAAAGAAGTACTATTCTTGACATCCTCCAGACATGTACTTCCTCAAACAACCTCTTTCCACAAACTCATACGCCTCCGGAACCCAGCTGTTCCGTGGCATCTTCCAGTAGAAAGATAACCACGTCCATATTACCTCTGAGTTGTCTCTCTACACCCTACAAAGCAGAATCTTACACTTTGTAAGCCTATGCTACCCTTCATGTTTACCACGTCCACATTACCTCTGAGTAAACATTTGGTACAAACAACCCCTGCGTTATTGTACATTGATCGCAGAACTTCCACGTCCATATACCCTCTGAGTTGTTCAGCGTATCCCCCAAGATCATTCCTACCACGTCCATAATACCTCTGAGTAGGGAGATTCTATCATTTTGAACCCAATGATTGCCATGTCCACATTACCTCTGAGCAAACATAATGGTTCCTTCAAACTTATTATCTGTACCTGAAAACCAAGGTGCGCAAAAGATAATAGGTCCACACAAATCATCAAGTTCATAACAACAAAAGATGAACACATCACAAAAAAAAAGTTGTAGACTTCTTTATTCTTCTGAAAAAGGAGTACAAGAAACTACATCATTCCCCCAGTAAGGGTTGCAAAAGAACACAAAAGAAAAAGGGAAAAACTATTGTCCCTGAATCTCCCCAGGATGGGCTGGGAGCTCCCTGACTCGAAGCTTTAAGTCGACTGTGCGGGCCTCCACCGTCGCCAGGACTCGTCGCTCTGCTTCTCGGTGCATCAATTCAATGGCCCCAGCGGAAGTATCACTTGCATGCTTCTCATCAAGCTGTTGTCGTTGCTGCGCCAAGGCCAGAGTCCGCTGAGTAAAGGTCGCCTCATCCTTCTTAAATGCTGCATGTTCAGCCCGGACACGCTCGACCTCTAACTGAAGTCGGGCCCGTTGGTCTTCAAGACGGCGCATCTGTGTGTCAATATCCGCGATATTAGCTTCCAATGCAGCTCGAGTTTCCACCGTCGTCTTCAAGGACTGAGACAACTGCTCTACCGCAGCCTCAGTCTCAGCCACCTCATGCTTCCAAATGCCCACGGTGGCCTGGTATGAAGACTCGATCTCGGCGATGGGCTTCCCCTTCTCCGCCTCTATCAAGACAGAAAGGTTGTTTCGCTGGATGCGTTGAAGTTCCGCGAGCCGCTCATCCAGCTCAATCACCGAAGCCTCCAGAATTTCGGCCATATGGTCGTGGCCTTGGTGAATACGAATCAGCTCGATGCAGGGCATTGCCAGAGCTTTTGCCGTCGCAAAACTTCCATTGGCATTCATCACAGCAGATACACCCTTCTGCAGCATTTTGTATACCCCCTCGACGAGGAATTTCACATACTCGTCTGCATCCGCCAGGACCTGCGGCGTCATCGCGGGAGTTGGAGGAGCTACCACAGTTTGCGGACCGGAAGAAGATCCGCCAATCTCAATCAGCGAGGCTTGAACCTCGGCATCAATGGGCTCTTCATCAACCGGGGCTGGACTTCTAGCCCGAGGAGCCGAAGCAACAGAAGGAGCCGGCACAGGCGTCGAGATGGTCCCCCAAGTAGAAGGAGCTACAGAGGGTTCTTCACCCTTACCCTTCTCAAGCCCGGAAGAACCTCCGACGTCAACAGCCACCTCTTCTACCCCCAACATCCTATCAACAGTTTATACCTCCCTTGGCAGAATAGGGAGATTATCACTTGTCTCTTGACTCGTCGCAGTGGTCTTGACTGGCAGACGGGTCTCATCATCGAGTCCCTCAACAGGGACAGAATCTGTCGCTACCTCCTGAGTGGTAGCCGCCTCAACTTCCACGGTTGAAGCCGGGGTAGGACTCGGCAATGAAGCAACCGACCTCCCCTCATCATGATAGAGAGGAGATTCAACCCTCTCCTCTATCTCAACCATATCTGCTGTCCCCGCAGCAGATTCTTGCAAGACCGGAGGAACGTTATCGGAAGGCGACGAACTCCAGTCCACTTCATCATCAGGATACCTCGAGTCCGCAGGACCCTCAGCATCCAAGGCCTCCACGGCAGACGGTGCTCTCCCAGAAGTTGTTGCGACCTCGAAATCGAAAGATATTAAAACCTCCGCAGGAACATCTTCGGGACCTTCCTCCACGGGAGACATTAGCATCGGAGGAATGCGCTCATCAGAAGAGCCTGCCACCTCCTTCGGTTTACTAGCGCCCGATTTCGAAACACGGGACTTCTTCTTCAATTCCTACAAGAAGAAGAGCATAAGTCGCCACAATGACAAAAAAATTGGAATTATAAAATATTCTTTACTTCAACAGGGATTGATCCTGCTGGCATTATAGGTGGCACTTCCGTAACCTTCGGGGTCGGCGCCCGTCTCGACCTTTTCGGTACAGAAGAACCAGCTTCTGTGTCAGCACGCCTTTTCCCGACAGATGGGTCTCCCACTGGTACTGCAGCAACAGCCCGATACCCCGCCAACTCTGGTGGACGATATGATCGGGCTGCCATCAACATATTCGCTGTCGCCTCCAGCTGGGTTCCAATAATGAAACTAGTCTCCCTGTCGTAACCAGGAGACATAGCAGTCATAGTGCAATACAGCTTGGCGGCCGGATATAGGATCGGTGGCCGAGGATTGCGAACTGGCGTGGTAAACTTAACGCTAGTGCATCCAGCGTTATAATATTGCCAGCCCCGGGCTCCATCCAGCAAACTCCCGATGAAGCCTAAACTACTACTGGGATTCCGCAATATTAACTGGGTATAGCCAAACTGACGAGCAAATCGGCTTGGCAGATAAGGTTCCAGATAACACCTATTCTGGTTGCGGTAGACCAGGTGAGAAGGCCGTATACTCTGCAACCAACGAAAACTCCATTTTGGCAGAGTGACCGCATCTTCGCCAGAGTCAACTAAATCTTGGTCGGCCTCGAAATCTTCGAAAATCGGGCCAACCTTGACAATCTCCCACCCCTGAAGGTAGGACAAGACTCTCCTGCAAACGGGGACGCCAGTGTAAGACCACTTCCTCTTATAGAAGCGGCGAATGAAGGCATCTCCTTCGACATGGTCCTCCTTCGGACCGGGACTCATCACGTTCGGATGATGCCAGATCAGCCACCCCATAAAATAATGGAAGGGCAGCTCAGCCCGGGGGAAGTTATCATTATTACCTCTCTCGTGGATCACATCATCGGCAAAGGACCTCAAACCGCACAACAGGTTGCACACCATCGCGGGGAGGAGAGCCAACGGTCGTCCACAGGCCAACTTCACCGCAGGCAAAATGAGATTCCGATGTACCCTCTCGACGGCACCGGATCCACCTGCAAATACGCAATCCCGGAGCCATATCATCAAGTAGGACGTCAACACTGCCTTGGATGACATCCGGTGCCCGCAGTGCCAGAAACAGCTGTACGTAGCCTTGCCGTCCTCATTAGAGTGTAGGGTCCTTTCGTCCAGCCGGCTTATTTCAGAACTCACTTCCGCGGGCTTCAATCCCTGCGGAGTCGCAAACCGAATCCTCGAAGGATCCGTCAAATCCTGCCTGAAGACGTAGTCCCTCCAAGCAGTCACATGAGGCTGGGTCTTGCCCTTGTCCCTCCGGTGCATCAGATAATGATGGCTTGTCACCTCTTTGAAAATAGCCATCATCTCCGGGTCCTTATCCTCCAGAACTTGGATCTCTTCATTTGATGGAAAATATTCCTCGTACGGTTCTGAGCCCCAAGGAAGCTTGGACACTTCGTACATCTTGTGAAGGGCCAATCCCAACTCCCCTACCGGAGTAAAGAAGCTACCAGTCTGGGCATTGAAAAGCTCCAAGAGCGCAAGGAACATAGGCTTATTGAGGTCCACGCCTGCCTGTGTGGCCCGAATGGCGGCTGTCAGCCCGATCTCTTTAAGCTCAACCTCGAACCTTGAAAGCACCCAAGTGGTCAACTCGTCCCACTTCGGGATGTAGTGACACCAGCCTTCGACTCTGAAGCTACCTGTCGGATACATCACCTTTGATGTCAGCATCCGATTTGCAAAGATCGGGGCACTGAAGGGAAATGTGTCGTTTGGGACCTCACTATAGATGCTCCCAGGATGCAAGGCTCGGTAACTGAAAGAAGAACCGGCCCGTGAAGCGGTCAAAGTATCTCGCTGGTTCGAGGAGGCGTCAATTGAGAGGGTACCTCCCAAGGCCCCTCCTTGAGAGGGAGTAAGTTCCCAACCCATCCTTCTCTTCGAAACTAGACGATAAAAAGCCGTCAGCGGCAACTGGCGGTCAACCTGCCGCATGTACAAAATCATGCCTTTGGCAGAAAAGAACAAGTCTTCTCTAATCCTCAGTATCTTCGCTTCGGAAGAGACTAGTCGGTCGCCAAACAGAAAGGCAGGTTTTAAGAAAGTTACACTTTCGGATTCAGCAGACTTCAGTTTACCACTCTCCATCATACTCTGGAGGAAAAGAGGCAACTGGGTCTGGATTTGTAGCATTCTCTCACGAGGTTGGTCCTGTAAGATAGCATCCTTCGCAGGATTGATCACCGCCTCGTCAAAATCAACTCCCATCTGACAAAGAGAAGCGTCCAGAAGGACCTCATTCAACAAAGGGATCGTCATCGACACTGATACAACAAAGATGGAAGTCAGGCAAAAAGAAAATTGTCAAATAGCTTCGGCGCATCATCAGGGCGTAAGCCCATGCGCGCTAGCATCAGAGCTTCGGCACATCATCAGGGCGTAAGCCCATGCGCGTCAACTTGCTTCGGCGCATCATCAGGGCGTAAGCCCATGCGCGTCAGCATTGGAGCTTCGACGCATTCAGAGCATGAGCTCATGCACGTCAGCGAAGGCTTTGGCGCATCATCAGGGTACGAAACCCATGCGCGTCAGCCATTAAACCTCGGTGCATGATAAAGGTGTAAACCTATGCACATCGGCGGGATAGAACCTCGGCGTATCATCAGGACAAAAGTCCATACGCGTCGGCAAATCTGAGTTAGGGCACAGTCTGGCCCAAAATCTTATGTGAAGGAGATAAACCCACCCGTCACCTCAGGACGAACGTCGGCCGGAGTTGCAGGGGTGATAGGTGCTTCCTCACCAACGAACTCCTTCGCTTTCTCCTTCCCCTTGCCGGCACCGCCGCGAGGAGTCTTGGGAGCCATTCTCTCAAAGAAGAAAAAGTTAGGGTTTTGAAGAAAAAACCTCAAAAGAAAGCAAAGGCACAGAGCAGATGAACTCTCTCTCTCTCTCTCCAACCCTTACCTATTTATAGGACTTGGTCGCACGCGTGAACTGATGACGTGTAATCTCAGCCGTCGCTTCGGGTTCCGTGAGGAGATAACAACAAATACAACCAAAAGATCATCATTAATCTTTTGGGTTACCAAGGCGTCATCATCATCAATTGAAAGGAGCATGCGCCCGAACAAGCATGCGCCCAAAAATCATGCGCCCTGACCTCCATGCTTCTTATTCAAAGTATTCCAAAACTTATTCAAAAGTTTTGAAAACTTTGTAGGGGGTCTTGTAGAAGCATGGAATTTCACAACCAGAAAGCCCATGCGCCAGGCATTATATGCGCCAGAACTCAGACAGCTAATCAAATAAGCCATAGACATTCGAAGAAGGACTTTTTATTTTATATATAAAAGTCTATTACATGTCTAGAAAAGATGGCACAAAGGAGAATTTCTACAAAGGAAGGATCCTAGATCTACATCCAGCAACCACCATGCGCCTTCCGATAGGCGCAGCAGTCACCATGCGCTGTCAGCCAGGCGCAGCAGATGTCATGCGCCTCCAGCCAGGCGCATCCTACCATCTCTTCAGCAGCTCAGTTATGTGCATCCAGCTCAGTTATGTGCATCCCTTCAGCAGCTCAGTTATGTGCAACTCTTCCAACCAGGCTCACCTGGCCGAGCAGAGCCCAGTTATGTGCCGCTCTTCCAGCCAGGCTCGCCTGATAAGTGCTTCGCCAAGCAAAGCATTTAACCCTCTGGCTGGAACCAGGGAAGAGAAGAGCACCGCAAATGCTGTGGCCAGGGGAGGTTTCGAAAGAGCCTCCAAAGACCAAGGAAGACCGTGATCGAAATCATGGCACAAGGAGCTTTCAACACAATCAAAGTGGGCGGCACCCACTTTGAAGGAAGAGAGAGCCTAGCACCGCCATTTCGATCTACGGCTCTTCCGGAATAACGGAGACGAGGCCCGAACATCCTTATCTTTGGATGCAACAGGCACCTTCCGCCTGCCTCAGAAGCCCTCGACTCCGTCTTTTGGATGTAACAGTCACCTTCAAGAGCATCGAAGACAACACGATGTCTCATCTTCACCTTCGGGAGCACTTCGTCAACAGAATGCACCCACATATCCAAGTTCATGTTGGAAGTACGTGAGGGAATGAGGAGCAAACCTTCTCTCCATGCCACTATTTATAGGCCGGACAAATCAAACCCACGCGCCAAGTGGATGACTCTTCGAATTCTGTGCAATGAATTTGCATTAAATGGATGAACCGGACGCCTCGAATTCAGCCAAACGGCTATTTATAGCACTCGAGGAGCGAGACAGCCGCGTCATTAAAGGACATGTCGGATGCGCCAACCAAACGGCACATCACACGGAGGCGCCCTCCTGCTTCAGGCGCATCACACAGACGCGCCCTACAGTACCCGGCGCATCACAGAGGATGCGCCCTCACATCTCTATGCCAAGTGGAACACCAACCAATGTGCCCACTCAGCTGTCCATCGAACGTCACAAACATTAAATGCTGAACTGACACCAGAGTTGGCAGCACGCTTCCCAAAGTCTGAACAGTTGACAGCTTTTTCAGAGAACAAAGCGTCGGCAACGTCAGCATCATCATGACTCTATTCCGACGGCTACTGCCACGTGGCCACCCGCATGCGCCTCTACGGCCATGCGTCCAAACCTGCATGCGCCTTTACGGCCATGCGTCCAAACCAGCATGCGCCTCAAAAGCCATGCGCCTCAGACCCTTCACTGATCCCTAAAGACAGAAGAAGAGTCTCCGGTTGAAGCTTTGCATGCGCCTCAAAAAGTCATGCGCCCCAGACTGATCTCTGATCCCGAAAGACAGAAGGAAGGTCACCTGCATACGTCTCAAAAGCCATGTGCCCTAAATGGTTTATAACTCCTAAAGGTTATGAGCCGCAGTCTCCTCCTGCACCCAGATCCAAGGCGCAGCTCACCAGATCACTGCCCCCCCAAATCCGAGATCTTCGAGCCATGGGTCGATGACACGTGTCCTTTGACTCAACTCGTCCAAGATTTCAGCAACAGAAAGATCTTCTCCTCTGCTACGTGCCGGCTCACAACAGCAGTATGAAGAGTTCAACCTCCCAATCAGGGCGCATCATCCGTGCGCCCCCATCAGCAACTTCCACGTGGCGTCCCCACACACCGGCGCATCCTACATGCGTGCATGAGCAGCTAGCCTGCAAAACTATAAATAGAGGGATCATTTCCTTCTCACCCACGGACAACAGACAGAATCCACAACGAACATACGAGGAATCACCAGAGAGGCAGATACAGACACTCAACGTCTTCCTCCTCTCAGCAAGCTCCAACACCCAGAGCAATCCACACCTTCAGAGAACCGATAACCGTCGTCAGCCGGTCAACGGAGTCAACGCATTACCACTCGCTCCATTGGCACTAAGGACCCAGCATAAACAAAAGTGTACTCCTAGGACTACATCTAAGTCCTACATTGTAACACTGTTCTGTTTGTATTAAAGTTTTCAATCAAACAATTTTAATGGCAAACAAGGGTATGCTGATATATATATATATATATATATATATATATATATATATATATATATATATATAGGATGTTAGAGTGTCTTCTTGACTAATTCAGTGAAGGGGGAGATATGGACTGGTATAGGTTGGAGTTGGGGACTGTATGCCATATGAGAGTATATATATGTCTTAATAGTAGCGTATCTCATATATAGTATGGTATTCTATATATGTATTATACAATAAGAGGTGTTGTATATATAGGAGAGGAATGACTTGGGGAAAAGTTCAGACTTTGGGACTAATCCTTTGCATCAGTCCCCCCCAAACCTGAGAGTTGTGAACCAATTCACTACTAATATGACATGGGCCTTGTTCATTCTTTACTACCAGTATAGGAAGTAGGGGAAGCAGTAACCTGTGCACAAGGGAGTGCACATGACAGTGGTTTAACCAGGACAATAGATTAGGTTGTGTTCTATATTTTGTATGCAATGGTTGATTTGGATTTTATATAAGTGGCTACAGGTTTGTGTACTATATATATACATATATATAATATATGTACTAGGTTTAGATGAATAGGGAAAAGCCTATTCGGCCGATACCGATACGGTTTCGCATATCCCGATCCGATACCGACCGATATCGGTCCTAGTACCTAGAGTGTACAGAGTATCCTAGAAGTGTAGGTATAATTGGTACAGTATCTAGAGTGTATCCTCCTTACTCCCCTTCTTCTCATTTGGGTCATGTGGCCTCCTATTCCGTATCATATGATATCCACCACAACCAAAGCCTAGAGAATTGTGAAAATACTAATATTAACCAAGGTTCACAGTATCGGTATCAGTGTCAGAAGTAAAAAGTTTTCGATTGGTGGTAGGGCGAGCCAGAATCTTTTGACGGAGGATTCTCTGTCAAAGGATTGCTGGTGGGGCGAGCCAGGATTCTCCGTCAAAGGATTCTGGCTCATCCCACCGGCAATCAAAATCTTTTTACTAAACATCAGAAGTAAAAAGATTTCGATTGGTGGTGGGACGAGCCAGAATCCTTTGATGGAGAATCCTGGCTCGCCCCACTACCAATTCTTTGACGGATAATCCTCCGTCAAAGGATTCTGGCTTGCCCTTCCACCGATCGAAAACTTTTTACTTCTGATACCGATACCGATACTGTGAACCTTGGTTAATATTAATATTTTCAAACTTCTCTAGGCTTTGGTTGAGGTGGATATCATATGATGCAGAATATGAGGTGAAAGAGTTGAATGAGAAGCAGGAAAGTAGAGGGGGGCCAAAGAGGGGGCCTTCTTGTTAAACACGTAGCGACACTCATTTAATACTCATGTTTCTATGCATCCATTTGAATATACTTGAATAATGTGTATCCATCTTTGCATAATTATTGTCAAATGGATATGAATTACTATCTGTGGCAACGTTCGTGGATGTACAATCGTCATCCTGATGACATATGCGGTGTGCGGGCTGAATTTATACAGGGGGTAGAGCAGTTCCTGCAGTTCGCCAAGGCGTTCCTTCAGTATATGGACCGTACCAAAATTAAGTGTGCATGTGTAAAATGTCACAACATAAAATATCATTCAGAAGTGGTCGTGACATATCATTTATACTCGAGAGGTTTCATGTCGAATTACTATCAGTGGAGGACGAGCTACCTATCGTAACAAATACAGTTGACATGGACATAATGGAAGTTCAACATTACACGTCTAATCGTGTAGAAGTGGAAGAAGTATCCGAAGAGGAAAACGAAGTAGATGAAAGCGAAGATGAGGAGGAAGAGGAAGATGAGGATGCAGAGAACGAAGAAAATGAATTTTTAGAAGATGATTGAAAATAAAATAAAATGTAAAATATTTTTAACCACTAATTAATCTCCATGCAACAATTATTTAGACTTTTGAAATATACTGTCATTTTGTTTAACCCCTAATTAATCTCTATACTTCCATTAATCTTACCAAATGGCACCCATGACCCGAGCTTGTCGATTGAGAGAGGCACAAATGGCTGTTGAGGAGGTAGTGGTACCTCCTGCTGCTTAGGAGGAAGTGCTTCCTCCTGCTGCTGAGGAGGTGATACCTAAGACAAAGATCAAGGTTAATGAAGAAGTGCTTCCTCCTACTATTAAGGAGGAAGTGATTCCTAAAGCCGAGATCGCTGTGATGGAGGAGGTGGCACCAGAAGGCAGTTGCACCGGGAGTTCTAGTCATCCAGCTCCAATAGATATTGATCTTGCTGGCGTGGAGGAGCCTTATGCGCGCTGGCTGAGAGAGTTCTATCTGCCCCAGCGTAGAGGGTAGATATATATGATATAACTTTTGACCGAATTTGTTTCCGGTAGACTTATTTAGACTTGGATGTTTCTGGATCTTTCTGGTAGACTTATATGATATGACTTATGTAGACTTAGATATTTTTGGATATTTTTGGATGTTTTCTAGACATGGATGTTTCTGGATGCTATTATCTAGACATGGATGTTTCTGTGATATGTTAAATGCATGATTATTGTCTATAAATTCAACGAAGGGTTGCTCCGGGTCTATTTTTATAAACTGTGATATGTTAAATGCATGCATATTTGATTTAGAATATTATTACATTTCTTGTAGATATCTTTTTTTTTATCAGGTATGACAGGACGAAGAGGATCTTACCTCGGTGGATCCTGTACCGGTAGAGGTTTTACCGGTAGAGGAGCATCCCGTGGCGGTAGAGGTTCCACCGGTGGACAGAGTGGTACTCTGGATGATGGTTTCGGACCCTCGTCTTCTAGTACTCCAGTGTAACAACCATTCAGATCTCTGAGTAGATCGACGGTACGTGGCAGTACTCCTGGGACGGACAGTTCCATGCCTGATCTTAGCCTGTCCAGCATTTCTGCTACGGAGGACACTATGGAGACGGAGGAGCGGGTGGATGAGGTCGCACCTACGCCAACTCCATATGATCCGAGCGATCCCCCATGCACCCCTCCGAACGAGACGAGGATGGAGATTTGGTCCGACGGGCCTACAAAGTAAGTTAATTAGTTAACACTTATTTATACTTATATCTATATATTCATGAATTTACTTATCGTTGTGTAGATATCGTCCCCTGTCAGTTCAGAGGGCATTGGGGCTATTTCTGAGGTCCAACTATGGGGGCCCTTGGACCAACTACTCGGATGCCTCGGACGAGAGGAAGGCATTATGGTTTACTTACTTCAAGGTAACTAAAGTATATTGCTTTTAGTATAAATCATCTTTTATATATGCATATTATATAACTAACTAATTTAATTCTTGTAGAAAAATATTTTTATCCACCACACCGGGCTGAGATGATTGAGAAGCAATTTCCTGCCGTTGTCGCCAAGTTGATCCGGGACACGATCGACGACCAGAAGGCTCGAGACCGCTCCAAAAAACCGATCCAAGATTGGATCACGCCCGAGCAGTGGACTGCGATGAAGGCTAGATTCGACGTTTCTAGGTACAAGGAACGGTCGAAGAAGGCGAAGGCGGCTAGGACGAGGGCAGGGAAGTGGTGCGGTGGCTCGATTCCCATAACAAAACATTTCCATCCCCTGGTATGTGTTTTATTGTAATATATTATTTTAATAAAAGCCGGAATAAAATATTTAATTTTAATGACAAACAAATTATTATAACAGATAAAGAGGGGTGAGGACGCCAACATGGTGACCGTCTTCCTGGCCACCCATCGAAAGGGCGAAAAGTTCATCGATGATCGGGCCACGCAGAGCTATGTAAGTATTACTTTACGTGTCACTAACTTTAGTATAACTTAAGAAATATGCAATATATATCCATAGACATGGAATAACTAGGTTGGTAGTAAATATTTTGCTTATCGAGATACGTACTTTTCTAGGATGAGTATCGTAGGCTAGAGCGTCAGATGACTAGTACATCTGCGGAAGGAAGGGATGGTACTTCTTCGCAGCCCTCTCCGGCTTGGACGTTGGAAAGCTCTGGATGAACGCCGTTGGTGATCTTCAGAGGGGTACGTACTACGGTACGGGATCCTATGGCACCTTTGTGGCGACGCAGTCATCCAGGGCCCCCTCTGCCAGTGCATATTTCTCACAGCCCTCATAGGAGTCGGTTCGAGTGGAGGAACTTCGTCACCAGCTTACTGATTTACGGGATGAGCTGTTACGGAGGATTGTAGAGCATCAGAGACGGACGATGCGACACTCACTGCATGATTTGATATGCTTGATCGTACCATTAGGGAGACGGGCAAGAGGACGGATCGTGCCTTTCATGCGGTACAGGAGAGGGCGGATCTTGTCGGTCATGAGTTACAGGGGTCGCAGGTGGCCATTGGCGATCAGGTTTCGAGGCTGGCGGCTCTTATACATTCTACCAACTCCAGACTGCTAGCCATTGAGTAGACACTTCCTGGTCGTGTGTCGGCATCCATACCGACTGTAGCGATTCCACTACCTCCTTTTCCTTATACTGATGAGTCATCACCGGTGATGCTGACCTCGGAGCAGTATAGGTTCATGGTGTCCCAGATGCAGCGAATGCCTCCTCCTCTCCTTCTGACCAGGCGTAGTCCTTTATTAGACTTATTTTTATTTGTTTTATTGTTGACCCATTGTTGGGTCTTTATGTATTTATTTTTGTAACGCTCCAGTCCCAAAATACGTAGGACTAGGATACGTATACATGCTAGCTACGCATCGAGAGGACTCCAGCCCAGCTCGAATACATATAAGCTGTCTGGTTGTTCTAGAATTATCTATATCTCAATCCACTAAATATCGGTAATAATAATAAATCAAGTGCAATAAGGCTGATCAGACCATATTACACCGATTCTAGAATAGATAAATATATTAACGTAGATCCCCGATAACACATTTATCATAAACAAGCTAGAATAAAATAGAATCTTGTAAAAGACTATGCTATAATAACAACGAGAATCAAATATAGGACAAAATCTAAATACAGAAAAGAAAGATAAAAATATCAACTAAATATACCTGCAGACTTGGTGTAGCAACCATCCTCCATCAGCGTATCATACCTTCATCTAATACCTGGAGAGATCACCAGGTCCTCAAGGGACTAGCAAGACATATAATATACAAGCCTACTTTAACAGTTTAAATATGCAAGGAAGGATATAAAATATTGCAAGGAAGTAAAGAAAGTACAATCTAAGGAATAAAATATAAAAAAAATGGCATGCCTTGAGAATCATGCTAATAAATACGACTATAGGTAAATCAAGGTAAGCCGCAGCCCGGTGGTTGCTAACAGCCCTATAGATTGCAGCCCGGTGGTTGCTAACAACCTATAGTTAGTCTCAATCGCAGCCCGGTGGTTGCTAACGATTGAGGGTGGTCAAGTATAGTCACGTCTATAACAAGGTCCTCGCCTAAAACTAGGACTCAATCAGGTCAAGTCAAGCATGTCAAGTCCAAGTCATGTCTAGGTCACACAGGTCAGGGGAACATGACATAGACAAAGAAATTCTAACTCTAGATATGAACAAGATAAAAAAATAGGACAAGTAATATGTAGAAAGAGTGACAATCTACGTACACGTAAAACTAGAAATAACCATGACATGAAGCAAGAAAAATATGTAATAAAGAATGGCAATATAGAAAATTATGTAAATATTGTAAAGTTTGGCAAGGTGTACTTGCCTGGTGTAGCGCGTAGAACCAACAATATCTAATCAATTACTGAGCCACAAAGTCCAACTCCTGCAAACAACTCCGGATGCTGAAATAGACGTTACCAATGTGTTCATGATGGTCAAATTAGCTAGGATAGCCTACCCATAAGTCCAATTCTGGATACAGGGGCAAAACAGTAATTTTGGGTCAAAATGGTGTCTGTCGTTGGACCCGCTTTGTACCGAAAAATGTGCCAGAGCCTATGGTCTCTAAAGTCATCAAACTATATGTCTACCGGCCCGTCTTGATGATACGAACCCAACGATATATCCAAAGTTGGATTCCGGTGGGCCGTGCACAATTTCGTCCGTTGGATCGGATCACGGGCCCGCCAAAATAGCGTTATGGTCGACCTTCTCAGAAATGGACCAAACTTGGCATATAGGACCAAAAAAATGATAAGGTCCTGTTGGCGCAAGTTTTGTCTCGAGATGATGAACGTGCACAAAGTAATTGGAGTTTTTGCAAAGAGGCTGATACGGGAAAATTTGACGGATATGCCTCAAATTCGTCGCGCACACACAACCAATTTGAGTTCCGTCAAAGTCCACACGTCCGGATATACCATACACGTCGTTTGATGCAATTGGTACATGACAAAGTGGTCCGGTTTGGCGGGGCACTCCCCGTATCGCAAAATTTTATGATTTTTAAAATAGTTTTTAGTCAAACTTTAACCTAATTTTAAACAGAAAAGAACCAACTAAAATTAAATCTAAATATAGGGTTTCCATCTCGGTTATGTTGTCTACAGTTCTGTTCAAGCTGTTTTCCAAGATTCACAATATCTTGGTCGCAAATCGACCACCAACTTGGAGTTTCAGGACAGTTTCTAATGTCCAAAAATTAAGATTTTTTTGATTTTGAAACTCAATTTTCGTCACACACACAACGAATTAAATTATTATACTTGAAGGGACTAGATGGTGTATAGGTGGTGAACATACCAGAGAAATTCGTTTGTCAAACGAACGATCATTGAAGAAGAATCGTCGACACGAAGGTGGGGCGTAACTGCAACTGCTGTTGTTGCTTCTATGCATTCTTGCACTGCACGGCTATGCGCATGGCCTTGCCAGCGGCTAGGCGACGCTCCGGCACGGTGGTCGGCGGCGCACTGACGCCAGGGAGGCCGTTGGGGTGTCGATCTTAGCTTAGGGTTAGGGTTTGGGAGAAATCCTTCTCTCTCGATACTTATACATTGCGATCAATTCCGTTGGGGGGTCAGGGAATGCCAACTTGGGCTCGGGTTTCTCATATTACGGTTCCCACAAAGGAACAATAATATGTATTTCTTTTTTTTATTTTTATATAACTACTTACCAATAATATCAAACATATATATATATATATATATATATATATATATATATATATATATATATATATATATATATATCATCTCTAGAATATTAAAATATCCTAATATTTTTAGTGTACCATATACACCAATGTACGTTTATATACTTATATATATAGGCACCTATTTAAAATACCTTTATATATATATATATATATATATATATATATATATATATATATATATATATATATATATATATATATATAAATATATATATATATATATATATATATATATATATATATATATATATATATATATATATATATATATATCCATTTATTTATTCCATCTTTATAAAATAATTTAAACATAATTTCCTAGAATATCCATCTCAATATATATATGCTATCCATTTATATTTAAACCCATATATATTTATATATAAAATTCTTTTATACATGAGTCTATTTTTTATAATAAAAATATAAGATATTATATAAACAGATATATAATAAATATATAAAACCAAATATATTTTTGGGGAGGACATTTAACACATATATCTAGTTACTATAAAAACTCTTTACATATATAACAATTATTTATAAAATATTTATTAGATCCTTAAAATAAATTACAACATACCACATAAAATATATACCACCACGGAGGTCACTGGAAACACTACATGTCTACATGGCTTAGGTTTGGATCGGATCATGTTCGGGCTAAATTGGTACAACCGGGTCTCCTAAAAGTCATAATCTTAATAGTAATTAACTAGATCCTTTATAGGGGTCAAGTCACAACTTTGACTGATTTTCCTAGTTGTGACACACAGATGGCTCGACGTTCCCTACCTTAACTAAAACACTAGTCAAAGTACACAACTACACTAGCCATGAAAAAATTTCTAGTTGATATGCATCTCAAACTTAAACATGACTAGCTAAGCCATATTTATATATATATTATTAGGCTATTATGAATATAATCATATTTTTTTTTACACAAAATTGTATCTAAATCTATTTGGCCCAAATAGATTCAAAACAATTCTACTAAGTCATGACAATCTAACACGGCTCTACCCAGTAGGGTTGGCTAGGTTTGGGTCGGAATATATTTTCTAATCAAAGCGAACTCGAAAGGTCAATCCATGAGTCTCTTGTGCTATTCACAAATAAATAGCACATGGGAACTCGATTTAGTGGCACATCCTTAGCATGTGTGTCGTAGACTCAAAACGGATCAAAACCATATATTGAGTCAAATGGTTTTGATCAGTGTCGAGTCATGAACTCAAGTTGGAAGTTAGGTCTAGAATTACGGTAAATAATCAAATGGCCTAAATTTAATCCAAAGTTGTGCGAAGTCAAAAGAATACTAAGGAATAAGTTTGGATGAGACATGATATATCAAATTGAAGGTGGACTTGTCTATTTCAAAACTCATGAAGGACGTAGCGAAAGATTGACGCTTCTTGTGCTCCAAAAATCAATGCTATGGAAAAGTACATCTATAGTCATAATTAAATATAAAATCTAATCTAATAAAAATTAAACCATTTAAAATAAAAATAAAAATAATTCCAAAAAATCAGGACCTTGCAATTTTATACATTTACTGAAAGTTTGTGTTGTATTGAACTTTATCGGATAAACACTTTTTGTAGCCGTTTGGTAGTGGATTTGTATCCACCCGGCTATTTTCTGTCTTTCTGATCATTGGATTTTATTTATTTGATTATTGGTAGTGCATTTTTATAATTTGTCTCTATATTGGTTTAACGGTGTTGAGTGTTTCACCGAAGGGGTCGACAAATCCAGAAAATTCTACGGAGCGTTGCTCCGGGTCTATTATTTGCAAATTGTCATTTTAAATGCAGGTACAATGTTTATAACTGTCATTGATATAAAAAGCATACAGATTCTTTTTTTTAATATTTTTTAAGAATTTAACGACGTTTAGCGATGCATAGCGACATGTGCCTACATCGCTCAGATGTATCCGAACGTCGCTAACCTGAAAAAGAATGTCGCAGAATGTCACTAACGTGTATCAGAACGTTGCTACTACGCTGACGTGGCAAATTGGACATGTCAGCAACATAAGTAACACAACGTCGCTACGTACGTATCATGACGTCACTAACATATATCGGGGACGTCGCTGATTGTCGCAAGACTTCACTAAGAAAGTGACGTGGCAAACCCAAATTGTCAAATATAACATTACTAAACGTCGTGAATTGCGTCGCTAATGGTTGAACTGTCAGCGACAATTAGCAACGAATAATTACGTTGCTAATTAGCAACGTCATGTCGGCAAACATCGCTAATAGGATAAATTGCTAGCGACGTTATGCGTCGCAAAAAGACGTCGCTATAGCGACGAACAACGACATATTCTTTGTTAGCGACCATGTATTACGCGACTACGAACATACGTCGCTAAATACGTCGGTAAAAGGATTTAGCGACATTTTTTTCATGTTTAGCGACGTCTTCTTCCGTCGCTAAACTGACTTATTCTGGTAGTGACGCATATAGATACTGCATTTCTGACTAATCAACTGATATTTGTAGCAACAAGCATATAAACAAATACAAAATAAAGATGAAGCAAAAATGGTAATAAATAGCAAATTTAGGAGATGAAAGGGGATGACTTTAGAGCATCGAGGATCTTACAAATTTAGGACGCATTGGGTGACCTCTGCCTCTTCTCGAAGCACTTCTCGGAGTTCTGCTCCTCCTTTTTACAGTTGATGAAGGTAGCGTTCTCTGACCTGCAGCTCGTGGCGAAGTACTTCGCCAACGCTATCAACACCGACGACGTAGGAATCGACCCTTGACATCGTGAAAGGTTGAGGGAGTATTCTTCGTACGGAAGAGAAAGGAGGGTAGGACTCAAGAGCAGACTTCTAGGGATGGGAAGGAGATGCTTTGACAAGAGGAGAGGGGGTTGTCTGCTCTGACAAGGGGAGATGGGGGTTGTCCGCTCTGATAAGAGGAGGGGGTTGTCCGCTATGCCATGGGCTTGGGCGAGAGAAAGGGAAATGAGTAAGTGAGAGTAGAGAGATCTTTGGCTCTACCCATCAATTATACAATAATAGATAGCTCTTTTCACAAAAAAGGCTATCCATACAGTGACGACATTTAATTATAAAAGTTGGCTAGGTAGCTGACCTTGTTAGTCCGTTCTTTCAAGAATAAGAACATAATTTTTTGCTTCTTATAGTACTATTTCCTCCGCTTAATGGATAACTATTTGCTACCAATGAGAAATTTCTTCTCATCTCAAATGGAGGTGATTGGATTTGCACCAATGGAAACCATAAATTCCATACACAAACAATATAGGTATTCTATACACAAACAATATAGATATTATGATAGATAGGTATATATTTGATAGATCGATATATCCTCATTTTTAGGTAATAAATACCCTTCTTCCACTCTACCTATCCTATATTACTGGTAATTGGTACTGGAAAAATTGTTTCATTTATTCGAACTCATGATCTAAACGAGTCGCACATACACCCTAGTACATGTTCCTCAACGCTGAGGACATCCTCGAAGAGCGGGGGATTTCGTTACATTTCTTATTGGCTTTCTTGTGTTTCTAATAATTTGTTTAATAGTTGGCATGTCGTATATATGGATAGATTTTATTTGGGTGGACTAGAGTTGGATTTAGGCTGGAGATATAGGTTAAAGAATTGGCGGGCTGAGGGGGGTGGGCTACAACCTACCTCAGCCCACCAATTGCTCCACCTCTGTTTTAATGGAAGTTGGAAAGTTGTGAAGAAGATGACAATGCAGGAAAGAAGAAATGTAATTAGTCCAATTGGAAGGGGGTCAAAACTATCAAAAAATCTACACTAAGTAAGATGACGAATATTCCATTTTAATCCTGGTTTGACAACAAAAGAAACACATAATTTTATTTACTAGAGAAACTTTTAAGCAACTCATAATATTATTATACTTATTTAAAATATACGAGATTTAAGGGATTTATACGCAAAATCCCCCAACAAATATTTATTTGTGTGTCAATATGTGTGTATTGTGTATATATTGCCTTGTATACAATTGTTTTCTTTAAATGAAATAGTCATGGTATTATTTTTTTGAAGTATTTTCTAAAATTAAGAAACTCACTACATTAAATCTTATATATATATATATATATATATATATATATATATATATATATATATATATATATATATACACCAGGAGTTTTCTTTGTGCAAAAGTCTAATTGGAGCAAAATTTTCCTAGACACATGGTGGAATCAAACATCGATACGATTTGGATCAACAAAAAGTGGTGACAAAGATGCTATAGAGCACTTGATAGATAACCTATCACCGAGAGAGTTGCAAGAACATGTCAGCATATTGTTAGTTCCTATCCTGGTCTCTCACAAGGTGATTTGTTATTCGTCTGGTCTTCTTACCCCGCACCATCTAGAGAGGTTAATAGCTCTTTCTGATAGGTGCCCTATTGCAAGTTTTTATTTTTCCAAAGTGTCATTTGCTAAATTTGCTTGGAAATTTATTTCTAACAAGCTTATAGTCTATAAGGTGTATAATTATATCTTTTAGGCCTAGTTGCAACTTGATACCCTCAACTATCCTACTTTTTGAACTTGATATTCTAAACTTTGATATACATCAACTTAATACCATCAACAATTTGAATATTTTCAACTTGATACCCAAATATTTAAAAATGAATAAATCGCCCTCCTTCCCCCACCCAACTCCCACCCCATGGGCTGCCCACCCCCTCCGCCGGCCCCCTCCCCCTCCGCGTGCGCCTCCGACTGCCCCCTACTTCTGCTTCCCCCTCCCCTCCCCTATGGTTGCCCCCACCCCGTGGTTGCCCCCCTCCAGCCGCCCCCTCCGCCTCCTTCTCTCCTGCGCGACGGTGGCGACAGCATGTGGAGAGAGAGGGGGTGCAGGCGGAGGTAGAGCAGTCGGGGGCGGACGGGGTGGGGGCAACTGCAGGAGGAGAGGAGAGGGGCGGTCGGAGGCGGAAGGAGCGACCGGAGGGGGGCAGTCGCGGGGGAATTTTGGGGGGGGGGGGACCGTTGGAAGGATATTTTTGTCATTTTGTTGGAAATGACAAAAAATATCCTTATAGAAACTCCTTTTGGGGGTAAAATAGGTCATTTTGCACAAAAAAATCCTATAAATAGGCCATAGATCTTCAAACTTAATCACACCACAAATTCTTTCCTCTTACAATTTTTATATGCAAATTCCTGTGAAGAGACGATTTATATCATAGATAATGATCAACTACGGCAGCAACCGCAAGATCAGCAACCGCAACCTGCACCGCAACCGGCACCGCAACCTCAACCGGCACTGCAAGAAGAGTTTGAATCAGATTCGAAAATTTGGCATCATTTTAACGGAGTTTACGATGAACGTCGTGCAAGTGGCGGTACCGAAATAAGATACTCCACTAAAGTTCTTGTTGAATGTTTGCATTGTAGGAAACGATTAAAATGGGATCATAGCCATGGTATAGGGAGGCTACGCTGACATTTAAAATCATGTATCAACATCTAGAAAGCTTGTATGAGTTATTAATCACAGTTTATGTACTACTAATCTTGTATTGGTCTTTGTAATATTGTATTAGTCATTAATTGTAGTTTATATTAATTGCATTTTATGTATTATTTTATTTGTTCATTTTAATTTTTTTTTGTCATCCAATTTTTTTTAGAAAGCAATTTCTTTTTTTTTTTGGGTTTTTCTCATTCAAATCGGGCCGACCGGTCCAGCGCTGAACCGGTTAGGCCCAGGCCCGGTTCAGCCCGACCCGACCAAACTAGGTCCCGGGTCCGGGCTGGGTCCAGGCACCCCCTCTCCGTGTTAGTCCGATCCGGCTCGCTCTCACTTACGGTCTGAGCCCAGCTCCGATTTGACCTGGGCACGGGCCGGCACAGACCGGCCCACACCTTGAGATATGTCCACTGGAATAGATTTAGTCGGAAAGAATTTATTTATATTCATGGCTCGGCTACGGAAATTGAAACAGTATTTTGTTCTCAGCATTTCTTTTTTAATCATTATTTCTTGGGGAAAATAAAGTATTTTGTGCAGAACTGTAGGAGAGAGTATTAACTGTGTGTGTGTGAGAGAGAGAGAGAGAGAGAGAGAGAGAGAGAGAGAGAGAGAGAGAGAGAGAGACTCGCTTACACCAAGTGACTTGTACTACTCTTCCTCTCTCCATGCTTCATTCCTGGTCTCCAATCACATGCAATACCGTCACCCAGCAGAAAAACAGAAAAGCCAAGTGTAAGATTTTATTGTCCCATACATGACATCGATAGACTCTAGATTTATTCGTCGACACTTTTGACCGCGTCCACTCACGAATGCAAAGTCATGTGTTTGAGCAGGAACAGTGAAAGACTGACGGAATGTGTTGTTGTTCATGGCTCCGAAGTGACGCCCTAACCAATCATGAGCCTCTGCTCCTCCTCCATGCAAAGGACAAATATTCAAAACCCTAATGCCCACACAACTTTGAAGAGAGAACTATACACTTGTGGTGGTTGTGTAGCTATAGCTCCAAAGCTCTTTTGAGCCACAGTAGAGTACGTACTTCGGAGCAAGAGCTGCTGATTGAACTGAAATAATAATTAATGTGATGGAGTGAGTGAGAAGGAAAGGGTGAGATGATCAGTATGGACCTGCAGGGAAACATCTGCAATTTTGGACGTGCAGCCATAGTAAAGGAGGCCTGGATTTGGCAACCGGAGGCTGCATGCAATTGGGCACCATGGTCTCCGCGAAATCTAAGTCTAGATTGGGTTTGGGTCGGATGTGTACTCCTCCCCAGTAGTCACTTCCGGAGGGGAACTTTGGTGTACATGAGATGTGTGCTCACACACAAGTCACCTACTTGCCAGCCATACATGGATCAGACTGGAGAGGGAAATATTCTCTTGTGGAATCTGAGTTGTACTATAAATCCAACTCTCTTTTTTGTGTTCCCATGATCACGTTGTGTAAATTATGTTTTTTCACTAGGTTATTGCATCTTAATTTAGTTTGGTAACACAACACAATCGTGTAGAGACTTACGAGAAACTTTAGAATCATGTTCCATGGTTAAGGGTTATATATTCGGACGATGCTACGTGAACCCCGGAATTTGCCTGCGGTTTTGATCCGTCCGTCACATGGCACAATCCCATTGGTAGCTAGGTCAACCGGTGGCGGGTCCAAGCAAATAGGAGGACAATGGAATTGTACCACGTGGCGGCGGACCAAAAGTGCGGGCCAATCCCGTGGTTCACATATTATATTCCTATATATTTATGCTCCAATACGCCTAATAGATGAATATTTCATTTTGGACTAAGAGCTAGATTCTTTTTGAATGGCATATACGAAAAATTATCCTCTGAGTGTGGTAGATTGTAAGTATAATTTATCTGAAGCTTATTGGTGTAGCACCGTTGAGCACCTCTAGAGGAGGGTGAATAGAGCGCGTGTATGTAGAGAAATAAAAATCACCACTTAAAAATATTTATGACAGTAATCAAACTGATATGAAGCATGCAATATATAAGTAAATGCGTAAAGTAAATAAGTAGAGAAAAGCAAATGCAAACACCGAGGTTTATACTTATTTTTCTCTGAGAGTACTAGTCCAATCACGAGAACTCTAGCTCGATGTTTAATCCACTAATTGAAATAGCAGTTACACTACGTGCTTTACTCCGAAGGACACGCCGACTTCTTGTAACCTCGTTCTTTTATCCGAAGGTACGACGACTTCAACCACGAACTTTCATACGAAGGACTCACGACTTCACAACAACAAGTGTAGAGACTGATGGGAAAGAAACGCGGAAACCTTTCCCCAAACCGGAGAGTACCTGCGAGAGGACCGAGCAAACAACGCACGAACCCAAAAACAAGCACACACAACAATCACGCAGACACAGAGAATTTTTGACGTGGAAACCCTTGCGGGAAAAAACCACGGGACGATCGGAGTCCAACCCTGAGAAGCCTCCACTAATGGAATAGAAGAATTACACCCTCTACAAACTCCTCCCGATCCAAATCGGATCCCCACAACACTCAGAGACAAGAACAATGATTACAAGGCTACGAAGAGCGAGAACGACGAGTAGAGATTACCCGAAACACGATCTCCTTCGAAAACGACCTTCAATCCTCCGTCTTCTTCTCCGAAGTTGCAATGGCACTCTTGCCTCCTTCTCTCTCAAACTTGTGTTGCCCAATACTTGCGATAATGAATTAGGGTTGAGAAAACTCAATATAACTCCCCAATCCCGCAACCAACCTGGACCGTTGGATTAGATCCAATGATGAAAACTCATCCTAAAATCCGCTTCAGCCCCCGACGACACAGAGTTCGGCCAGAACTCTGTGTCAAGCATCCAGAACCTCACCCCACAGTACTGGAGTGGCCAGACCGAGTTCGGCCCGAACTCGCCATGGGACCGAGTTCGGCCCGAACTCGGATCCCCTGTTCCAGAATCTCCCCCTGGGCAGCAACAGCAGCAGCGACTCTACGTCGCCCACTTCCCGAGCTTCTTCGACACACGAACGGCGCTCGTCGCACTCCGGGGTCTTCTCCACATAGGTTGGGAACCCCACCCACTCCAACAAATCTCCCCCTTCACAACTATGGGGAGGACGTCGTCATCCCGACGATCTGCCTGCAGTACTCAAACTTCCCCCTTGGTAGAATCTTCGTAAACATATCAGCTCCATTGTCGTCTGTATGCACCTTCTCAAGCTCCGCGTCCTTCTTCTCAACCACATCCCGTATCCAATGATACCGGGTCTCGATGTGCTTGGACCGGCTATGAAACGTCTGATTCTTCACAAGGTGGATAGCACTCTGACTGTCGCAAAGCAAAGTATACTGCTCTTGCTTCAGTCCCATTTCCTGCAACAGCTTCTTCATCCATAACAGCTCCTTGCAAGCCTCCGTCGCCGCAATGTATTCCGCCTCCGTCGTCGACAAGACAACACACTTCTGCAACCGCGACTGCCACGATACTGCTCCTCCCGCAAACATCATCACGTAGCCCGAAGTCGACCGCCTCGTGTCTACATCTCCAGCCATATCAGCATCGGTATACCCGACCAGCTTCGGCTCGTCACCACCAAAGGAAAGTCTCCAACCGGCAGTGCCCTGAAGGTATCGTAGAATCCACTTGACCGCACTCCAGTGTACCCTTCCAGGATTCGAAAGATACCTGCTAACCGTACCAACTGCATGAGCAATATCTGGCCTCGTACACACCATAGCATACATCAGGCTTCCCACAGCTGAAGCATATGGAACCCGCTCCATATCTTCCTTTTCGTCCTCGGTAGATGGACACTGCTCCTCAGTGAACTTAAAGTGTGCCGCGAGGGGGGAACTCACTTTCTTCGACCCGTCCATCCCGAAACGCTGAAGTACCCGGTGAATGTACTTCGTTTGGGACAAGTGTAGCAGCTTGGACTCTCTCTCTCGGCTGATCTCCATCCCAAGAATAGTCTTCGCTGCGCCCAAATCCTTCATAGAGAAGGCCGCGTCCAGTTGGCGTTTCAACTCCGCTATCCTAGTGGCATTTCGACCCACTAATAGCATATCATCTACATAGAGCAATAAAATGATGAAATCATCCTCGGCAAAATACCTCACAAATGCACAATGGTCCGACGTCGTCCGTGCATAACCATGCTCCCCCATAAACGACTCGAACTTTCTGTACCACTGCCTCGGAGCCTGCTTCAGACCATACAAGCTCTTCCTCAACCGGCAGACCAAATGTGACTTGCCCTTCTCACAGAATCCCTCCGGCTGCTCCATGTACAACTCCTCCTCAAGATCACCGTGGAGGAACGCCGTCTTCACATCCATCTGCTCGACCTCCAAGTCGAAAATGGCTGCTAATGCTAGCACCACCCGAATAGACGAATGCTTGACGACAGGCGAAAAGATCTCATCATAATCCACGCCTTTCCGCTGACCGTAGCCCTTGACTACCAGCCTCGCTTTGTATCGAGGGCGAGTAGCATCATCCGTCTGCTTCACTCTGAACACCCATCGATTCTTCAAAGCCTTCTTGCCCTTTGGCAACCGCACCAGATCATAAGTAGAATTGGTGTGCAAGGAACTCATCTCCTCCTGCATAGCCACCATCCACTCCTGCCTGTGTTCGTCTTCCATAGCCTCTGCGAAACTTTCGGGCTCTCCCCCGTCAGTCAGTAGCACATACTCATCCGGCGAGTATCTCGTAGATGGTCGACGATCCCTGTTGCTCCTTCTCAGTGGAGCCACTGGTGCTGGCTGTATACCGACAGCCTCCTCCCCTTCAGGAACTACCTCTCCGGCATGCTCATCCTCCTGAGGGACACCCTGACCACCATCAGCAGGCTGATGATCAAGGTTGGGAGCAACTCCATGTACCGGCTCCCCCATAACTGGATCCTCCGCGATGTCCTCTGGAAACTGCTCGAAGCGAAATGACTCTAACTCAGGCAATTCCTCAGCCTCAGAAGGCGTCTCGGAGTCCTGAGTGTTGGTCATGGTCTGATCCTCGACGAACACCACGTCCCTGCTTCTGTAGAGCTTTCCTTCCACTGGGTCGTAGAGTCTATAGCCAAACTCATCCCGACCGTAGCCGACAAAGACGCATCGCCTCGTCTTCGGCTCAAGTTTGGTCCTCTCGTCCTTCGGTACATGCACGAAGGCTTTACAACCAAACGCCCGCAGGTGACTGTATGACGGCTCTTTACCGTACCATACTTTATCAGGCACATCACCCTACAAAGGAGCACTAGGAGACAAACTAATAATATAAGCAGCTGTGAGAAGAGCCTCACCCCAATAACTGCCCGGCAAGTTTGCTTCTGACAGCAAACACCGCACCCTCTCCATCAGTGTCCTGTTCATGCGCTCCGCTACACCATTGAGCTGAGGTGTCTTTGGCGGAGTCTTCTTGTGTCGTATCCCTTGCTCTCTGCAATACGCATCAAAGGGACCAATGTATTCGCCGCCATTGTCGGACCGAACACACAACAACTTCTTGCCCGTCTCCCTTTCAACGGAGGCCTGAAACTCCTTGAAAGTAGGCAGCACCTGATCCTTGGTCTTTAAGGCATAGACCCAAACCTTCCTGGAACAGTCATCAATAAAAGTCACAAAGTAAGAAGCACCACCAAGAGTTTTTACCTTCATAGGACCGCAGACATCCGAGTGAATCAACTCGAGCAACGCCGGCTTCCTCGAACTTGGGTGACTCTGGAAAGACACCCTATTTTGCTTCCCAGCCAAACAGTGCGTGCATTTCTCCAACTTTGTAGACTTGAGCCCCGGAATCACCTTCCTGTTCACCAAGTAGCTCATCCCCTTCTCGCTGATATGGCCGAGCCGCCTGTGCCACAACTCGGTAGACGCATCACTGACTGCGTTCACCTCCTGTGCCCCCTGTGCGCTCCCCTCCATATAGTAGAGACCGGACTTCTTGCTTCCTCTGGCAATCACCAACGAACCTCTGGAAAGCTTCCACTGACTATTCCCGAAGAGACTGAAGAATCCCTCGTCATCCAACCTTCCAACCGACACCAGGTTGAAACGGATATCAGGGACATGACGAACATCCTTGAGAACAAGAATCGCACCCGTCTTCGTTCTCAAATGCACATCTCCAATGGCAACCGCCTTCGACACATCTCCGTTGCCCATCTTCAACACGCCACAGTCGCCTGTCGTGTAAGTGGCAAACAGTGCCCTATTGTGAGATACATGTGCTGAAGCCCCTGAGTCCACCAGCCAAGAATTGTCATCGCAGGCGAGGTTAGTAATGACCTCATCACCTACGACGATCACATCGCCTCCATGCGTCGAGGCCGCCGCTGTAGTGTTCTCTTCTTGCTTCCCCTTGTCGCCCTTCTTCTCTCTCTTCCAAGCGAAACAGTTCCGCTTGATATGGCCCTTCTTACCGCAATGATAACACTCTGAGTCCTCGTACCGACCCTTGGACTTTTCCCTGCTCTTGTCTCTGCCACCACCTGGACCCCTGCTTTTGCCCCTTCCGCGGCTCTCTGAAACCAATGCCTCTGAGTGGTGGGATGTGGATGAAGTGCCCTGAGAACGTCTCCGCATCTCTTCATTCAACACCCCGCTCTTAGCAAACTCCAGACTGACCACGCCCTCTGGAGCAGAAGCGATCATAGATACTCGTACGGTCTCCCACGAGTCTGGCAAGGTACACAGCAGCCACAGTCCCTGAACTTCGTCGTCGAACTTGACTCCCATAGAAGATAACTGGTCAACCACGCCCTGGAAATCACTCAAGTGATCCGTAATAGACGCCCCATCCTTGTACCGCAGACCCATCATCGTTCGGATCAGGAACAACTTGTTTACCCCGGTCTTCTTCGCATACAAGGATTCCAGCTTATCCCATAACGTCTTCGCGTGCTCAATATTGGCAACGTGATTGTACACGTTCTCATCAACAAACTGCCGTATGTACCCACACACCTGTATGTGCTCGAACTTCCAGTCCTCCTCGGATTTATCACTGGGCCTCTCGGATGCAAACACAGGTAGATGCAGCTTCTTGACAAATAGCAAATCCTTCATCTTGCTCCGCCAATAATGATAGTTTGTGCCATTAAGGTTCACCATGCGCACCGGCTTCGCGTCCATCTCTCCTCTCTGGTTCCTCTGTCAACTCCTGACACCCTTTGAACCCAAAGCTCTGATACCACTCTGATGGGAAAGAAACGCGGAAACCTTTCCCCAAACCGGAGAGTACCTGCGAGAGGACCGAGCAAACAACGCACGAACCCAAAAACAAGCACACACAACAATCACGCAGACACAGAGAATTTTTGACGTGGAAACCCTTGCGGGAAAAAACCACGGGACGATCGGAGTCCAACCCTGAGAAGCCTCCACTAATGGAATAGAAGAATTACACCCTCTACAAACTCCTCCCGATCCAAATCGGATCCCCACAACACTCAGAGACAAGAACAATGATTACAAGGCTACGAAGAGCGAGAACGACGAGTAGAGATTACCCGAAACACGATCTCCTTCGAAAACGATCTTCAATCCTCCGTCTTCTTCTCCGAAGTTGCAATGGCACTCTTGCCTCCTTCTCTCTCAAACTTGTGTTGCCCAATACTTGCGATAATGAATTAGGGTTGAGAAAACTCAATATAACTCCCCAATCCCGCAACCAACCTGGACCGTTGGATTAGATCCAATGATGAAAACTCATCCTAAAATCCGCTTCAGCCCCCGACGACACAGAGTTCGGCCAGAACTCTGTGTCAAGCATCCAGAACCTCACCCCACAGTACTGGAGTGGCCAGACCGAGTTCGGCCCGAACTCGCCATGGGACCGAGTTCGGCCCGAACTCGGATCCCCTGTTCCAGAATCTCCCCCTGGGCAGCAACAGCAGCAGCGACTCTACGTCGCCCACTTCCCGAGCTTCTTCGACACACGAACGGCGCTCGTCGCACTCCGGGGTCTTCTCCACATAGGTTGGGAACCCCACCCACTCCAACAGAGACAACACTTTGAAATTCAAGATTTTACAACTCAACTAGACTTCTAAAATTGAGATCGCACTGACATATAGTTGGCTGTGGGTTGTAAACTTGGTAGATAGAAAGGTTAAAGCTCATGTAGAACTCTTGGGTAGATAGAAGAAGAAAGAATGAGTGAGAGCATCTCCAACCCTATTGTCTTGTTAAGTGTTGTGAGTCTTAGGTGGCTCCTATGTGACATGAGCCACAAGACAATGTCTTGTTTATGTGGCAAAACTACATCTCAAAAGACAATGAGATAGAAAAACTCTCTCCAATGCAAAAAGTATTGAGACAATAAAAATTATTTTTTCCAACTTCCAAGGCAACTTTTAAGACAACTACTCATCTTCTTTCTTTTTTCTAATATTTTTTATTCATAATTGATGACATGGAAGAGAAGACATTGTCAAGTGCATTGTCTAGAACAAGACAATCAACTTCACAATGTCTTCATTAATTTTTGCCACATAAGCTTCACAATTGATTTGACAATTGCATTGGAGAAGAACTTTTGAATAAAATTTTGTCCTTCGTATGTGGCAACAACTTTTTTGCAAAGTCACAATAGGGTTGGAGATGCTCTGAGTTGAAATGAATGAAATTTTTTCCTCTATTTATAAGAGTTTTAGAACCAGAGTTCGAGCAGAACTCAGTTAAGGTAACGTTTAAATTTTTGAACGTTTGGGAGCCAAAAAATAGGTAGTCATTCTGACTATGAGAGAATTCAGGAGGACCTAATTCGGGACAAACTCGCACCGAGTTCGGGTACTTGGTATTCAGAATATTTTTGGGTTTGAGTAGTTTGTTTTTGGGCTCTATTTGAAAGAGCTGGCCTTTTGATTTATTGACTGAATTAATAGGAAGGCTTTTTGGTAGTAGGATATAGGAAGCTAACCAAGCGTCAGCACGACTCAATGCACATATTGTTCTATAAAAGAAAGATAAAATACATAATAAAAATAAGGACATGAATACTTTGATGACGCCTTTTTTCTGACACTTGAGGACATCTTTTTCCTTGACGGCAGTTGTCCAAAGATAAATAGATTTAAAAATCTGTATACCTTTCGGAGGCTTTGTCCCCCAACCTCCACATGGAGCGCTGCCCCCCTCGCCCAAGTCTGCTGATCGGACAGCGGAATCCTCGAATGCGAGGTCCCGGATAGGTCATTGGACGGTTCAAAGAAATCTTCTTGTATAACACCGTGTTTGGTCCATCATTAATTCTTCATTGCATATGTCCTGGTTTGATCCTGCTTATTGTTTGTCTGCAAGTACATGTTAGGCGAACAAAACATTATAATATTATGATAAATTAATGAACAATAGGACAATGCTAAGATTAAGTAGCAACATGTAATGATTACATCATTATTATGTTAAACTTAATTGACAAGCCAAATATAAAAATATGATACAGTCATTGGGCTAACAATTGCTAGAATATATAAATATACAATTCTTAACGGATACTCCTTTTTGTCCGCACGAGAGTAGACCGCGAGCGCGGCTGTGTCTGGGCTTACATGTCCACCCCCATACACCCCCCTACACCCTTTGGGGCCCAACCCTAAAATTTTGGAGGCCCCCTCCAATGGAGGGCCGACATGTAGCATGCGGGCCATGACTGTGGTCACAAACCACGGTCCAATATAGCACTGTCAAATTCATAATGCTCAGAATAGTTCTAGGAGTCCAAAGGACTAAGTTTGTTTATATGATGTGTTAGAATAATATAACTATTTAATAAACTTTTACGTTTGTCAAAGTTCTCGAGTTTTGGTGTTGCAACTGAGACTTTGACACTTATTTTTATTTCTTCTCGCTTAGCAATTATGGATGTTCGTGCTTGGCCTACATGATCTTAGGTTGTGTTTGATTGGAAGAAAACACTTTCATGGAAGTAGGGTCTTTTTCTTTAGCGTTGAAGTATCTTCCGTGGAAGATACTTCGTAGAAGTATATAAATTTCTCTGTTTGGTGTTACTAGAGTTTTCATAGAAATATAAAAAATTTATGTTTAGTTATCAACAATTTTTTGCAGAAATTATTAATTTTTTTAATATTTTTAATAATTATTATTTACAAAAAAAAAATAAGTCCATTCTACAACATTCCATATCATTTTATGTCAACAACAATTGTTTTGTTAACAATGGTTTTTTTGGGATAAAAAAGTCAAGAAGGGAAGGACATTTTTAAAAATGGAAAAAGAAGAGAGAACTTTACCTACAAGGCTGCAATCAGCAAAGGTGGTAAGCATCGACTAAGAGAGGGATGTACAAATTTGCAAGATGAGAAGATATGAAGGAGACGACTCTTCACTCCCTCCGAATAATATATCGATAGTTTTTTCTATAAAAAAAATCTCTTTTACAATCTTCTAGGAGTCCTTGGAAGTCATTTTCGATTGTGAGACTCGTCTCACAGTATCGATATTTATATACGGATATATATTTTTGTATTGTATTTCGTATTTTCTTGGTTATAGAAACTTTTTAAATTTTTTGCAACTTATAGATTTTTTTCTTGACCGGGATACCGCCAGTATACCGGTGTATACCGACGGCATACCGCCCGGACAGATTTTTCATATTTTAGATATTTTTGATTTTAGATATTTTTATTGATAGTGTTTTCGATATTTTTGTAAATAGTGTTTTGAATATTTTGATGAATAGTATTTAAATATTTTTGTGAATAGTGTAGATGCACCCTATTATCCATTGGATACTTGGTTTTGTTTGGATGACCATGATTGACTTAGATCTTGACATGGATCACCATCCAACGATCATGATTAAATCCTCCTTCTATATATACACTTTTACTTTCTCTCTCCTCTCTCTTTTCATTCTTTCTTCCTTCCCTCTTCAATTTCATTCCTCTTCCTCAAGAGCATAGGAAAGCTTGGCCTTGAGGCCTAGAGTGTGGTTTCATACCCTTCTTGGTGGTGGAATGGAAGATTAGGCTTGGAGCTTAACCTAGGCAAGTACATCTTGCCAAATTCTTGAACAAAACTGTTTTGTTGTCATTTTATTTTTCTTGGTATTAAATGCTTAGAATTGTCCCAAACTTATTTTATTTAATATGTTTTCCTTGTGATTCTCTTCTATATGCATGTTTATAAATTTGGTTAGAACTAGGTTTTAATTTTCTGTTAAAATCCAATATTGACTTAGTAGAAAACTCGGTATCAAGAGTGGTACTGGTGTTACCATCATGGATCTTGGTCACATATGCATATATGAGGCCCTTACCAAGCTTGTATACATAGATTTTAAGTTTGGTAGAAATCGAAACCCGTTTCGGTTTTCCGAGAACCTATTTTTGAAATATTTTGAGATATTGATCTATCAAATCTTTGAATTTGTAAAAAATAATACTCCAATATTGTAGGGAATTAATTTTATGCGATTTTGACTTTTGAAAATCCGAATTTTGATTAAAAACGAAGTTTTTATGGCCGAAACAAGTTTTGAGTTTTCAAAAATCAATTTTCTGTGACGGTTCGAAAAATCCATCGGAAATCCACAAAAATTGGTCAAAAAATCTGAACTTGCACCACTAAACTTCTTGCGACACTTTGAAAAATCCGTCGGTAATCTACAGTAATCAATCGGATGATCCGGTTAGGCTGTTTTTGTTTGTTTTTGCTTGTTTTTGTCTGTTTTTGATATTTTCTTCGACTGTAATAAATTCTTAATATGATTAGATGACCTTGTATACTTAGATAATGATTGTACACCCAATATACACTTGACACTAGCTTATGCTCATATGTTCTTCTATACTCACTCACTATGTATTGCTATGCCCTTCCAGATTTATTGTACTTTACAGTCTATGCCATGTCCAATATTTATTTGATAGTGATCCGCCGTGGTGTACTCTTGTACATATCTTTTTCTAGCTTTCTAGACAGTGGTCTGTCATGGCGTATTCTTGATTCCAGTGCATGTTTAGCTCCTTGACAGTGGCTCATCGTAGTGCACTCTTGTCTTGATATTGTCATATCTTCTTGTGGCTTGTTGTAGTGTACAATCTTTCTTGTCTTATCCAGTCTCGCATGTCTCATATTTAGGATGGATTCTACGGAATGCCACACCCAATATCCTAAATGAAAATGTTAGGAACTATATAACTAGCATGATTATCTAGATCATTGGGAGGTAATATTTTTCCGGTAACCTGTAACCCTTGTTCACGGTCTTATATATATATATATATATATATATATATATATATATATATATATATATATATATCTACTTGGGATTTGGAGCTATCTGTTATGATGAGCACTCTTCCAGCACACCGTCGAGTGGGGCACTTCTATAGGACATACATATCTTATTGCGGTGTGTCTGCTATACTTATTTTTCGGCTTGGATCAATCGGGTAGTATGCAGGGCAGGTAACTGGAATTGGATTTCTCAAACTTACATATGTTAGTAATTAGGATTATGACAACCCTAGTTAGCTAAAGTATCAAGCCATACTCATTGCTTGGCTGTGATTGATGGATGGAGTCCATTCCTGTCTAGTCTAGTCTTGTTCAGTTTATCTTATTACAGTACTTAGCTTTCTGTCATTCCTTACATGTTATTCTTCCTACTACATGCTCGGCTTCACCATATGCTCACATGTCCCGTTTATTCTACATATTCACTTGCCATTTCATTACATGTTTCCAGTTTTCTTTCGTATACACTGTGGTACCGAATTATTATTCTAGTCTCCTTTACTGCTTTATCTTAGAGATATTATGAATTGCATGCTAGTTTTAGTTCATAGTTTGGCTTTCTTTGTGGTACTTGCTATTGGGGGTCTGACCCCACTGGTTTTGCATTGAGTAGATTTAGTTATGGAGCCCGAGGATTTTCCAGACCTTGCACTCGATGGTGACCACCCGGAGCACCAGGGGGCTTGAATGAGTGTTCTTTCTCTTACCCACTCTTTTCTATATATATTCTTTTGAGGCGTTTAGCAACCGAGCATGTGTTTAGCTCGTATTTTGGACTTGACTTTTGGCCTACGGGCTTAGACATGATGTTATATTTCTAGACTGCAGCTAGAGCTGATCATGTATTACTTAGTCTTGCTAGTTCTTTATTTTGTATTACTAGCTTCATGGTCATCTATATATTATAGTTTGGGATGCTTTACTGTCTTATATGCCTGATGATCATATTCTTGTACATTATTTGCTTGACTGTGATTGAGGTATCTAGGATTATTTGACTTAGGATTGACTCTTGCCTTGTAGTAGTAACCCCCGTCTATACAACTTATATGTTATTTTGGAGTATTGGAGTACTTTGGTATACGTTGCTAGTTTGGTCCGTCCCTACTTGTCAGTATTCTGGTTTTGGGGTATGACATAGGTTTTAGTGGTGGCCTATGCAGGTTTGATTTATCAGATATGTGGAGGTTACGGATGTTTAGATATCTCAGCCACAAATCTTCTTTATTGATATCCTTCGTATTATTCTATATCCCTGATCATTTGATTTGATATCTGCCTTTATCGTTGATATTCCCTGTTTCCTCGATTTGGTCCTTATGTCCTTTAACTTTCTGGGGCACTGTTCTTAATCCTTTCGATCAAATTGTTTGGGTTCTTTCGATGGCAGGTCAGCAATCTTTTATTAGGCCAGTTATGGAGGATAAGTCTCAGCATTCAGGGGCAGATTTCAATGTTAACCCGAGGGCAGAGGTGTTAGTTCAGCCTGATCAGCCAGCAGTGTCTTTCCTGCCAAGGCAGCCAGAGAATGTCGTTCATGAGCTGGTAGGTGTTCTCAGGGGCTTCATGGCGTCGCAACAGCGTCAGAGCGACGTTCTCACCCAGTCAGTACAGACAGCCTTGGATATGGGTGGAGCTCAGATCTACAATTCTGCGAGCAGCTTCAGGCGTCTTCGTACCCCGTACTTTTATGGTACAGAGGATGTCACTTCCCGATTTGGGGAATCATTTGCCTCCACTTGGATTCACGCCGAATCGTTCATCCTCGCTAAGGCGTGATGTCGTACAAGTCTGAAATTGCACTTGTACAAGGCGTGCTCGTGTTTCTTTTATATAAAAAAGATATTTTGAATAGAAATTCGTAGCAAGTTAACAAAGAAGTTGAAAAACACAGATATGATCTGAAATAAGCTCTTTATTGATATCTTTGAAACATAAAACATAAGGCTCTCAAACAGCCGAGATGAAATGCCAAACTTGGCTATAACTTGCAGAACTATTGAAATGAGATACAACTTGTTCCATACAACATATTCTATTATAAATAATACGTCAATAACCACCTTCAGCAAAATGGCTTCTTCTTCAAGTGAAAACTTCAAGTATGAAGCTTCTAAAGTGTCGGAAAGCAAGCCTTCAGCGTCTAAGATGATCCACTAGGTTCCCAGCACCTGTGGAGACGAGGGTCAGTGCAATGCCACATATGTACTGGTGAGTGGTCGTAACCAATCTCACCATAAATCAACAGTAGTAAATTATGTGAATGTACACTATTGATTTTTGATCTTTCTATCTTGCATTAGGGTCAATTAACAATTCATATTGATAGAAAACATAAGAAGTATACACCGATGTTAGAAACATAAGCAATTCATATTGTTCTAACATAATCAATTCATATAGTTCACCACTTTGGTGAATCTTACACATGGTTGACAACCGTCCCTGTATATTTATGAGTAACACTTACTCTTACCTGCATAAGACATTGTTAGCTATGCCACCTGTCTATATGAAGGTCACTGACTATACGCCATCTTGGACATCATGGTCAGACGGCTCCCCTTCAGCGGTGGGTAGCTAGCCCAACCGGAAGGTTCCCGAAAGACCGTGCTACTACTTCAGCACTATTGTTCCTTCTAGGCCGAATCGGTTCCGTAGCCTCGAAGTACCGTTCGAGGAACTATACCTTGTATACAAGTTGTCCATGACCATCCATGTGAATGCAACTTAACTAAATAAAAAAGATACATGCATGATAACAGAATTCAAGTACGTAAGTCACATTTCTCATTCATCTTGTCATCTTTCCATCTTACCATCTTACCTTGAGCCATAGGCTCGCATACTCGTTTATCCAACCAACGGACTATTCATTTATGTTATCATTCTTTCGACCGAAGTCCGATATACTTAATGCCCAATACTTGGGTCCTTGTATCACCTGTTCAACAATTCATATCGCAACATACAAGCATCATTCGATTTACAACATAATCCTAGCCATGTGATAATTTATCTTTTATTATCTTCCGAGTTATTACTAGGCATCTTTTATTAAGCACTGAACGCAATAACAAGTCTACCATTGTTATACGCGAAGATTAAGGATTGTCAAAGGATAAAAGCCAATCACTTGTTGGTGAATTGCTGAGAAAAATAGGTCTTCCATGCAACGTCAAGCTCGATTCACTCGTTAGCACCTGTATTGGCACAAACATCTGGTCAGCATACTTCTTCTTTTTCTTTCAGTAATTCGATATGAATGCGTAGATAGTGAAAGTAAATCCATTAAAACATTCATCGAAAATAATTACGAAAACGTACACAAAAGCCAACAACAAAAGCGACATCGAAAACCATCAGGCAACGGTCTAGGGGCAAATGACTCTTATGTAGAACTCTTCCCCCAAGACACGCGCAAAACTATATCTTGGGCATCATTTCAAAAGAGTCCAATCCATAACGAGGTAAGGATCTCAATTTATTATCTCGCGATCCTGGTAAAGTTTTCCTAAGTAAAGTTTCCCAATTCTCATCGGACTTGGCCACTCGGCCGCTAGCCCGATCCGTGCTCCGCAACGGGATTCATGGCATTACATATTAATACACTAAAAAAAGTTTTATCCCCGAAACTTAAACACAAACCCACCTAGATCGAATAACGAAGGAAACTTTTCCTTCATATTAGCTTCAAGTTTCCAAGTCGACTCCTCGATAGAATAATTTTGCCAAGGAACTCGAACCAAAGAAACAACTCGATTCTGCAAAACTTTATCCTTCCTATCCAAAATCTTTACGTGTTCCTCCACATAAGACAAACCAGCTCTTAGTCCTAACTGACCGAAGTCTAACACATGGCTTAGATCATGTGCATACTTCCGTAGTTGGGAAACATGAAAGATATTGTGCACTCCATCCAATTCCGGTGGTAACGCGATCTGATTGGCAACTGGGCCGACTCATTTAAGGATTTCAAATAGGCCAATAAATCTCAGACTTAACTTCTCCTTCGCACCGAATCGCATAACTTCGCGCATCGGTAGCACTTTTAGAAATATGTGATCGCCCACCATAAATTCCAATGGTCGTCGATGAGTATCCGTATAACTCTTCTGCCGACTTTGTGCCACAAGTAACTTCTCCCGAATCATACGAACATTCTCGATGACCTGCTCTACCATCTTTGGACCAAGTACCTGTCGTTCATCGACTTCATCCTAACAAATCGGAGACTGACACTTTCGTCCGTGTAATGCTTCATACGGAGCCATCTGTATACTCGATTGGTAACTATTATTGTAGGCAAATTCTACTAGCGACAAGTGAGTGTCCCAACTGGTTTTCAGAATAATTGCACAAAGCTGTAGCATGTCCTCAAGTATCTGATTCTCGCTCTTGGTCTGGCCATCGGTTTGTGGGTGGTATGCATAACTAAATTTCAATTGCGTTCCCATGGCCGAATGTAAACTGACCCAAAAATGCGATACAAATCTCCCATCCCAATCCGACACTAATGATACCGACACCCCATGTAATCGGACAATTTTATCCAAGTATAGCTGAGCTAACCGATCGATGCTCCATGTGGTTTTGATTGCGAAAAAATGTATAGATTTGGTTAGTCGATCAACGATGACCCAAATTGCATCATTCTTTCGCTGCGTCTTCGGTAAGCCAACTATAAAATCCATGGTTAAATGATCCGACTTCCATTCTGGGATCGCGAGGTTCTGCATCTCTCCGCCAGACCTTTGGTTTTCTACCTAGACTCGTTAACAAGCTAAGCATCGCGAGACAAGGAGGGCGACATCTTCATTTCATACCATGCCACCAGAAGGTCATATGCAAATCTTTATACATTTTTGTACTTTTCGGGTGCAACGAATACTTGGCATAATGGGCCTCCGTTAAGATTTCTTTTCGGAGTTCTTCATCCTTCGGAACACATAGCCTCCCCTTGAGTCGCCATGATCCGTCCTCGTGCCTGGTGAAGTCGCTTGCTTCACCCCTTTTTATCATTCCGCCAATCTCCATCAAGAACTCTCCGCCCTCTGTGCAGTCTTAATCTTTTCTAACAAACTCGGCTCAAGTTGAAGTTGAGCCAGTTGTGCATTGCGGCCACAAATCTGGAGCTCAATTCCCATGCTCTCTAATTCCTCCAGTATTCTTTTGTCAATACTGATTGATCCCACAAAGTTCCGTCTCAATGCGTCCACCACCACATTGTCTTTTCCTGGGATGTACGCGATCGTCAAGTCGTAATCTTTTATAAGCTCCAACCAACGTCTTTACCGCAAATTGAAATACTTTTGAGTAAAGATGTACTTCAGGCTCTTATGATCGGTGAAGATCTCGGAAACCACTCAATACAAGTAATGTCGCCATAATTTCAATACAAACACTATCGCTGCCAATTCCAAATCGTGCGTTGGATAATTTTTTACGTACGGCTTAAGCTGTCTTGAGGCATAAGATATCACTTTCCCTCTCTGAGTCAATACACATTCCAAACCAATCCAGATGCATCACTCTATATATGGAATCCCTCGACGCCATTTGGAAGTGCAAGGATTGGAGCTGACACGAGACGTTGCTTCAAATTTTGAAAGCTAGTCTCGCACTCATCAGTCCAATCAAATGCAACTCCCTTCTGGGTTAGCCGAGTTAAAGGCGCTGCCACTTTCGAAAAATCCTTGACAAACTTTCTGTAGTAGCCTGCCAAGCAGAGGAAACTTCGGATCTCGCTTGCTGACGTGGGTTGCTTCCAATCCACTATAGCTTCAATTTTCCTTGGGTCAATGGACACACCTTCCGCGGAGATAACATATCCTAGAAACGACACGCTACTCATCCAAAATTCACATTTGCTCATCTTGGCATAGAGCTGATTTTTCGTAGAGTCTGTAACACTGTTCTTAAATGCTCTACATGGTCTTCTCTGCTTTTCGAGTAGATTAGGATATCATCGATGAACACGACCGCAAATTTATCCAAGAAGGGCCGAAAGACTCTGTTCATCATATCCATGAAAGTGGCAGGGGCGTTGGTCGGTCCGAAGGACATGACCAAGAATTTATAGTGTCCATATCTGGTTCAAAATTCGGACTTAGGAACGTCATCAGGTTTGATCTTCAACTGATGATAGCCTGAGCGAAGATCAATTTTTGAAAATATAGACACCCCTTGCAACTGATCAAAGAGGTCGTCTATTCGAGGCAATGGGTACTTGTTCCAAATTGCAACTTTGTTTAGCTCGCGATAGTCGATACACAGCCGCATTGATCCATCTTTCTTCTTTACAAATAGCACCGGAGCACCCCATGGAGAAACACTGGGTCTGATATATCCTCTGTCCAACAATTCTTGTAACTGCACTTTGAGTTCCTTTAATTCAGCAGGCGCCATCCTGTATGGAGCCCTTGAGATCGGACGAGCATCTAGAAATATATCGATAGTGAATTCAATCTCTCGGTTCGGAGGCATTCTTTGTATCTCGCCAGAAAACACATCAGAAAATTCTGCCATGACTTCAGTGTTAACTGAGTTTGCACCATTCTTGCTGTTTGCCATTAAAATTGTATCATTACAAATTTTAATACAAACAGAACAGTATTACAATATAGGATTTTAGACGTAGTCCTAGGAGTATACTTTTGTTTATGTGGGTCCCTTATGCCGATGGAGTGAGTGGTAATGTGTTGACTCCGTTGACGAGCTGACGACGGTTATCGGTTCTCTGAAGGTTTGGATTGTACTGGGTGCTGGAGCTTGCTGAGAGGAGGAAGACGTTGAGTGTCTGTATCTGCCTCTCTGGTCGTACAAAGTCTCTGTGTGTTCGTTGTATATTCTATGCGTGGGTGAGAAGGAAATGATCCCTCTATTTATAGTTTTGCAGGCTGGCTGATCATGCGCGCATGTAGGATACGCCTGTACGCGGGGACGCCAAGTGGTGATTGCTGATGGAGGCGCATGGACGATGCGCCCTGATCGAGGGGTTGACTTCTTCATGTTGCTGTTGTGAGCCGGCACGTAGCAAAGGAGAAGATCTTTCTGTTGCTGAGATCTTGGGTGAGTCGAGTCAAAGGACACGTGTCGTCGACTCAAGGCTCGGAGATCTCGGATTTGATGGGGGGATCGGGTGAGACGTGCCTTGGATCGGGCGCATGAGGAGGTTGCGGCTCATAACCTTTAGGAGTTACGAACTATTCTGGGCGCATGGCTTTTGAGGCGCATGCAGGCGACTTTTCTTCTGTCTTTTGGGATCAGAGAGCAGTCTGGGGCGCATGACTTTTGAGGCGCATGCAGAGCTTCAAATGGAGGCTTTTCTTCTGTCTTTAGGGATCAGTAAAAAGTCTGAGGCGCATGGCTTTTGAGGCGCATGCGGATGGTTGGGTGGCTACGTGGCAGCAGCCATCGGTGTAAAGTAATGATGATGCTGACGTTGCCGACGCTTCGTCTTCTAAAAAGCTGTCAACTGTTCAGACTTTGGGAGGTGTGCTGCCAACTCTGTCAGTTCAGCATTTAATGTTTGTGACATTCGATGGACAGCTGAGTGGGCGCGTCGATTGGTGTTCCACTAAGTATATGAGGACGCACGGGGGCGCATCCCCTATGAGGCGCTTGGTGTTTGAAGGGCGCGTCTGTGTAATGCGCTTGATGCTGAGAGGGCGCGTCTGCGTGACGCGCTATCTAGCCGGCGCATCCGACACGTCTTTACTGATGCGGCTGTTACGTTCTTCGAGTGCTTTAAATAGCCGTTTGGCTGAATTCGAGGCGTCCGGTTCATCCATTTAATGCAAGTTCATTGTACGGAATTCGGAGAGCCAACCACTTGGCGCGTGGGTTTGATTTGCCCGGCCTATAAATAGTGGCATGGAAAGAGGGTTTGCTTCTCGTTCTCTCACGTACTTCCAACATGAACTCGTTTACTCGGATGCATTCTGTTGATGAAATGCTCCCAAGGGTGAAGATGCGACGCCATGTCTTCGTTGATGCACTTGAAGGTGACTGTTACATCCAAAAGACGGAGTCGAGGGCTTCCGAGGTAGGCGGAAGGTGCCTGTTGCATCCAAAGATAGGGATGCTCGGGCCTCGTCTTCGTTATTTCGGAAGAGCCGTAGATCGGAATGGCGGTGCTAGGCTCTTTCTTCCTTCAAAGTGGGCGTTGCCCACTCTGGTTGTGTTGAAAGATGCTCCTTTAACCGCGGTTTCGATCACGGTCTTCCTTCGCCTTTGGAGGCTCTTTCAAAGCCTCCCCTGGCCACAGATTTGTGGTGCTCTTCTCTTCCTTGGTTCCAGCCAGAGGGTTAAATGCTTCATTAGTCGAAGCATTTATCAGGTGAGCCTGGCTGGAAGAGCGGCACATAACTGGGCTGCTGAAGGGATGCACATAACTGGGGATGCACATAACTGAGCTGCTGAAAGGATGCGCCCTGCAGGGTGCGCATAGCGGGATGCGCCTGGTTGAAGACACATGGTGGTTGCTGGCTGTAGACTTAGGGTCTTTTCCTTGTAGAAATTCTCCTTTGTACCACCTTTTCTAGACATGTAATAGACTTTTATATGTAATAAAAAGTCCTCTTTCAAATGTCTATATTTGTTGGTTTTGCTGTGAAGTATTTGTTCGAGCTCTGGCGCATGTAGTGTCTGGCGCATAGGATTTCTGGTTCTGAAATTTCATGCTTCTACAAGACCCCCTTCAAAGTTTTCAAAACTTTTAGATAAGTTTTGGAATACTTTGAATAAGAAGCATGGTGGTGAAGGCGCATGACTGTTGGAGCGCATGACTGTTCGGGCGCATGCCTGTTCGGGCGCATGCTCCTCTCAGTAAATGCAAATGATAACGTCTCGGTAACCGAAAAGATTAATGATGATCTTTTGGTCTTATTTGCTGTTATCTTTTCACAGGACCCGAGGCAACGGCTGAGGTCACCCTTCATCGGTTCACGCGTGCGACCGTGCCTATAAATAGGTATGAGATAGAGAGAAAGAGAGTTCTTCTTTTCCCTGCCTTTGCTTTTTTAGAGTTTTTTCTTCAAAACCCTAACTTTCTTCTTCAAGAGAATGGCTCCCAAGACTCCTCGCGGCGGTGCTGGCAAGGGAAAGGGGAAAGAGAAGGAGCCTGTAGAGGCTGTCGCGGGTGACGTTCCTCGCCCGTCTATCGAAGTTCGGCCGGCGGTTGTTGGTGAGCTTCATCGTCCTCTATCATTCTCATTTGCCAACGTACATGGACTTTGAGTCCTGATGATGTGCTGAGATTTTTCCCGCTGACGCACATGGGTCTAAACCCTGATGATGCGCCGAGGCTCTACTGCTGACGCGCATGGGTTTAGACCCTGATGATGCGCTGAGGCTCTACTGCTGACGCGCATGGGTTTAGACCCTGATGATGCGCTGAAGCTCATTTTTTCAGATGCGCTTGAGTTTTATGCGCTTTTGATGAGAATGAGGCTACGATCCATTTGTTGTTTCTAACATCCTTGAATCTTTGCAACTGTCAATGACTGTCCCACTCTTGAGCGAAGTGCTTCTGGACGCTACCCTCTGCCAGATGGGAGTAGATTACGATGAAGAGGTGATAAACCCTGCTCAAGCTGCTATTATGCTGGATCAGCATCCCGAGAGAATGACTCAAATCCGGGAACAACATCATGGGTTCCTCAAACGGATGATAGAACGTGGCGTTCTGAAATCTGCCACTTCCGATAAAGTGACCTTCTTAAAGCCTGAGTTCCTGTTCGGGGACCGCCTTACTCCTACTGAAGCAAAGGTGCTGAAGGTCAAAGAAGACTGGTTCTTTACAGCAAGGGGAGTGCATATGACTGTCAAGCAGCTAGAACGTCAGTGGCCTTTGTCGGCTTTCTGTCGTCTTGCCTCCAAGAGGAGGATGTCCTGGGACGTTACTCCATCTCAGGGGGGAGCGGTAGCAGGCATCATCAGAATCAATTCTTCTTCTGACCAAAGGGATACTTTGGCCGCTGTGCGGTCTGGGACTTCTTTCACCTGGCGGACTCTTCGTCCCGGGAGTATTTATAGTGATGTTCCCGTCAATACATTTGCCTTTGGTGCCTCGACTTTTGCGAGACACATGCTGTTGATGGAACAATCATACCCAAAGGGAGACTTTCGAATAGAGGGTTGGTGTCATTATGTTTCCAAATGGGACAAACTGACACACTGGATCCTGTCGTGGTTTCAGACTGAGCTCCGAGAGATTGAGCTGACCGCCGCGATTCGTGCAACTCAGGCAGGCGTAGACATTAACAGGCACATGTTCCTTGCGCTCTTGGAGATGTTTGATACCCATACCGGGACCTTCTTCACTCCGGTGGGGGAGCTAGGGCTCGTGCTTCATAAAATGTACGAGGTATCAAAACTTCCCCGGGGATCAGAACCTTACGAGTACTTCCCAACCAATAAAGAATTCCAAGTCCTGGGGGACAAACCTGAGGAGATGATGGCCGTCTTCAAGGAAGTGGCGAGTCATCATTACTATATGCAGAAGAAGGATAAGAGCGGGTCACAGCCTCATGTGACCGCTTGGAGAGATTACGTCTTTAGGCAAGACAAAGAGGATCTCTCCCATTTTTCTACTCCGCCGGCACTTTCTCGTAACGAGGTGCTTTCCGAAATGAGCAGGTTAGGCGAGAAGAATCCCCGAAAGAACGAGGACCGGCAGTCGAATGAACGCTCTTATAGCTGTTTCTGGCATCTCACTCATCGGATGTCGCCAAAAGCAGTATTAGTCGCGTATCTTATGGTTTGGCTCCGGGACTATGTCTTCTCAGGCGGGTCTGGCTCTGTAGAGAGGGTGACCTGGAACTTAATTCTGCCTGCTGTGAAGTTGGCCTTTGGCCGTCCTTTAGCTTTACTCCCCGCAATGGTGTGTAACCTGCTGCGGGGTCTAGGAGAGTTTGCGGGAGATGTGGTTCATGAGCGAGGCAGAAACAACAACTTCCCGCGTGCCGAACTGCCGTTTCATTATTTGATGGGGTGGTTAATTTTACACCATCCCAATGTGATGAGCCCGGGTTCGGAGGAAGACCACAGGTCCGGAGATACATTCCTCCGGCGTTTCCACCAGAGGAGTTGGTCGCACACTGGTATTCCTGTTTGCAGAAAAGTTTTATCCCACCTTCAGGGTGGGAGATCACCAAAGTTGGTCCTGTCTTTTCCGATTTTGAGGCCAACGAAGATTTGATGGATTTGGGTGAAGATGTCACCACTCTGTCTCCATAGGGATTCTGCTGGTTGCAAAGTATCCGGCCGTCCCATCTGGTGTATCGGAACAGGAACCAGTGTTACCTGGAGCCGTATTTGCCGAGCCGCTTTGCACGGCAATTCGGATACGCTAAGTTGATGTTGGATAATCCCAGTATCACCTTGGGGTACGCTGGAAGTTTGTTGGATGGTGCATGAGCTTGGCATTACTATAATGTCGGATGTACCGGAGCTTGCTTTACGCTCCCTGTCCAGAATTTGCGGTCGCCGATTCTTTACTCGGCCGCCAAATTTTACTGTGTTATGGCTGTCGCGCCCGCCGGATATGATAGGGAGACCAGTTTTATTGCAGGCACCCATTTAGCGGCGGCCGGGAATACTTTGGCGAAGGCTCGATCGTACCGTCCGCCCGAGGCGGGTTATCGAGGCGCCCCCGCCGTATCTACCGGGGGTCAGGCAAAACCCTCGGCCGATCAATCGAAAAGGCGTGCAGATACAAAGGTTGGCTCTCCTGCATCGAAGAAGCAGAAGAAGGCATCGTCACCGACGGTGTCCTCGGACTCAGCATCTGCAGAGGTAAGAATGTCCTGCATGGTCTGGTTTTAAGTTCAGCTTCTCATGTAATCAATACTTCCCTCTTTTTTGTAGGAGCCGCTAAAAAGAAGGCCCCGTACTCCAAAATCTGGTGGGAGCAGGCCAAAGGAGATGGCGGGCTCGTCTGAAGTGCGTATTCCGCCGACTATGATGTCTTCCATGGAGGAGAACCCCGAGGATGTTGTTGTGGAGATTCCAACTGTTTGCCATTAAAATTGTTTTGATTGAAATCTTAATACAAACAGAACAGTGATACAATATAGGACTTAGATGTAGTCCTAGGAGTACACTTTTGTTTAAGCTGGGTCCTTAGTGCCAATGGAGCGAGTGGTAATGCGTTGACTCTATTGACCGGCTGACGACGGTTATCGGTTCTCTGAAGGTGTGGATTGCTCTGGGTGCTGGAGCTTGCTGAGAGGAGGAAGACGTTGAGTGTCTAGAACTGCCTTTCGGTGATTCTCTCTGTGTTGTGAGTCTTCTGTTCTGAGTCTCTCTGTGTGTGTGTGTGAAGGAGATGACCCTTCTATTTATAGTTTTACAGGCTGGCTGCTCATGCGCGCATGTAGGATGCGCCGGTGTGGGAACGCCACGTGGAGGTTGCTGATGGAGGCGCATGGATGCTGCGCCCTGATCGAGGGGGAGAACTCTTCATACTGCTATTGTGAGCCGGCACGTAGCAGAGAGAAGATCTTTCCGTTGCTGAAATCTTGGACGAGTTGAGTCAAAAGACACGTGTCGTCTACTCATGGTTCGAAGATCTCGGATTTGGTGGAGAGGAGTGATCTGGTGGGCTGCGCCTTGGATTGGGCGCAGGAGGAGGCTGCGGCTCATAACCTTTAGGAGTTACAAATCATTTGGGGCGCATGGCTTTTGAGGCACATGCAGGCGACTTTCCTTCTGTCTTTCGGGATCAGAGATCAGTCTGGGGCGCATGGCTTTTGAGGTGCATGCAAAACTTCAACCGGAGACTTTTCTTCTGTCTTTAGGGATCAGTGAAGGGTCTGAGGCGCATGGCTTTTGAGGCGCATGCTGGTTTGGACGCATGGCCGTAGAGGCGCATGCGGGTGTGGACGCATGGCCGTAGGGGCACATGCGGGTGGCCACGTGGCAGTAGCCGTCGGAACATGGTCATGATGATGCTGACGTTGCCGACGCTTCGTTTTCTGAAAAGCTGTCAACTGTTTAGACTTTGGGAGGCGTGCTGCCAACTCTGTCAGTTCAGCATTTAATGTTGGTGATGTTCGATGGACAGCTGAGTGGGCGCGTCGGTTGGCGTTCCACTCGGTATGGAGATGTGTGAGGGCGCACCCTCTGTAATGTGCCGAGTACTGTAGGGCGCGTCTGTGTGATGCGCCTGACGCCGAAGGGCGCGTCCGTGTGATGCGCTGTCTGGCTGGCGCATCGGACATGTCTTTTAATGATGCGGCTGTCTCGCTCTTCGAGTGCTATAAATGGCCGTTTGGCTGAATTCGAGGCGTCCGGTTCATCCATTTAATGTAAATTCATTACACGGAATTCGGAGGGCCATCTACTTGGCGCGTGGGTTTGATCTGCCCGGCCTATAAATAGTGGCATGGAGAGAAGATTTGCTTCTCATTCCCTCACGTACTTCCAATATGAATTTGAACATACGGGTGCATTCTGCTGACGAAGTGCTCCCGAGGGTGAAGATGAGACGCTGTGTTATCTTTGATGCACTTGAAGGTGACTGTTACATCCAAAAGACGGAGTCGAGGGCTTCTGAGGTAGGCGGAAGGTGCCTGTTGCATCCAAAGATAAGGATGCTCGAGCCTCATCTCCGTTATTCCGGAAGAGCCGTAGATCGGAATGGCGGTGCAAGGCTCTCTCTTCCTGCAAAGTGGGGTTTCCCCACTTTGATCGTGTCGAAAGCTGCTCCTTTAGCCATGGTTTCGATCACGGTCTTCCTTCGGCTTTGGAGGATCTTTCGAAGCCTCCCCTGGCCACAGCATTTGCGGTGCTCTTCTCTTCCTTGGTTCCAGCCAGAGGGTTAAATGCTTTGTGTCGAAGCATTTATCGGGCGAGCCTGGTTGGAAGAGCGACACATAACTGGGCTCTGCTCGGCCAGGTGAGCCTGGCTGGAAGAATTTGGCTGAAGGGATGCACATAACTGAGGTGCTGAAGAGATGATGGGATGCGCCTGGATAGAGGCGCATGATATCTGCTGCGCCTTATTGGTGGCGCATAGTGATGCTGCGCCTATCTGGTGGTGTATGGTGGTAGCTGCGCTTATCTGAAGGCGCATGATGGCCGCTGGCTGTAGACTTAGGCTCTTTCCTTTGTAGGAATTCTCCTTTGTACAGCCTTTTCTAGACATGTAATAGACTTTTATATATAAATAAAAAGTCCTTCTTCAAATGTCTATAGTTATTAACTTTGCTGTGAAGTTCTTCATCTGAGTTCTGGCGCATGTAGTGTCTGGCGCATGGGCTTTCTGGTTGTGAAATTCCATGCTTCTACAAGACCCCCTTCAAAGTTTTCAAAACTTTTGAGTAAGTTTTGGAATACTTTGAATAAGAAGCATGGAGGTCAGGGCGCATGATTTCTGGGCGCATGCCTGTTCGGGCGCATGCTCTTCTCAGTTAATGATGATGGTGCCTCGGTAACCGAAAAGATTAATGATGATCTTTTGGTTTTATTTGCTGCTATCCTTGCACAGAACCCGAGGCGACGGCTGAGATCACACGTCATCTGTTCACAGGTGCGACCATGCCCTATAAATAGGTAAGAGTCGGAGAGAGAAAGAGTTCTTCTTCTCTGTGCCTTCGCTTCTTTAGAGTTTCTTCTTCAAAACCCTAACTTCTCCTTCTTCGAGAGAATGGCTCCCAAGACTCCTCGCGACGCTGCCGGCAAGGGGAAGGAGAAAGCGAAAGAGTCCGCGGATGTTGCGGCGGCGGTCGTTCCCCGTCGGCCTGTCGAAGTTCGGCCGGAGGTGGTTGGTAAGTCTCATTGTCCCGCCAACGCACATAGGCCTTGAGTCTTTAATGATGTGCCGTGGTCTTTGTCCGCCAACGCGCATGGGTTTAAACCTTGGATGCGCCGAGGCTATTCCGCTGACGCGCATGGGTTCAAAACCCTGAAGATGCGCCAAGGCTATACTGCTGACGCGCATGGGTTCAAACCCTGATGATGCGCCGCAGTTTTCTCCTTTAGACACATTTGTGTGTTCTCTTCTGACTTTTTCTGATCTTTTACTAGTGTCGATGGCAATCCCGCTTTTGAGTGAAGTTTTCTCGGAGGCTGCCTTCAACCAAATGGAAGTAGAGCATAACGAGGGGGTGATGAACCCTGCTCAAGATGTTCTTATGCTGGATCAGCCTCCTGAGAGAATGACCCTAATCCGTGAACAGCCGTATTGGTTCCTCAAACGGATGATGGAGCGTGGAGTCATTAAACCCTCCACATCTGATAAAGTGACCTTTCTGAAGCCTGAGTTCCTGTTTGGAGACCGTCTCACTTCTACTGACTCGTCAGTACTGAAGGTCAAGGAGGACTGGTTCTTTACTGCGAATGGAGTGCATATGACTGTTAAGCAACTTAAACGTCAGTGGCCTTTGACGTCATTCTGTCGCCTCGTTTCCCAGAGGAGAATGTCTTGGGAGCTTACCCCTTCTCAGGGGGGAGCGATGACTGGTGTCATCCAAATTGATTCTACTTCCGACCAAAGGGATGCTTTGACCGTTGTAAGGTCTGGGTCTTCTTACACTTGGCGGACTTTACGTCCTGGGAGCCTCTTCAGTGATGTACCCATTGATATGTTTGCTTATAGTTCTTCGACTTTTACACATCGTATGTTTTTGATGGAACGTTCCTACCCGACAGGAGAGTTTCGGGTGGAGGGTTGGTGCCATTACGTCTCCAAATGGGATAAACTGACGCTCTGGATCTTGTCGCGGTTTCAAACTGAGCTCCGAGAGATCGGGTTGACTGCCGCGATCCGTGCTACCCAGGCAGGTGTTGACCTTAATAGGCACATGTTCCTCGCACTCCTGGAGATGTTTGATATCCATACCGGGACCTTCTTTACCCCGGTGGGGGAATTAGGGTTCGCACTTTATGAGATGTACGAGGTGTCAAAACTCCCTTGGGGGTCGGAACCCTATGAAGAGTACTTTCCAACCAATGAGGAATTTCAAGTCCTGGGGGACAGGGCTGAGGAGATGACGGCCGTCTTCAAGGAAGTGGCGAGTCATCATTACTATATGCAGAGACGGGATAGGAACGCGACGCAGCCTCATGTGACCGCTTGGAGAGATCATGTCTTTAGACAAGACAATGAGGATCCCTCACAATTTTCCACTCCACCGGCGCTCTCTCGTAGCGAAGTGTTGTCCGAAATTAGCAGGTTAGGGGAGAAAAATCCCCGAGGAAGTGAGGACCAGCAGTCAGATGCACGTTCCTACAGCTGCTTCTGGCATCTTGCTTATCGGATGTCACCCAAGGCGGTGTTGGCATCCTACCTGATGATATGGCTCCGGGATTGCGTATTTGCGGGCGGATCCGGTGCCGTATAGAGGGTAACCCGAAACTTAATCCTGCCAGCCGTGAAGCTGGTTTTCGGTCGGCGTTTGGCTCTTCTCCCCGCAATGGTATGTAACCTGCAGCGAGGTTTGAGAGAGTTTGCTGGAAATGTGATTCATGACAGAGGCCGAAACAATAACTTCCCGCGCACCGAACTGCCGTTTTACTATTTGATAGGATGGCTGATTTTGCATCATCCCAGTGTGATGATCCCAGGCTCGGAAGGAGATTATAGGGCTGGAGATGCATTCCTTCGTCGTTTCCATCGGAGGAGCTGGTCGCATACTGGTGTCCCGGTTTGTAGAAAGGTTTTATCCCGTCTTCAGGGTTGGGAGATCACCAAAGTTGGTCCCATCTATTTGGGTTTTGAGGCCAACGAGGATTTAAGGGACCTGGGCGAAGGTACCACCACTCTGCCTCAATGGGGATTCCGCTGGTTGCAAAGTATCCGGCCGTCCCATCTGGTGTACCGGAACAGGAATCAGTGCTACCTGGAATCCTACTCGCCGAGCCGCTTTGCGCGGCAATTTGGTTATGCTCAGATGATGTTGGATAACCCCAGTAATACCCTAGGGTATGTTGGAAGTTTGTTGGATGGTGCACGAGCTTGGCATTACTATAATGCCGGATGTACCGGAGCTCGTTTTACGTTGCCCGTCCCCGATCCGCGGCCGCCCATTCTTTACTCGGCCGCCAAATTTTACTGCGTTATGGCTGCCCCGCCTTCCGGATATGACAGGGAGACCAGCCTTATCGGCGGCACCCAGTTAGCAGCGACTGGGGATACGCCAGTGAAGGCCCGACCGAATCGTCCGTCAGGGGTGAGTCAACGGAGTGCCGCCTCCGCATCACAAGCAGAACCCTCTGGCGATCGATCGAAACGATGTGCAGATACAGGAGCTGAATCTTTTGTATCGAAGAAGCAGAAGAAGGCACCGTTACCGACGGTATCATCGGATTCGGCGTCCGAAGAGGTAAGGTTATCCTACTAAATCTGATTTTGGTTCCGCCACTTACGAGGCCTCACCTTCTTTTGTAGGAGCCGCTAAAAAGAAAACCTCGTACCCCAAAGTCGGGTGAGAGTAGGCGAGAAGAGATGGTGAGCTCGTCTGAAGTGCGTATCCCGCCGACAATGATGTCTCTCATGGAGGAAGATCCGGAGGATACTGTGGAGGTTCTGGTCAGGAGGGAATCTGAGGGTGCAGCAGCTTCCGAGGTGGCGAAGGCCACAGCGGAGGCTTCATATGTTTTAGCAAGTGCGCAGCTTCCTGGTGATGAAGAGGAATGGAGTTCATCATCTTCCGATGACACCGCTCCGGAGCTGCAGGAGTCTGTTGCGGGGGCAGCAGAAGTAGTGGGGATAGAGGAGAGGGTTGATTCCCCTCCTGGTCATGATGAAGGGAGGTCGGCTGAATCATTGCCGAATCCTTCCTTGGCTTCAACCATGGACATAGAGATGGCTACCGATCAGGCGGTAGCGACAGATTCTGTCCCTGTAGAGGGACTTGAGAAGAATGAGACTCTTCTGCCAGTCTTGTCTCCTGGGGCTGGCCAAGAGATAAATGTTGACCTCCCCGTTTTGCCGGGGGAGGTGGCTGATGCTGATAGAATGTCGGGGGAAGAGGTAGCCGTTGACGTCGGTGATTTCTCCAGTCTTGAGAAGGGTAAGGGTGTGAAACCCTCTGTTGCTCCTTCCACTTGGGGTACTATCACGACGCATATGCCTGCTCCTTCTGTTCCTTTGACTCCTCGGGCCAGCAGTCTGGGCCCTGTTGATGAAGAGCCTATTGCTGCCGAGATTCAAACCTCTCAGATCGAGGTCGGCGGATCTTCCTCCGGTCCGCAAACTGTAGTAGCTCCCTCAACTCCTGCTATGACGCCGCAGGTACTGGCGGAAGCCGACGGGTATGTGAAATTCCTCGTCGAGGGAGTGTACAAAATACTGGAGAAAGGTGTATCTGCAGTGGTAGATGCCAAGGGGAGCTTTGCGGCGGTAAAAGCTTTGGCAATGCCTTGTATTGAGCTGATCCGCATTCACCAGGGCCATGACCATATGGCCGAAATTCTGGAGGTTTCGGTGATGGAGCTGGACGAGCGGCTCGCGGAACTGCAGCACATCCAACGAAATGACCTCTCGGTCTTGGTAGATGCAGAGATAGGAAAGTCGATGGCTGAGATCGAGGCTTTCCATCGAGCCGAGGTGAGCAGTTGGGAGCGTGAAGTGGCTGGGACTGAGGCTGCGGCGGAGCAGCTGTCTCAATCTATGAAGAAGACGACGGAAAAGCGAGCTGCGGTGGATGCTAACATCGCAGAAGTTGATGCTCAGATGCGCCGTCTTGAAGACCAGCGGGCCCAACTTCAACTAGAGGCTGAGCGCGTCCTGGCTGAACACGTGGCATTCAAACGGGAGGAAACGACTCTTACTCAGCGGACCCTTGCTTTGGCTCAACAGCGACGACAGCTTGATGAGAAGTATGAGAGTAAAACTTCTGCTGAGACTGTCGGGTTAATACGTCAAGAAGCCGAGCTGCGAGTCCAGGCGACTGTGGAAACTCGCACTGCCGACCTGAGACGTCGAGTCAGAGAACTCTCATCCCACCCTGGGGAGGATCGGGGATTGTAGCTTCTCTTCCTTTTTGTGTGTTTTTGCAACTCTTGCTAGGGAAATAGCGTATTTCTGTACTCCCTTTTTTTTTAAATAAAGAAATACACTATCTCTTTGATGTGTTCATTTTTAATTTCATGAACTTGATGATTTATGTGGACCTATTATCTTTTGCGCACCTTGGTTTTTAGGTACAGATAATAAGTATAAAGGAACCAACATGTTTGCTCAGAGGTAATGTGGACATGGCAATCATTAGGTTCAAATGATAGAATCTTCCTACTCAGAGGTGTTTATGGACGTGGTAGGAATGATCCTGTGGGATACGCTGAACAACTCAGAGGTAATGTGGACGTGGAAGTTCTGCGATCAAATGTACGACAACGTAGGAGTTGCTTGTACGGGATGTTTACTCAGAGGTAATGTAGACGTGGTAAACATGAAGGATAGCGTAAGCTCACGAAGTATAAGGTTCCGCTTTGTAGGATGTAGAGAGACAACTCAGAGGTAATGTGGACGTGGTTATCTTTCTACGGAAGGATGCCATAGAACAGCTGGGTTCCGGAAGCGATTGATTTTGTGAAAAGAGGCTATTTGGGGAAATACATGTCTTGGAGGATGTCAAGAGTAGTACTTCTTTAGGAACTTGCCGTTGATGGGCATCATGAACAAGTCCCCATTGGGTTTGGCGAGCCGGTAAGCACCGTTTGAGTATACCGTCTCGATGATGAAAGGTCCTTCCCATTTGGGCTCGAACTTCCCTGGTGTCTTGTGAGTTAACACCATTGGCCTTCTGACTGCTAAAACCAGGTCGCCAACTTGGAAAGTTCTTTGCTTGACCTTCTTGTTGAAAGCCTGTGATATACGGGCTTGGTAAAGTTCGATGCGTTGTTGAGCTAGGAGACGCTTTTCGTCAAGTGCCTCCAATTCCCGTAGACGACGACGTTGATTGTCTTCTTCTGTGAGATCGTTTGTGATGGCCACGCGGAGCGAAGGTATCTGTATCTCGAGAGGCAGTACTGCTTCGCTCCCGTAGACCAGGGAGAATGGAGTGTTGCCTGTTGGGGTCCGTACCGTTGTACGGTAGGCCCAAAGGCATTCGCCAAGCTTTTCATCCCAGTCGCGTTTGTTGGATGACACGACCTTTTTGAGTAGTCTGACGATAGTTTTGTTGAATGCCTCGGCCAATCCGTTTGCTGCCGGATTGTAAGCGGTTGAGGCCACGTTTTGAATGCGATTCTTGTCACAGAACCTGCTGAAAATGTGGCTGATAAACTGAGGACCATTGTCATGGATGATTCGCCGGGGTACCCCGAAACGGTAAATGACATGGTGTTTGATAAAGCTGACCACCCTGGAGCTTTTTACTTCTGCTAGTGGGACGGCTTCCGCCCATTTGGAGAAGTAATCGGTGATGGCCAGGATGAAGCGGTGTCCTCTCGATAAAGGAGGGGTGATTGGCCCTACAATGTCCATGCCCCAGGCTTCGAATGGCCAGGAGGCGACTGTAGGATGTAGAGGTTCAGATGGTGTATGTATGAAGTCTGCATGAAGTTGGCATGCATGGCACTTCTTAGCATATTCCACTGCGTCGGCAACCATGGTTGGCCAGTAGTAGCCCATACGTCGCAGTCGATCTTGCAACTTAGGCCCTGGTTGGTGAGCTCCGCAAGTTCCGTCATGAGCTTCTCGAAGAGCTTCGGCCGCTTCTTCGTTAGACAGGCATCGAAGGAGAAGCCCGTCGAAGGAGCGTCGGTACAGCGTTTTAGTGGCTGTATCGTAGTAGAATCGAAGAGAGCGTCTCCTGACTGAGACGGCTTCCTTCGGGTCCTCTGGAAGGATTCCTTAGACAGCGAAGTCGATGAACGGGAACCTCCAGTCTCGGACATTAACCCCAGTGTTTGTCGGCATGGCGTGAGCCATTTGCAAACATAGGTTGTTTCTGGGACAAATCAAGTCTCGGCCAGTTACCGTGACATAGTGTTGAGTCCCAAGGGGCGCGGCCAATGAGGCTGCGAGGCCAGCTAGAGCGTCAGCCTCCAAGTTTTGTAGGCGGGGCACATGTTCGATGAAGAACCCAGTGAAGGTTGAAATGATGTTCAATGCAACTTCATGGTAAGGGATCAAATCTTCATGGCGAACCTCGTATTGCCCCCGAATCTGGTTTACGACGAGTTTCGAGTCGCCGTAGGCTTCCAGATGATCCACCCCCAGCTGTTGTGCTAGCTGGAGTCCCATGACGAGTGCATTGTACTCAGCAACATTGTTGGAGCACGGCTTCGAAAGGGAGTATGCACGCTGGATGACCAGCTGATCGGAAGAGACTAAGACTACCCCCACTCCTGCGATGATTTGGCCATTGGGGCCCGTTCTTGAAGCGCCATCGAAGAACATCCGCCAAATGGGGCTTCCTTCAGTGACATTTGATTCTTGAACTTCATCCGGGATGTCTTCATAGAGTTTTGAAGATTCTGGGATGGGGTGTGCAGCTAAAAAGTCAGCCAGAGCCTGACCCTTGACTGCCTTCTGCGGGACAAATACCATGTTGTATGGTGTTAGTAGGATCGCCCATGTAGCCAGCCGGGAGTTTAATGACCCTGGCTTTGTCATGAGAACTCTGAGCGGATTGACTCGGGAGATGACGTGAATTGTCTGGCCCGAGACGTAATGACGAGTCTTCTGAATGGCAAACACCAAAGCCAAGCACTCCTTTTCAACGGGGTTGTACCGGTGTTCGGCCCCGATGAGTGTTCGACTGAGGTAGTAGATTGCTTGTTCGTAGCCTGCATCGCTGTTTTGAGCTAGCAAAGCGCCGAGGGAATGATCCATGGCACGGACGTAGAGGAGGAATGGTTTGCCGGCGACAGGTGCCACTAGGACTGGCGGGCTTGTTAAGTAAGCCTTGATGTCGTCGAAAGCCTTTTGGCACTCCTCTGACCAGACATAAGAGACTCCCTTCTTCATGAGCTGAGTAAAGGGTTGACATTTACCGGAGAGGTTTGCTATGAACCTCCGGATGTATGCCAAACGTCCCTGTAGGCCCCGAAGTTCTCGAAGGTTCTTCGGAGGGTCCATGTTAAGGATGGCTTTGGTCTTCTCAGGATCAACATGAATGCCTTTCGCTGTGATGACGAAGCCCAAGAATTTGCCGCTAGAAACCCCCAGAAAGGATTTAGCGGGGTTCATTTTGAGTTGATGCGCCCGCATGAGATCTAAGACCGTCTTCAGGTCCTGTAGGTGATCTCTTTTGAGGCGGCTCTTGACTGCGATGTCGTCAACATAGCACTCAACTGTCTTGCGAAGATGTTGACGGAAGATGGTGCTCATAGCTCGCTGATACGTTGCACCGGCGTTCTTCAAGCCGAAGGGCATTACGGTGTAGCAGAAAACACCCTTTGGAGTCCTGAATGACGTGTGTTTTGCGTCATCGGGGAACATCTTGATTTGATTGTAGCCTGAATACCCATCCATGAAGGACATGCGTTCAAAGCCACATGTGTTGTCGATCATTACATCGGTGATTGGGAGCGGGAATTCATCCTTCGGGCAAGCGGAGTTGAGATCCCTGAAGTCGATACAGACTCGTATCTTCCCGTTCTTCTTGGTGACAGGGACGACGTTGGCTACCCAGTCTGGGTGTTGTTCCTCACGGATGAAGCCACTGGTCAAGAGTTTGTCTACCTCCTGATCGATGGCGTTCATGATGTCCGGGCGGAAGCGTCGCTGTTGTTGTTTGATAGGTTTGGCATCTGGTAAGATGTTCAACCTATGCATCGCGATCTGTGGATCGAGACCCGACATGTCTTCGTAGCTCCAGGCGAAGACGTCGATATACTCCTTAGCGAGTTGGACTAAAGATTCTCGGTCTTCTCCTTCCAAGCTTTTGCTGATAAAGATGGGTTTAGAAGAAGACCCATCCCCGAGGTCGATTTGCTCGACTTCGTCTTCGGTGGGAGGTTCTCGTAACTCAAAACGAGACTCCCATTGCTCTCCTAGGCGTTGAGCCCAGGGTTCCTCTTCGAAGGGTTCCGGCGGTTGGTCTTCGCCTTCATCTTTCTGAGGCTGCGCCGATGTCATGTTAGCTGACAGCACTTTTCTGAAGACTGATCCAATACTGGTATCGGAATCCCACGTCGATGCTTTTGATGAGTGGGAATGTTCTATGTCTTCTGCGTCCGAACTTTCTGGAGTTGATGGCGGCGTGACATAGCCTAACCCCCGTCGAGTCCGATTATAGTAATCCTGTGGCTTTCCATTGGGCATCGAAAACCGGACAGGGAGATGCCGACCCTTGCCGTAGTTGAGGCCTTTGTTGTTTTTCAGGTCGTAGCCCATCTTTTGGATGATGTGCTTAGCCGCATCTGTGTATCGATATACTTGTACCCTGCCGGTATCAGGTTCGGGCTCGATCGACGGGAGATTCCGACGACGCTCGATTTTGCCCGAGATGATGGTGCCTTCGTCTCGGCTTCGTGGAGGGACTATGAAGACTCCTTGAGACGGGACTATTTGATTATGGTAGACGGTCGTTACTTGTGTTTGCAACGACCGTAGAGCGTTGTCTAATGTATACATGGCATTCCAGTGTGGAAGACAAGAATAATTGAAAGACACTCTATTATTGATAAAGTACGAGATTTTATCCCGTGGGATTACATTGTCGAAGGAGGGTGCGTCTACATCGGCAGAGATATATTCGCCAAGCTCCGCATCTGTAAGCACTGGGGCCGGATCAGGAGAGTCCTCCACCGCTCCGACTTTGGGGTCTGAGAGGGTTATGTGAGCCCTCTCCGGCATCTTGGATGACTGCGGCGGCTTGCCTTTAAGACGCACCTTGAGGGGTGCCTCGGTTGCGCCTTCGATGAGTGGCGCCTTCCCTTGTAATTTTACCGCTAGGGGAGCCGCTGTTTGTGGTGGCTTCCCCTTGAGGCGTATCTTCAGGGGGGCTTCACGAGCTGGCGCTTTTCCTGATAGCTTAATGCTCATTGGAGGCGCCTTCTGGGGTGGTCTCCCTTTCAGACGGATTTTCAAGGGGGCGTCAGGAGTCGCTTCGGGTTCCAAGTTCGGCTCTGTTGCCGTCTCTGCTTCATCATCGGCGTCGTTGGCTTCCTCCTCGTCAAGTGGCTTGTACAAGTCGGAGTCGGTGAAGTAGGCCTCAATCCCTTTGAAGGGATCGATATCTGCAAACTCCGTCCGGATGACGCCGTTGGTGGATACATATTTCATGCATTGGTGGAGCGTGGAGGGCACCACCATGTACTCATGTAACCATGGTCGTCCCAGTAAGATGTTGTAGTTGACCTCGGCATCCACCACATAACAAGTTACCTCAGTTTTGAGGCTGCCGATGTGACACTTCAGCTGGATCTTGCCCAGTGGCTCGCTCTTGCTGGCGTTGAAGCCACTGATGGTCGTATTGGAGGGCGCCAGCCGGTACATTGGGATCCCCAGCTTTGATAGCAGCACCTTTGGAATGATGCTTAGGGAAGACCCCGGATCGATCTGAATCCTGCTCACCTTTACCGAACCGATGTACCCTGTGTAATACAACGGTCGGTTATGTCGGTGATGCTTGAGCAGCATGTCTTGTTGGGTGAAGGTTATGTTTGGGATAACTTCATCCGCACAATGACAGTATGCACAAGTAGTTGGGAGGTCTTCAGGCTGCTTGACCTGACTGAGAAAGGATTCGGCATCCTTTAGAGCTTCGCAGAGAGCTTCTCGGGAGTCCTTAGAGAGACGCAGGAGCTCGAACAAAGACAGGCGTGCAGGAGTACTGGCCAGTTGTGCCAGAATGTCAAAATTGTGGGGCTTGGCTAGCCCCGAAGCATTTTCTTTCCGCAGAGGTCTGTCGAAACGGGCCTCCACTTGCTTTTGTTTATTGGCTGCTGAGGGCTTGGATGGACCCTCCTCAGGGATGGTGCCAGGAGGCACCCCTTCGGCGGCAGCTTCACCGGGCTGGGAGTTCTGTTGTGCACGCGTCTGCACAGGAAGCGCCTCTTCTGCTGAAGAAGAGACCGTGCGGCAAGACTTGATCTTCCTGCCTTTTGCTTTGGAGGTAGGGCGTACCTCCGGTTGAGTTACCTCGGAGACGAGGTCGGGGTGAACCCAGAGGACCTCTCCTCGAGATGTGGTGAGTGGGACAAGTCCACTCACATTGTCACGGGTGGGTGGCAAATTCACCACCTCCATTGTCGCCTTAGGGATGGGGACGACGCCATCTTGTATGGTAGTCGACGGCAAGGTGCCGAACCGTAGTGACACCACATTAGCTGACACCGTCTACTTTTCGTAATCGACGGAAATTACATCCGCATTGATCATGCGCTGGATGTAATTTTTGAGGACATAACAGTCCTTAGTCGGGTGTCCGACAAACCCATGGTAGTGACAGTACCTTGGGTTGTCCACCTTCCCGACTTCATCGGGCCGCTTCGGGTCCGGAAGCTTGATCTTGTCACCCTGCTTCAGTATCTCAAAGAGTTGCAGGGTATCGTCATCATTGAATGAATAAACCTCCTTGGGTCTCGGTGCCAATGGAGGCTTTTGAGTAGGCGCCGATGCGCCCTTCGAGGCATTAACTGTCAATCCCTGTTTCCCCTTTGTTTCTCGTCCGGAATTGTTGGTTGCGGACTTTTTCCCCTTATCGTCAAAGGCAGGGAAGCTAACACCCAGAAGACGTGCATTGGCCGCCTTCTTCTCTGCAGCTTCAGCTTCAATGATTAGGGAGCTCCAATCGGGAGGGGGAGTAGAGTTAAGCCAGAGCTTTACTGCAGGTAGCATGTTCATACTGCAAGCGGAGAGAAGCGCATGTTCTGGCATGCCTGGAGGTAACCTGAAGCAGGCCTGACGGAAGCGTTCGATGAATGCCCGAACCGTTTCCTTGTCCTTCTGGCGTATCTCAATGAGAGACGCCATCGTCATGTCCTTCCCACCGTCGTAGAAGCGGTCGAGGAAGAGGCGTGTCAGGTCGTCGAAGGACGATATGGAATTATCGGGGAGGCTGTAGTACCAGTCATACGCCACCCCTTTCAGGGCCCCAACAAAGATGCTGGTGAGGAGCGCGTCCTCCTTCGGAAGATGCCCTGTCTGCGACTGGAAGTACGTCAAGTACCGTCGTGGAGAGTCCTTCCCGTCATACGGCGTGAGTGTCTGTGGTTTATAATTTGGGGGATAAACCACCTTGTTCCACTCAAGTGGATAAGGCTGGAGAATGCCCATCTTCTGGCGTTCCTCCTGCCTGTTCCTGGACTCGAAGCGCTCCCGCAGATCTTTGATCATTTCGACCACGTCCTCCGTGGAGCTAGGAGCCGGGGAAGGAGGTACCACCTGGAGTGGAGCGTTTGAGGGCTCCGATGTCCGGGGTGCTTCTGTGTTTGAGGGTGTCCGCTGGAGGGGCACACTCGACTCTCCATTAGCTCCTGGGTCGGGACCATTTGAAGGTGTCCTGATCAAGGCCGACCGCATCTCAAACACTGCTTGAGTCAGTGCTTGCATTGAGGCAGAGAGAGTTTTGAGTCCTCCCTCTAACGAGTCTATGCGCTGGACAATGTCCTGTGGCGGCGCATCAGCCTCAAGATTACCCCCGGTCATGTATACTGTCATGACACGGCCGGAAGTGGATGGATTAGTTGAGGCTTCGCTCTCAGCCTCACTTTCATGTGGGGGAGTTACTTCTCCTGGTGTTGGCCACCCCCAGCCACATTCTGGAGTTCGTCTTCGACAGGCGCATCTGTAAGGGCCTGACTGCCCTCAGCTCTGTCTTGAAGGGCCTCTTCGTTTTCAGCACTACCCCCGGCGGTGTCCTGGAGGACATCGTCATTTTGAGGGGCTTCAGGGAGGCCATCTTCGCCTTGATGAAGATCCGTCGCAGCTGTGCTTTGGACATCTTCGTCTTCGTAAGGAGGCTGAACAAGGGTCTGGCTACCCCCAGCTTCCTCCAAGGACTTCTTCCTTGACCGAGTGCCTTCGAACACCCCAGAGGTTGTGACAGCTGCCTTGGTTTTCCTCGACTGGCTTTTAGATGAAGACGAGGAATTGGCAGTCATCTTCCGGACAGATGAGGAATTGGAGATCACGTTGCATGACGCAATCTTTAGTTCCTCTTCTGCTGACACCTTTGTCCCAAGGCGATGTCGGAGGGGTGTCGATGATTGTAGCCGTTGGAAGACCGACTGCTTTGGCGGTACTGTGGTCTTGCAACAGCAGTTGATGGTGACCACTGCACAAGTGTGCCCCGTGAGAGGCGCATCGTGCTTGTTGGTCAGCTCTCCTGACCGGCGCTTGTGAGTGATCACGTTGCGCAAGTCGTTGGAGGAGAGTGCTACCCTCACACCCCTCTCAGACGCATGGCAGGGCCAAGCGCCGGGGTGGTCGGGTGAGTGCTGCGCCCCCTGATCTAATACCAAGCAGGCATCACGATCAGTAGTGGGGGAACCACAGCATTTGAAGTGACTTGAACAGACCTCAAACGCACAACCAGAGGAGGCGCGGGAGTTCAAGACCACTGAGTTTGCCTCTCTCGGCTTGGTTGTGCACGCAGTGAATGCGCCCAAGTGAGATGAGGACTTTGTAGGTCGACTCGTTGTCGGTGCAGGAGCACTTGAGTCAACCTTGTACAGCTTGCCATCGGCAGCGCGTGTGATTGTAAGCGCGTGCCTCTGGCCGGCTGCTGGCATAGCACGTTTGTGGCGCATGGCCCGTGCCGCCTTGGATTTCTTCGTACCAGTCCGCTGGGGCGCATAGTACTCAGCATCCAAATTCTCCTCGCCGTTACAGCGAGTGAGTCTGTCAAAGACAGAGGCTCTTTGTGGCGCATCAGAAGTAATGTGCGGGGCATTGGCTGCGCCCCTGCTCCGTCGACGTATCTTCCTCGCCTGAGAGGAAGATGGCTGGGGAACGTGGTCAGCCGCACGCTTCCCCGAGAGATGCGCTGCATCAGCGGGCGCACCTTGACTGCTGAGGACGTCAACAGGAAGGGAAGGCTGGACGGGCGCATCCCCTTCAATGGTGGTGCCCGAGGCGTCGACTTTGCGCACCCAGACTGCGCGGGTCTTCTTCGGCTTCGACAGCCGCTTCGAAGGACTCGCACTTCCTTCAGAAATGAACTCCTCGTACGCCTGTTGATTGAGGCGCACTACCAGCGTCTTGTGGGAGGAGCCCACCTTCACGTCGTCGGCCTGTGACACGACTTTCTCGGTAGAGGAGAAAGAGGTCCCCAGCAGAGTCGCCAGCTTGTTTGCCATTAAAATTGTTTTGATTGAAATCTTAATACAAACAGAACAGTGATACAATATAGGACTTAGATGTAGTCCTAGGAGTACACTTTTGTTTAAGCTGGGTCCTTAGTGCCAATGGAGCGAGTGGTAATGCGTTGACTCCGTTGACCGGCTGACGACGGTTATCGGTTCTCTGAAGGTGTGGATTGCTCTGGGTGCTGGAGCTTGCTGAGAGGAGGAAGACGTTGAGTGTCTAGAACTGCCTCTCGGTGATTCTCTCTGTGTTGTGAGTCTTCTGTTCTGAGTCTCTGTGTGTGTGTGTGTGAAGGAGATGACCCTTCTATTTATAGTTTTGCAGGCTGGCTGCTCATGCGCGCATGTAGGATGCGCCGGTGTGGGAACGCCACGTGGAGGTTGCTGATGGAGGCGCATGGATGCTGCGCCCTGATCGAGGGAGAGAACTCTTCATACTGCTGTTGTGAGCCGGCACGTAGCAGAGAGAAGATCTTTCCGTTGCTGAAATCTTGGACGAGTTGAGTCAAAAGACACGTGTCGTCTACTCATGGTTCGAAGATCTCGGATTTGGTGGAGAGGAGTGATCTGGTGGGCTGCGCCTTGGATTGGGCGCAGGAGGAGGCTGCGGCTCATAACCTTTAGGAGTTACAAACCATTTGGGGCGCATGGCTTTTGAGGCGCATGCAGGCGACTTTTCTTCTGTCTTTCGGGATCAGAGATCAGTCTGGGGCGCATGGCTTTTGAGGCGCATACAAAACTTCAACCGGAGACTCTTCTTCTGTCTTTAGGGATCAGCGAAGGGTCTGAGGCGCATGGCTTTTGAGGCGCATGCTGGTTTGGACGCATGGCCGTAGAGGCGCATGCGGGTGTAGACGCATGGCCGTAGAGGCGCATGCGGGTGGCCACGTGGCAGTAGCCGTCGGAACAAGGTCATGATGATGTTGACATTGCCGACGCTTCGTTTTCTGAAAAGCTGTCAACTGTTTAGACTTTGGGAGGCGTGCTGCCAACTCTGTCAGTTCAGCATTTAATGTTGGTGATGTTCGATGGACAGCTGAGTGGGCACGTCGGTTGGCGTTCCACTCGGTATAGAGATGTGTGAGGGCGCACCCTCTGTAATGCGCCGAGTACTGTAGGGCGCGTCTGTGTGATGCGCCTGACGCCGAAGGGCACGTCCGTGTGATGCGCTGTCTGGCTGGCGCATCGGACATGTCTTTTAATGATGCGGCTGTCTCGCTCTTCGAGTGCTATAAATAGCCGTTTGGCTGAATTCGAGGCGTCCGGTTCATCCATTTAATGTAAATTCATTGTACGGAATTCGGAGGGCCATCCACTTGGCGCGTGGGTTTGATCTGCCCGGCCTATAAATAGTGGCATGGAGAGAAGATTTGCTTCTCATTCCCTTACGTACTTCCAATATGAATTTGAATATACGGGTGCATTCTGCTGACGAAGTGCTCCCGAGGGTGAAGATGAGACGCTGTGTTATCTTTGATGCACTTGAAGGTGACTGTTACATCCAAAAGACGGAGTCGAGGGCTTCTGAGGCAGGCGGAAGGTGCCTGTTGCATCCAAAGATAAGGATGCTCGAGCCTCGTCTCCGTTATTCCGGAAGAGCCGTAGATCGGAATGGCGGTGCAAGGCTCTCTCTTCCTGCAAAGTGGGGTTTCCCCACTTTGATCGTGTCGAAAGCTGCTCCTTTAGCCATGGTTTCGATCACGGTCTTCCTTCGGCTTTGGAGGATCTTTCGAAGCCTCCCCTGGCCACAGCATTTGCGGTGCTCTTCTCTTCCTTGGTTCCAGCCAGAGGGTTAAATGCTTTGTGTCGAAGCATTTATCGGGCGAGCCTGGTTGGAAGAGCGGCACATAACTGGGCTCTGCTCGGCCAGGTGAGCCTGGCTGGAAGAATTTGGCTGAAGGGATGCACATAACTGAGGTGCTGAAGAGATGATGGGATGCGCCTGGATGGAGGCGCATGATATCTGCTGCGCCTTATTGGTGGCGCATAGTGATGCTGCGCCTATCTGGTGGTGCATGGTGGTTGCTGCGCTTATCTGAAGGCGCATGATGGCCGCTGGCTGTAGACTTAGGCTCTTTCCTTTGTAGGAATTCTCCTTTGTACAGCCTTTTCTAGACATGTAATAGACTTTTATATATAAATAAAAAGTCCTTCTTCAAATGTCTATAGTTATTAACTTTGCTGTGAAGTTCTTCATCTGAGTTCTGGCGCATGTAGTGTCTGGCGCATGGGCTTTCTGGTTGTGAAATTCCATGCTTCTACACCAACATCCCCGGATTATGTCAGAAGGGAAGTTGAGGATGGAACAGCTTTCGAGAAGATGAAGGCCGCAGCGTGGGCTTTGGACGCAGAGGGTCCAACAGACACGGGGTTTCCTGGTGATGAAGCGGAGTGGAGCTCATCGTCTTCGGATGACGTTGCTCCAGAGTTGCAAGAGCCTGTTGCGGGGGCAAAAGGTGTGGTTGGAACAGAGGAGAGGGTTGATTCCCCTCCTTGTCTTGATGAAGGGGGGTCGGCTGCAGCATTACCGAGTCCTACCCCAGCCTCAGTCGCGGAAGTTGAGGTGGCTACCGATCAGGAGGTAGCGACAGATCACTACTAAAATACCCCACTTTACCGACGGAAGTTTAGCGACGGACGTATTCCGTCGCTAATAGCGACCAGTTTCCGACATCTTAGCGACGGATTAGCGACAGACAATATAACATAATTTTTTCCAATTTTAAATGTAAAAATTTGTCGGGTTTCCGTCGCTAAGTCGACGAACGTTAGCGACGGATTCTTTTTCGTCGCTTATTCGTCGCAAATGTTGGCGGTAAAATCTTTAAAACATTGGCGGGAACTTTAGCGACTAACTGGCGACGGATATATCCGTCGGAAAACACCTTTTAATTGGCGACGGTGTAGCGACTAATTTATTCCGTCGCTAGGTTCTGTGCCCTAACTTAAATTGAACCGACGGGGGGGAATTTTTCATTCCCCCCAAAACTCTCTCTCTCTCTCGCGGCTCTCTCTCTCTCTCTCGCGGCTCTCTCTCTCTCTCTCGCGGCTCTCTCTCTTTCTCTACCAGGTATCTCTCTCTCTCTCTCTCTCTCTCTCTCTCTCTTTCTCTAATTTTGGGTTTTGGGGCCGGGGGAGGGGGGGAGTGGGGGAGGGGGGGTCGGCTTCGCGCGGGGTGGAGAGGGCGGGGGGGGGGGGGTGGTGAATGGGGTCAGGGGGTCGGGGGGGTGTTGGTAATGGGGGCAGGGGGTGGGGGGGGTGGGGAATGAGGGTCGGAGGGTCGGGGGGGTGGGGAATGGGGGCAGGGGGGTCGGGGGGTGGGGGGTGGAGAGGGCAGGGGGGTCGGAGGGGGTCGGGAATGGGGGCAGGGGGGTCGGGGGGCGGGGGGTGGGGGGTGGAGATGGCAGGGGGGTCGGAGGGGGTGGGGAATGGGGGCAGGGGGGTCGGGGGGGGTGGGTAATGGAGAGGGCAGGGGGGTCGGGGGGAGGGGGGGTTGAATGGGGGCAGGGGGGTCGGGGGGGGGGTGGGTAATGGAGAGGGCAGGGGGGTCGGAGGGGGGGGGTGTTGAATGGGGGCAGGGGGGTCGGGGGGGGTGGGGAATGGGTTGCATTCCCCGATACGGATACGGTTTGGCATGTCCCGATCCTAAGAAATAATACTATTTCATTTAATTTAATTTCATTTAATTTCAAAACTACTAAGAAATAATACTTAAAACACTTAAAATTATGCCTAAATGTATAAATTATATGTTTTTAAATGTAAATAATTTATTAATAATTATTTGTTTTCCAATACCAAAAAAATCTGATACTTCGATCCGATACCGCCGATACTACCGATATCGCCGATACCAATACTAGATTGCTTAGACTTATATTGCAAGGTAACTAGATACAAGTTATGATACAATGTAAATGCAAGTATACATGTTAGCTAGATAGCTTAGACTTATATTGTAATCTCCTATTCACACGAGTATTGATATCGCCGATGCCAATACTCGTAGGAATATATAGTCCGATACCGATTCCGATACCGATACTTTGAACCTTGATTTAAATACATGTTAGTATAGTATCTTCACATATATGTTAAGAGTATATACATGATTAGCATGGTAACTAGATACAAGTTATGATACAATGTAAATGCAAGTATACATATTAGCTAGATAGCTTAGACTTATATTGCAATCTCCTATTCACACGAGTATTGATATCGCCGATGCCAATACTCGTAGGAATATATAGTCCGATACCGATTCCGATACCGATACTTTGAACCTTGATTTAAATACATGTTAGTATAGTGTCTTCACATATATGTTAAGAGTATATACATGATTAGCAAGGTAACTAGATACAAGTTATGATACAATGTAAATGCAAGTATACATGTTAGCTAGATAGCTTAGACTTATATTGCAATCTCCTATTCACACGAGTATTGATATCGCCGATGCCAATACTCGTAGGAATATATAGTCCGATACCGATTCCGATACCGATACTTTGAACCTTGATTTAAATACATGTTAGTATAGTGTCTTCACATATATGTTAAGAGTATATACATGATTAGCAAGGTAACTAGATACAAGTTATGATACAATGTAAATGCAAGTATACATGTTAGCTAGATAGCTTAGACTTATATTGCAATCTCCTATTCACACGAGTATTGATATCGCCGATACCAATACTCGTAGGAATAGTCCGATACCGATATACATTGTAGAGCTCTGTTTTGCTATTCTGGACATATTGTGACCTGTGCTGTTCTAAATAGGAGCCAGACACACTCCTGAGACGGGGGAGTATGTATAGTGATGTGGATTCTTACTAACTTATCATGTGAACCCATTTATGGGCCCTTCATTGAACCTTCTCATGTGCAACTTTCAGTCCATTCACAGTTCCCTATATTGTACTCTACATCACCTAGTTCACTTATATCTAACATCCTAACCCTAATCCAAATTTATGAGTATCGGTATCGGGCTATTCTTATGTTTAGTTTGTCTTACGATACAGATTTTCACATCCAAATTGAGGATGAGTCGTTATTTTGTTGATCGTACATGGATGTACAAACGGCAACACGAGAGTAGAATTGGTGTGAGTGACGATTTTCAGGCAGGCGTGGAAGTATTTCTTAATTATGCAATGAGCAAAGCTCAGTACATGGACGGTAACAAAATTAAGTGTCCATGTGTTAAATGTCACAATAGACGTTACGAAGAAGTGGTGACTGTGAGAGATCATTTGACCCGTAAGGGTTTCGTACGTAATTACGGCCTGTGGTCATCGCAAGGTGAACTATATTCGGAAAGACAGGCTGCGGAAGCTGCTACTTATGCTTTTGATGATAATGCTGCAACGGATGTCATCGAAGACCACGGCTACCATTAAAATATATGCAGCTAAAATATTTAAATTATCAATACATGTTTACAGGTTTTATTGCCTGAAACAACACTCATAAATGAGAGCATTCGTTATTTGGCATTGGGACCGAAGAAGCATGCAAAGACTTTGTCAGGCTATGTCGTTAATGGCTTCAAGTTTAAGTCAACTCAGCATGCTATAAATGCCGAATTTCTCAATGACGGCTTCGATACCAAGAATTCTGGTGTTTGCATAAGAGGCACCATCTATGACGACGAGCCGGACTTTGACTATTATGGAGTGCTTCGGGAGATTGTAGATTTATCTCTGCGCATGGATCGTGGTGGTAGCGGTCGTGGTCGCCTTCCACATTCCCCGGATATAGAGTCCTCCGATCCCGACCTGGAGAGCCCGGCCACAGACTCTTCCCGCCGTCGATCTATCTCTGCGCATGGACCTTCATCTTCATCGAGGCCTGAGACTCCATCCGCTAGCGGATCCGTTCCGCCCCCGGATGCACCAGCGGGTACACCATCAGTTACTGCAGGGTGGGCTCCGGAGTACCCCCGGATTCAGCTTCATCCTGCTACCGGTGAGTACATCCGCGGACCCGCGGATCCTCCGACGCCTCCAGAGAGGCCGATAGGCGAGAACCGACGAGAGCTATGGCCCGCGGGTGATACGTAAGTAAATTTAAGTTAATTTATTAAATTTGTTTCATTTATTCAAGTTAATAATCCAGTCTTTACTTCTTTGTAGGTTTTTCCCGTATGATGCTGCCCGGATACTCGGGCAAATTATCCGGAAAAACTACCATGGCCCCTACCTCAATTTTTCTGAGGTGCCTCAGAACATGCAGTACGTTTGGCTCGAGGAGATGAAGGTATATATATATCTTTTGGTTAATTATTAATTATTCTTTAATCCACTAATTTTTTAATTACGTGATAATTTAATTTGTATGTCAGACGACGTTCTGGTGGCCCCCCCATCGCGAGGAGTTGATTCGCAAGGCCTACAAAGCCGCCGCCGGGAAGAAGATACGGGATGCGGTGTACGACGTTCGTACGGCGCATTCGAGGAAGAAGTGGCTCCGGGAGGAGTACTACGAGCAGATGTTGGATAAGATGAATACTGCTCAGTACAGGGAGAAATCAGAGAAAGCGAAGGCGAGCAGACAGGCCGCTGGTCTGCATACGGGAGGTTCAAGGCCCGACGCAGCGACGCGTGCAGATTTGGTGAGATACCGCAAATTCATTTCACTATTAAATTCGGTACTATTAATATACGTAGTTAATTAAATTCGACGTATATTTCGTATGCAGGCACAACGGGCGGAAAAGGAGGGGAGAGAGCCGGAGTCGGTCACCGCCTACGATGTATTCCTGCATACACACAAGAGGCGGGCAGACGGGAGCTTCGTCGACGCGAGGGCCCAGGCGACTGATGTAAGTAATTACGTTTATGAGATTTATATTAGAAATATAATTATTGTTAACTTAATTAGGTGAACGTAGGATTCAAATTATAACTTAGGGAAACATAGGATTTAGATTATAACTTAGGAAAACTTATAGTATAAAAACATTCATTGGATAGGCTGCATATCGTGAGGCCCTTAGTCAGATTGAGCCCCCTGCCGAGGTTGTCGGCGAAACGATGCCCACCCGGACGCCCTCTTCTATGGCCGCTCGCTACGACGACGTGTTCGTAGAGTCTGTCGGCGGCTTTAATAAAGGGCGCGTCTACGGCGTAGGTTCCCTGGCGGCGTCGTTGCAGGGCGCGACTCCGAGATATCCACCGCCTCCGCCTCCTCCCGCGCCCCCGTCGCACGATATGAGGACGCAGCTTGCGACTCTCACCTCCGATATGTCGGAAATGCGGAGTCTAATGTCGGATGTGCTGGAGCGCCTTCCGCGTCCTTCTTCTGCTCCCGGTCCAGATCCGTCTGCTCCCGGTCCGTCTAGTGCGGTTGCCGGTCCTTCCGACCCTGGACGTTATTCATTTGACCGTTCTGCCGAGGTCCGCCTGGTACCGGATACTGCGCTCATTGGGCTCATGGACTTGATGTCGCCAGAGCAGCTCCGCACGCTTCCAGAGCATGTGTTGTCCCAGGTGCCGGCGTACATGGTGGAAGAGTACATCCGCAGAGCCGAACGACGACGCGATCAATCTCAATGATATTTGTACTGTTTTTGGATATTTGTACTGTTTTTGGATTTTGAATTCTGGATATTTTGGAAGCGTACATGAATGTTTGGATATTATGAATTTGTGTATTTGTGTTTGGATATTTGTACATAGATGTTTGGATATTTCTGTTTGATATTGGATATTTTGAATTTGGATATTTGGATATTTGTTGATCGTACATGGATGTTTGGATATTGGATATTATGAATATGTGTAATATTTACGAAAAGGAAATAGAATGTTTCTGTAATTTTTTTTTATTAATGTTGCATTTAGCGACGGACTAGCGACTAATTAGCGACGGATATATCTTTTTTGCGACCGATGAGCGACTAACTAGCGACGGCAAATCCGTCGCTAACTAGGTTATATAAATATTTGCAGTTACCGACGGACGAGCGACGGACATTCCGTCGCTAACTGGTTGAAATAAATTTGCAGGTAGCGACGATCTAGCGACCAACTAGCGACGGAATTTTCGTCGCTAACTGGGTACAATTAATATTAGCGACGGAATGTCGACTACCTAGCGACGGCAAATCCGTCGACATGGTTCTGGAAATATGGTAGGTTTCCAGAGACTTAGCGACGGATAATGGGTCGCTAATCCGTCGCTAATCTGTCGAGGATGACGACGGACTAGCGACGGCTTAGCGACCCATTATCCGTCGACATGGTTCTGGAATTATGGAAGCTTTCCAGAACCAGGCCGACGCCCTACCCGTCGCTAATCCGTCGCTATAACGTTGAGGTTAACGACGGGATGGCGACAGAATAGCGACCGATGTTGCGTATCAGGAACCTCTCTGATACGCTTTTACCGACCTATTTACGACGGCTTAGCGACGGATATTTTAATATTATATGCCATGTAAACCGACGGGAACAAGTCGCTAATCCGTCGCTAATCCGTTGAAAGGCAACCGTCGGTAATCAGTCGCTAGTCCGTCGGTTAATCATTTGTCCGACGGCTTAGCGACGGACAAATTTTAGCGACGACGTATTTCCCGACGGCCATTTTCATCAAATATCCGTCGCTATGCCGTCGGTAATTTATGTTACCGACGGATTCGCGACGGATGTGGCCGTCGCTAAAGTTGGTTATTTTGGTAGTGGATCCTGTCCCTGTAGAGGGATCTGATAAGAAGGATGAGACTCGTCTGCCGACCCCGACTCCTGAGACGGGTCAGGAGACAAGTATTGATCTCCCCATTCTGCCAGGGGAGGTACTGGCTGCTGATAGGACGTTGGGGGCTGAAGAGGTGGCCACTGACATCGGGGGTTCTTCCGAGCTTGGGAAGGACAAGGGTGTGAAACCCTCTGTGGCTCCTTCCACTTGGGGTACCATCTCGACGCCTGTCCCGACTTCTTCTGTTCCTTTGGCTCCTCAGGCTAGCATTCCAGCCCCCGTTGATGAAGAGCCTATCGATGTCGAGGTTCCAGCCTTGCAGGTTGAGGTCGGCAGATCTTTCTCCGGTCCGCTAACTATGGCAGCTCCTCCAACTCCTGCTATGGCGCCGCAGGTACTGGCGGATGCAGATGAATATGTGAAATTCATCGTTGAGGGGGTATATAAAATGCTGCAGAGGGGTGTATCTACGGTGATGGACGCCAATGGGAGCTTTGCAACGGCAAGAACTCTGGCGATACCTTATATCGACCTGATCCGTCTTCACCAAGGCCATGATCATATGGCCGAGATCCTGGAGGCTTTGGTGGTTGAGCTGGACCAGCGGCTCTCGGAATTTCAGCGCATCCAGCGAAATGACCTCTCCGTCTTGATAGATGCGGAGAAGGGGAAGCTGATCGCCGAGATTGAGTCTTCCTACAAGGCCACCGTGAGTGTCTGGGAGCGCAAGGTGGCTGAGACTGAAGCTGCAGTGGAGCGGTTGTCTCAGTCTACGCAGGAGGCAGTGAACGTGCGAGCTGCGTTGGACGCTAATATCGCGGATATTGATGCCCAGATCCGCCGCCTTGAGGATCAGCGAGCCCGACTTTTGTTAGATGCCGAACGTGCCCAGGCTGAACACGTGGCACTCAAGGAGGAGGAAGCAACCTTCACCCACCGAGCTCTTGTCCTAGCTCAGCAGCGACAGCACCTGGATGAGAAGCATGAGAAGGATATCTCTGCTGAGGCCATAGAGGCGATGCGTCAAGAAGCTGAACACCGGGTCTTGGCGACTGTGGAGACTCCAGCGGCAGACTTGAGACGTCGTATTGAAGAGCTTTCGGCCAACCCTCGGGATGTTTAGGGGTTGTAGTCTCTTTTTTTGTGTTTTTTTGTAACTCTTGCTGGAGATATTGTACTCCTTTACTCTCTTCCTTTGAATAAAGAAATACATCATTTTCTGTGATGAGTTCATTTTTTGCTGTCATGAACCTGATGATTTGTGTGGACCTATTATCTTTTGCGCACCTTGGTTTTAGGTACAGATAATAAGTTTGAAAGAACCACCATGTTTGCTCAGAGGTAATGTGGACGTGGCAAATAGGGGTTACAGATGATAGAATCTTCCTACTCAGAGGTGTTATGGACGTGGTAGGAATGACTCTGGGGGATACGCGGAACTACTCAGAGGTGATGTGGACGTGGAAGTTCTGCGATCAATGTACGGCAATACGGGGGTTGTCTGTACGGGATGTTTACTCAGAGGTAATGTGGACGTGGTAAACATAAAGGATAGCGTAGTCTTATGGAATGTAAGGTTCCGCTTTGTAGGACATAGGGGAACAACTCAGAGGTAATGTGGACGTGGTTGTTCTTCTACTAGAGGATGTCACGGAACAGCTGGGTTCCGGAAACGTAGTTTGTGGAAAGAGATTGTATGTGAGCCTTGATGATTAGGTCCATAAATCCCCTTGTGGAAGCACATGTCTGAAAGATGTCAAGAGTAGTACTTCTTAAGGAACTTGCCGTTGATAGACATCATGAACAAGTCCCCATTGGGTTTGGCGAGCCGGTAAGCACCGTTTGAGTATACCGTTTCTATGATGAAAGGTCCTTCCCACTTGGGCTCGAACTTTTCTGGTGTCTTGTGGGTTAACACCATCGGCCTCCTGACTGCCAGAACCAGGTCGCCAACTTGGAAAGTCCTCTGTTTGACCTTCTTGTTGAAAGCCTGTGATATACGGGCTTGGTAGAGTTCGATGCGTTGTTGAGCTAGGAGACGCTTCTCGTCAAGTGCCTCTAATTCCTGCAGACGAAGACGTTGATTGTCCTCTTCTGTGAGTTTGTTTGTGATTGCTACACGGAGTGAGGATATCTGAATCTCAAGAGGCAGTACTGCTTCACTCCCGTAGACCAGGGAGAATGGTGTGTTGCCTGTTGGGGTCCGTACCGTTGTGCGATAGGCCCAAAGGCATTCGCCAAGCTTTTCGTCCCAGTCGCGTTTATTGGATGATACGACCTTTTTGATTAGCCTGACGATAGTCTTATTGAATGCTTCGGCCAATCCGTTTGCTGCCGGATTGTAGGCGGTTGAGGCCACGTTTTGGATACGATTCTTGTCACAGAACCTGCTAAAAATGTGGCTGATGAACTGAGGACCATTGTCATGGATGACCCGCCGGGGTACTCCGAAGCGGTAGATGACATGGTGTTTGATGAAGCTGATTACCCTGGAGCTCTTTACTTCTGTCAGTGGGACAGCTTCTGTCCATTTAGAAAAGTAATCAGTAATGGCCAGGATGAAGCGGTGTCCCCTCGATGAAGGAGGGATGATTGGCCCTACAATGTCCATGCCCCAGGCTTCAAAGGGCCAGGAGGCTACTGTAGGATGTAGAGGTTCTGACGGTGTGTGAATGAAGTCTGCGTGAAGCTGGCACACATGGCACTTCTTAGCATAGTCGACAGCGTCAGCGGCCATGGTTGGCTAGTAGTAGCCTATGCGTCGCAGTCGGTCCTGCAACTTAGGGCCAGGTTTATGGGCCCCGCAGGTTCCATCGTGAGCTTCTCGAAGGACTTCGGCTGCTTCTTTATTGGACATGCATCGAAGGAGGATCCCATCGTAGGAACGTCGGTACAACATTTTAGTGGCTGTATCATAATAGAATCGAAGGGAACGTCTCCTAACTGAGACGGCTTCCTTCGGGTCCTCTGGGAGAATTTCGTAGACGGCGAAGTCGATGAACGGGAATCTCTAGTCTCGGACATTGACACCAGTACTTGTCGGCATGGCGTAGGCTACTCGTAAGCACAGGTTGTTTTTAGGACACACCAAGTCTCGGCCAATCACCGTGACGTAGTGTTGAGTCCCGAGAGGTGCTGCCAAGGAGGCCGCGAGGCCAGCCAGAGCATCAGCCTCCAGATTTTGTAGACGAGGTACATGTTCGATGAAGAATTTGGTGAAGGTTGAAATGATGTTCAACGCCACTTCATGATAAGGGATCAGATCTTCATGGCGAACTTCGTATTATCCTCTGATCTGGTTTACGACAAGTTTGGAATCGCCGTAGGCCTCCAGATGATCCATCCCCAGCTGTTGTGCCAGCTGGAGTTCCGTAATGAGCGCATTGTACTCGACAACATTGTTGGAGCATGGCTTCGAAAGGGAGTAAGCACGCTGGATGACCAGCTGATCGGGGGAGACTAAGACTACCCCCACTCCTGCGATGATTTGGCCTTTGGGGCCTGTTTTTGAAGCGCCATCGAAAAGCATCCGCCAGACGGAGTTTTCTTTGGTGACGTTGGATTCTTGGACCTCATCCGGGATGTCTTCATAGAGTCTTGAAGATTCTGGGATGGGGTGTACAGCCAAAAAGTCGGCGAGGGCCTGACCCTTAACAGCTTTTTGTGGCACAAATACCATGTTATACGGTGTTAGCAGGATCGCCCATGTAGCTAGCCGGGAGTTCAATGATCCCAGCTTCGTCATGAGGACTCTGAGTGGATTGACTCGGGAGATGACATGTATTGTCTGGCCCGAGACATAATAACGAGTCTTCTGGATGGCGAACACCAAAGCCAAGCACTCCTTCTCCACGGGGTTGTACCGGTGTTCGGCCCCGATGAGTGTTCGACTGAGGTAGTAGATTGCTTGCTCGTAGCCTGCATCGCTGTTTTGAGCCAGCAGAGCACCGAGGGAATGATCCATGGCACGGACATGGAAGAGAAATGGTTTGCCAGCGACAGGTGCCACCAGGACTGGTGGGCTCGTCAAGTAGGCTTTGATGTCGTCGAAAGCCTTTTGGCATTCCTCTATCCAGACGTAAGAGACTCCCTTCTTCATGAGCTGGGTGAAGGGTTGACATTTGCCGGAGAGGTTTGCTATGAACCTCCGGATGTACGCCAGGCGTCCCTGTAGGCCCCGAAGTTCTCGAAGGTTCTTCGGAGGGTCCATGTAGAGGATGGCTTTAATCTTCTCGGGATCAACATGAATGCCTTTCGCCGTGATGACGAAGCCCAAGAACTTTCTGCTAGAAACCCCTAGGAAGGATTTAGCGGGATTCATCTTTAGTTGGTGTGCTCGCATGAGATCGAAGACTGTCTTCAGGTCCTGTAGGTGATCCCCTTTGAGTCGGCTCTTGACTGCGATGTCGTTAACATAGCATTCGACTGTCTTACGAAGGTGTTGACGGAAAATGGTGCTCATAGCTCGTTGGTATGTCGCACCGGCGTTCTTCAAGCCGAAGGGCATCACTGTGTAGCAGAAAACACCCTTCGAAGTCCTGAATGATGTGTGTTTTGCGTCATCGGGGAACATCTTGATTTGATTGTAGCCTGAATATCCATCCATGAAAGACATGCATTCAAAGCCACATGTGTTGTCGATCATCACATCGGTGATTGGAAGCAGGAATTCGTCCTTTGGGCAAGCAGAGTTGAGATCCCTGAAGTCGATACAGACTCGTATCTTCCCATTCTTCTTGGTGACGGGGACGACGTTGGCTATCCAATCTGGGTGTTGTTCTTCACGGATGAAGCCGCTAACCAAGAGTTTGTCCACCTCCTGATCGATGGCGTTCATGATGTCCGGACAGAAGTGTCGCTGTTGTTGTTTGACAGGCTTGGCATCAGGTAAAATGTTCAGCCTATGCATAGCGATCTGAGGATCAAGTCCCGGCATATCTTCGTAGCTCCAAGCGAAGACGTCGATATACTCTTTAGCCAGCTGGATTAAAGATTCTCGGTCTTCTCCTTTTAGGCTTTTGCTGACGAAGATGGGTTTGGAAGCAGATCCATCCCCAAGGTCGATCTGCTCGACTTCATCTTCGGTGGGGGGTTCGTGTAGTTCGAAGCGAGACTCCCATTGTTGTCCCAGGCGTTGAGCCCAGGGTTCTTCTTCGAGGGGTTCCGGTGCTTGGTCTTCGCCTTCATCTTTTTGAGTTTATGCTGATGTCATGTTAGCTGGCAGCACTTTCCTGAAGACTGATCCGATGCTGGTATCGGAATCCCACATCGATGTTTCAGATGAGTGAGAATGCTCTATTTCCTCTGCGTCCGAACTCTCTGGAGTTGATGGCGGCGTGACATAGCCTACCCCCTGTCGAGTTCGATTGTAGTAGTCCTGCGGCTTTCCTTTAGGTGTTGGAAGCCGGAGAGGGAGACGTCGACCCTTGCCGTAGTTCAGGCCTTTGTTGCTTTTTAGGTCGTAGCCCATCTTTTGGATGATGTGCTTTGCCGTATCCGTGTACCGATAGACTTGTATTCTGCCGGTATCTGGTTCTGGCTCGAGTAGCAGGAGGTCTTGATGACGCTCGACTTTGCCAAAGATGATGGATTCTTCGTCTCGACTTCGTGGAGGGACTATGTAACAGACTCCTTGAGACGGGACTACTCGATTTACATGGTGGACGGTCGTTATTTGTGTTTGCAACGACCGTAGAGCTTTATCTAATATATACATGGCATTCCAATATGGAAGACAAGAATAATTAAAAGACACTCTATTATTGATGAAATACGAGATTTTATCCCGTGGGATTACATTGTCTAGGGAGGGTGCATCTACATCGGCAGAGATGTATTCGCCTAGCTCCTCATCTGTAAGTACTGGGGTTGGATCAGGAGAGTCCACCACAACTTTGCTTTTGGGGTCCGAGAGGGTTATGTGAGCCTTCTCTGGTACCTTGGATGACTGCGGTGGCTTGCCCTTAAGACGCACCTTCAGAGGTGCCTCAACTGCGTCTCCGGTGATTGGTGCCTTCCCCTGTAATTTTGCAACAAGGGGAGCCGATATTTGAGGCGGCTTTCCCTTGAGGCGTATCTTCAGGGGAGCTCCAGGGGCAGCTGGTGCTTTCCCGGGTAGCTTAATGCTCATGTGAGGCAACTTCTGAGGCGGTTTGCCTTTGAGTCGGATCTTCAAAGGAGCATCGGGAGTGACCTCAGTCTCCATGTCCGGCTCTGCTGCTGTCTCTGCCTCGTCATCAGCATCATTGGCTTCTTCCTCGTCAGGTGACTTGTACAAGTCGAAATCAGTGAAGTAGGCTTCAATCCCTTTGAAAGGGTTGATGTCTGCGAACTCCGTCCGGATGACTCCATTGGTGGATACGTACTTCATGTATTGGTGGAGCGTGGATGGCACCACCATGTACTCATGCAGCCACGGTCGACCGAGCAGGATATTGTAGTTGACCTCGGCATCCACAACGTAGCAGGTCACCTCAGTTCTGAGATTACCGATGTGACACTTCAGCCGAATTTTGCCCAGCGGCTCGCTTTTACTAGCGTTGAAGCCACTGATTGTTGTGTTGGAGGGCGCCAGCCGGTACATTGGGATCCCCAGTGTTGAGAGTAGCGCTTTCGGAATGATACTGAGGGAAGACCCCGGATCAATCTGAATCCGGTTCACCTTAACTGAACCGACATACCCTATGTAGTACAACGTCCTGTTATGTCGGTTATGCTTAAGCAGCATGTCTTGTTGGGTGAAAGTTATGTTCGGGATAACTTCATCCGCACAATGACAGTGCGCACAGGTAGTTGGGAGATCTTCAGGCTGCTTGACCTGACTGAGGAAGGATTCAGCATCCTTCAGAGCTTCACAGAGAGCTTCTCGGGAGTCTTTAGAAAGACGCAGAAGCTCGAACAAAGATAGGCGGGCAGGAGTACTGGCCAGTTGTGCCAGTATGTCGAAGTTGTGGGGCTTGGCTAGCCCCGAAGCATTCTCCTTTCGTAGAGGTCTGTCGAAACGAGCCTCCATATGCTTCTGCTTATTGGCTGCTGAGGGCTTAGATGGACCCTCCTCCTGGGCAGCAGGAATGGTACAAGGGGTTACCACCTCGACGGCAGCGTCGTCGGGTTGGACGTTCTGTTGTGAACGCGTCTGCACAGGAAGTGCCTCTTCCATTGAAGAAGAGACGGTACGGGAAGACTTGATCTTCCTACCTTTGGATTTGGAGGTACGGCGTACCTCCGGTTGAGTCACCTCGGAGACGAGATCTGGGTGGACCCATAGGATCTCTCCCCGAGATGTGGTGAGTGGGATGAGTCCACTCACGTTGTCACGGGTAGGTGGTAAGTTAACCACCTCCATTGTCGCCTTAGGAATGGGGACGACGCCATCTTGTGTGGTAGTTGGCGGCAAGGTGCCGAACTGGAGTGATACCACATTGGCGGACACCGTCTTCTCCTCGTAGTCGACGGAGATTACATCCGCATTGATCATGCGCTGGATGTAATTCTTGAGGACATAGCAGTCCTTGGTTGGGTGTCCGACAAACCGATGGTAGTGACAGTACCTCGGGTTGTCCACTTTCCCAACCTCGTCGGGACGCTTCGGGTCCGGAAGCTTGATCTTGTCACCCTGCTTCAGTATCTCAAAGAGTTGCAGAGTGTCTTCGTCATTGAACGAATAAACCTCCTTTGGCTTTGGCGCGAGTGGAGGCTTCTGAGTAGGTGCTGACGTACCTTTTGAGGCATTGACAGTCAATGCCTGTTTCCCCTTTGTCTTTCGTCTGGGGTTGTTGGCTGCAGACCGCTGCCCCTTGTCCTCGAAGGCAGGGAAACTGACTCCCAGAAGATGAGCATTGGCCGCCTTCTTCTCTGCGGCTTCTGCTTCAATGATCAAGGAACTCCAGTCGGGAGGAGGAGTGGAGTTGAGCCAGAGTTTAACTGCAGGCAGCATGTTCATGCTGCAGGAGGAGAGAAGCGCATGTTCTGGCATGCCCGGAGGTAGTCTGAAGCAGGCCTATCGGAAGCGTTCGATGAACGCTCGAACCGTTTCCTTCTCCTTCTGGCGTATCTCTATAAGGGATGCCATTATCATGTCCTTTCCGTCGTCGTAGAAACGGTCGAGAAAGAGGCACGTCAGGTCGTCGAAGGAGGATATCGAATTGTCGGGGAGGCTGCAGTACCAGTCGTACGCTACTCTTTTCAATGCTCCGACAAATATGCTAGTGAGGAGCGCGTCCTTCTTTGGAAGATGCCCCTTCTGAGACTGGAAGTACGTCAGGTAGCGACGCGAAGAGTCCTTCCCGTCGTACGGCGTCAGTGTTTGTGGTTTATACTTTGGAGGATAAACCACCTTGTTCCACTCGAGGGGATAAGGTTGGGGGATGCCCATCTTCTGGCGCTCCTCTTGTCTCGTCTTGGACTCAAAGCGCACCCGTAAGTCCTTAATTATTTCGACCACATCCTCCGTGGAGCTGGGAGTCGGGGAATGTGGTACCACCTGGAGTTGAGCGTTTGAGGGCTCCGACGTCCGAGGTGCCTCACGGCGATCTGTGTCCGAGGATACCCGTTGAAGGGGTACACTCGATTCTCCATTGGCCCCGGGATCAGGACCGGTAGAAGGTGTTCTGGCCAAGGCAGACCGTATCTCAAACACTGCTTGAGTCAGTGTTTGCATAGAGGCAGAGAGGGTTTTGAGTCCTCCCTCTAATGTGTCTATGCGCTGGATGAGGTCTTGTGGCGGCGCATCAGACTCGATATCTGCCCCAGTCACGTTTACTATCATGACGCGACCGGGAGTAGATGGATGGGTCGAGGCTTCACTCTCGGTCTCGCTCTCTTGTAGAGGAGTTGCCTCTCCTGGCTCATCTTGGCCACCCCCAGCCATGTTCTGGAGATCATTTCCGACGGGCACATCTGCAAGGGCCTGATTACCCTCAGTTTCGTCTTGATCGTCTCCAGAATCCAGGTCCGCAGATGCTAGACTACCCCCAGCTATGTTCTGGGGGATATTCTCGTTTTGAGGGTCTTCTGGGAGGCTGACTTCGCCTCGAGGATGAAGATGCGCCTCAGCTGTGCTTTGGACACCTTCGTCTTCGGAAGAAGGCTCGACAAGGGTCTGACTACCCCCAGCCTCCTCCAAGATCTTCTTCCTCCTCCGAGTGCCTTCGAACACTCCGGAGGACGAAACAGCTGCCTTGGTTTTCCTTGGCTGGCTTTTGGATGTGGACGAGGAATTGCCAGTCGTCTTTCGGACTGACGAGGAGTTGGAGGTCATATTGCATGAGGCAACCCTTGGTTCTTCTTCTGTTGACCCCTTCTTCCCGAGGCGACGTCGGAGGGGTATCGATGATTGCAGCCGCTGGAACACCGACTGCCTTGGTGGGACTGCCGTTTTACAACAGCAGTTGATGGTGACGACAGCACAAGTATGCCCCGTGAGGGGCGCATCGTGCTTGTCAGTCGACTCTCCTGATCGGCGCTTGTGAGTGATCACATTACGTAGATCGTTGGAGGAGAGTGCCACCTTCACACCCCCTTTAGGCGCATGGCAAGGCCAAGTGCCGGGGTGGTTGGGTGAGTGCTGCGCCCCCTGATCTAATACCAAACAGGCATCCCGATCAGTAGTGGGGGAACCACAACATCTGAAGTGACTTGAACGGACCTCAGACGCACAACGAGAGGAGGCGCGGGAGTTCAAGACCACTGAATTTGCCTCACTCGACTTGGTTGTGCACGCAATAGATGCGCCCAAGTGAGACGAGGACTTTGAAGGTCGACTCGTTTCTGGCGCAGAAGCACCTGAGTCGACCTTGTACAGCTTACCATCAGCAGCGCGCATGATTGTGAGCACATGCTTCTGGCTTGCTGCTGGCATAGCACGTTTATGGCGCATGGCCCGTGCTGCCTTGGACTTCTTCTTACCAGCCCGCTGGGGCGCATAATACTCAGAATCCAAATTCTCCTCGCCATTACAGCGAGTGAGTCTGTCAAAGACAGAGACTTTCTGTGGCGCATCAGAGGTAATACACGGGGTATTGGCTGCGCCCCTGCTCCGTCGACGCATCTTCCTCGCCTGAGAGGGAGATGGCTGGGGAATGTGGTTAGCCGCACGCTTCCCCGAGAGATGCGGTGCACCGGTGGGCGCATCTTGGTTACTGAGGACGTCAGCAGGAAGGGAAGGCTGGATTGGCACATCCCCTTCAGTGGTGGTGCCCAAGGCGTCGACCTTGCGCACCCAGACTCGGCGAGTCTTCTTCGGCTTCGGCAGCCGCTTCGAAGGACTCGCACTGCCTTCAGAGATGAACTCCTCATACGCCTGTTGATTGAGGCGTACGACCAGCGTCTTGTGGGAGGGGCCCACCTTCACGTCGTCGGCTTACGACACAGCCTTCTCGATGGAGGAGAAAGAGGTCCCCAACAGAGTCGCCAGCTTGTTTGCCATTAAAATTGTATTATTGCAAATTTTAATACAAACAGAACAGTGTTACAATATAGGACTTTAGATATAGTCCTAGGAGTACACGTTTGTTTATCTGGGTCCCTTGTGCCGATGGAGTGAGTGGTAATGCATTGACTCCGTTGACGAGCTGACGACGGTTATCGGTTCTCTGAAGGTTTGGATTGCACTGGGTGCTGGAGCTTGCTAAGAGGAGGAAGACGTTGAGTGTCTGTATCTGCCTCTCTGGTGGTGCAAAGTCTCTGTGTGTTCGTTGTATATTCTATGCGTGGGTGAGAAGGAAATGATCCCTCTATTTATAGTTTTGCAGGCTGGCTGCTCATGCGCGCATGTAGGATGCGCCTGTACGCGGAGATGCCACGTCGTGATTGCTGATGGAGGCGCATGGACGATGCGCCCTGATCGAGGGGTTGACTTCTTCATGTTGCTGTTGTGAGTCAGCACGTAGCAAAGGAGAAGATCTTTCTGTTGCTGAGATCTTGGGTGAGTCAAGTCAAAGGACACGTGTCTTCGACTCAAGGCTCGGAGATATCAAATTTGATGGGGGGATCGGGTGATATGCGCCTTGGATCGGGCGCATGAGGAGGTTCATAACCTTTAGGAGTTACGAACCATTCTGGGCGCATGGCTTTTGAGGCGCATGCAGGCGACTTTCCTTCTGTCTTTTGGGATCAGAGAGCAGTCTGGGGCGCATGGCTTTTGAGGCGCATGCAGTGCTTCAAATGGAGGCTTTTCTTCTGTCTTTAGGGATCAGTGAAAAGTCTGAGGCGCATGGCTTTTGAGGCGCATGCGGATGGTTGGGTGGCTACGTGTTAGCAGCCGTCGGTATAAAGTAATGATGATGCTGATGTTGCCGACGCTTCGCCTTCTGAAAAAGCTTTTAACTGTTCAGACTTTGGGAGGTGTGCTGCCAACTCTGTCAGTTCAGCATTTAATGTTTGTGACATTCGATGGACAGCTGAGTGGGCGCATCGATTGGCGTTCCACTAGGTATATGGGGATGCACGGGGGCGCATCCCCTATGAGGTGCTTGGTGTTTGAAGGGCGCGTCTATGTAATACGCTTGATGCTGAGAGGACGCGTCTGCGTGATGCGCTATCTAGCTGGCGCATCTGACACGTCTTTACTGATGCGGCTGTTACGTTCTTCGAGTGCTTTAAATAGCCGTTTGGCTGAATTCGAGGCGTCCGGTTCATCCATTTAATGCAAGTTCATTACACGGAATTCGGAGAGCCATCCACTTGGCGCGTGGGTTTGATTTGCCCGGCCTATAAATAGTGGCATAGAGAGAGGGTTTGCTTCCCGTTCTCTCACGTACTTCCAACATGAACTCGTTTACTCGGATGCACTCTGTTGATGAAATGCTCCCAAGGGTGAAGATGCGACGCCATGTCTTCGTTGATGCACTTGAAGGTGACTGTTACATCCAAAAGACGGAGTCGAGGGCTTCCGAGGCAGGCGGAAGGTGCCTGTTGCATCCAAAGATAGGGATGCTCGGGCTTCGTCTTCGTTATTCCGGAAGAGCCGTAGATCGGAATGGCGGTGCTAGGCTCTTTCTTCCTTCAAAGTGGGCGTTGCCCACTCTGGTTGTGTTGAAAGCTGCTCCTTTAACCGCGGTTTCGATCACGGTCTTCCTTCGCCTTTGGAGGCTCTTTCGAAGCCTCCCCTGGCCACAGATTTACGGTGCTCTTCTCTTCCTTGGTTCCAGCCAGAGGGTTAATTGCTTCATTAGTCGAAGCATTTATCAGGTGAGCCTGGCTGGAAGAGCGGCACATAACTGGGCTGCTGAAGGGATGCACATAACTGGGGATGCACATAACTGAGCTGCTGAAAGGATGCGCCCTGCAGAGTGTGCATGGCGGAATGCGCCTGGTTGAAGGCGCATGGTAGTTGCTGGTTGTAGACTTAGGGTCTTTTCCTTGTAGAAATTCTCCTTTGTACCACCTTTTTTAGACATGTAATAGACTTTTATATGTAATAAAAAGTCCTCTTTCAAATGTCTATATTTGTTGGTTTTGCTGTGAAGTATTTGTCCGAGCTCTGGCGCATGTAGTGTCTGGCGCATAGGATTTCTGGTTCTGAAATTCCATGCTTCTACACTTGCGTGTGTCTCGAACAGAAGCAAGTTACCCTTCGCAGCCAGAATGTAACATTCGTCGGGCCGTAGTAGCTGAAATCACCATCGATGCCTTCGTCGACGAACTGGCCGAGTAGGAGAATTCTTTTTCTCCAGGTAGTCGAAACACAACTCACTTTTTCACACAGTCAATCGTCGCACAACATGTACTTAGCCAATCCATTCCCAGAATGATATCATAATCCTTGATATCGAGCATGATTGCATCCAATGGTAGCTTCCTCTCACCGATACAAAGATAACCATCCCTACATATCATGTTAGTGGACATCTCCACTCCTAATGGAGTACTAACACTAAGATATACATTCAATATTGACATTTTTATTTCATGTTTCTTAACATAGTCTTCAGATATAAAACTATGTGTGGTACCAGAATCAAATAAAGTACGTACAGGAATGCCATTAAATAACAATATACCTGTTATGACAGTATCTGACACAAGTGATTCATCCTGAGTCAATGTAAAGACTCAGCCCTGAGCACCGGGCCTCTGATTCTGTGGTGGCTGATGGGGTCGTGGTGCCTATCCACGATTCTGTTGGTACTGGTGATGATGTTGCTGCCTCGGAGGCTTCTGATGGCCCCTCCCTGGATAGTCTCTGAATCCGTGGCCCATGTGACCACATTTGAATCATCTACCCTCTGGCACCTGACATTCGTTAGCGAAGTGCCCTCTGTTGCGGCACTTGTTGCAGAATGGTCCACCCTGGTTGGGTCGTTGATAGACACCGTGATTCTAGCGCTTTGGTGCCTCATACCTACCACCACTGTTCGGTCTCTTATTATGCAAATTCTGTACCGACGCTTGAACTGGCTCCGTCGCAGGATAGCGTGGGTCTAACTCTTTTGCGTGCTCATAAGACTCCTGAAAAGTCTTATACTTCTGAACCACAACATAAGCCTTCAGAGAAGGCCTCAAGCCCTGCTCAAACCGACGAACCATAGATGCTTCGTCAGTAAACTTTGTAATTGCATACTGAGACAGTCTTAAAAATTCTGCTTTATACTCCTTCACCGTCAAGTTTCCCTACTCGAGCTTTTGGAACTCAAGTTCCTTAGCTCGTTGCTCAGTCGAAGAGAAGTACTGAGCCAGAAAGGCCTTCCAGAATATCTGCTAAGTAATTTTTGTTGTCACATTCACCCCTACAAGGATCCTTTTCTGACCTTGCCACCAGTAGTGTGTGTTAGAAACCGGCAGTAGCTTCACACACGATACCCTCTTGGATCCAGTAATACCCATGGCTTTTAGATAGTCCTCCACTTCAACTAGCCAATCCATAGCAATGGTGGCTTCCTCCGTTCCTTTGAATTCTTTGTTGCAGATTTTCTTGAACTTTGTAATGTCGATCACGACAGTTGTTTTCTTAGCCGCCTGGGGTTCCTCTGCCTCTACAATCTCGCTATCCCTTGAGACTGGAGTGCCTTGAGCCCTATTGTTCACTATTGATCGGACCAACTGTTGCAGGGTATCTAGCTGCTTTTGTTGGGCTTCAAATTGCTTTGCATTTTGCCTCTGTTGGCTTTCCATTATAGCCGGCATCCTCTCTATCAGGTTAGTTGAGGCTACCGCCCTTGAGCTACGCGTATTGTTCGTGGTACCCTCTTTCGTCATCTCTGCAATACAGAGAAATTTGTTAGTCTCATAAAATATTTATGGACTTATTGTATGGAACATCTTATTTCGAGACATTCAAAACCAAAGTTTTTCAAGAAGCAATAAAGCTTGTGTTATTTTTGAAATCTTAAAACCAAGAAATTCCCAAGAAAGTAAAGCCGTTCTCTGATACCAAAATGTCACGCCCCGATTCGGGGAATCGTTCGCCTCTACTTGGATTCACGCCGAATCGTTCGTCCTCGCTAAGGCGTGATGCCGTACAAGTCTGGAATTGTACTTGTATAAGGCGTGCTCGTGTTTCTTTTATAAAGAGATATTTTGAATAGAAATTTACAGCAAGTTAACAAAGAAGTTTAAGTTGGACAACACAGATATGATCTGAAATAAGTTCTTTATTGATATCTTTGAAATGGAAAACATAAGGCTCTCAAACAGCCGAGATGAAATGCCAAACTTGGCTACAACTTACAAAACTAATGAAATAAGATAAAACTTGTTCTATACATCATATTCCTTTATAAATAATGCGACAATAACCACCTTCAGCAAAATGCCTTCTTCTTCAAGTGGAAACTTCAAGGAAGTATGAAGCTTCTAAAGAGTCAGTCAGCAAGCCTTCAGCGTCTAAGATGGTCCACTAGTTTCCTGGCACCTGTAGAGACGAGGGTCAGTACATTGCCACTTATGCACCGGTGAGCGGCCGTAACCAATCTCACCATAAATTAACATTAGTAAATTATGTGAATGTACACTATTGATTTGTGATCTTTTTACCTTGTCTTAGGGTTGATTAATAATTCTTATTGATAGAAAACATAAGAAGCATACACCGATGTTAGAAACATATGCAATTCATATTGTTCTAACATAATCAATTCATATAGTTCACCACTTTGGTGAATCGTACCCATGGTCGACAGTCGTCCCTGTATATTTATGAGTAGCACTTACTCTTACCTGCATAAGACATTGTTAGGTATGCCACCTGTCTATATGAAGGTCACTGACTACACGCCATCTTGGACATCATGGTCAGACGACTCCCCTTCAGCAGTGGATAGCTAGCCCAACCGGAAGGTTCCCGAAAGACCGTGCTACTACTTCAGCGATGTGCTACTACTTCAGCACTATTTTTCCTCCTAGGCTGAATCGGTTTCGCGACCTCGGAGTACCGTTCGAGGAACTATACCTTGTATACAAGTTGTCCATGACCATGCCTGTGAATGCAACTTAACTAAATAAGAAAAATACATGCATGATAACAGAATTCAAGTACGTAAGCCACAGTTCTCATTCATCTTGCCATCTTACCTTGAGCCGTAGGCTCGCATACTCATTTATCCAACCAAGGGACTATTCATTTATGTTATCATTCTTTCGAACCGAAGTCCGTTATACTTACCGCCCAATACTTGGGGTCTTTGCATCACCTGTTCAATAATTCATATCGCAACATAAAAGCATCATTCGATTTGTAACATAAGCCTATCCATGTAATAATTTATCTTTCATTATCTTTCGAGTTATTACTAGGCATCTTTTATTAAGCACCGAACGCAATAACAAGTCTACCTTTGTTACACGCAAAAATTAAGGATCAGCGAAGGATCAAAGCCACTCACTTGTTGGTGAATTGTCGAGAGAAAGAGGTCTTCCATGCAACGTCAAGCTCAGTTCACTGTGTTAGCACCTGCATTGGCACCAACGTCTAGTCAGCATACTTCTTTTCTTTCTCTCAGTAGTTCGATATAAAATGCGTAGATAGTTAAAGTAAATCCATGAAAACATTCAAAGAAAACAATCATGAAAATGCACACAAAAGTCAACAACAAAAGCTACATCGTAAACCAGCAGGGCAACGGTCTCGGGGCAAGAGACTCTTATATTGAACTCTTTCCCTAAGACGTGCGCTACTGTATCTTGGGCATTATTTCAAAACAGTCCAATCCATAACGAGGAAAGGATCTCAATTTATTATCTCGCAATTCTGGTAAAGTTTCCCCAAGTAAAGTTCTTCAATTCCCATCCGACTCGGCCACTCGGCAGCTAGCCCGATCCGTGCTTCGCAGCGGGATTCAGGGCATTACAGAGGATGCGAATGCGTCCGATGCGTGGCTTTATGTAACACCCCCTTTTCTAAAATGAGGGTAATTTTGAACTTTTATAATTTTGATTAATCAATAATAAGATTTAACTTATGTTGTGATTTTTGGTGATTTTTTAATCAATTTAAAACTATTTAAACTGTTGAATTGTGATTTTGATGGTTAACTAGTTAAACCCTAGTTTTGCTAAGCTTAGAGACTAACCATGACCAAGGGAGCCTAGTCATGTGATTAGGATGACTAATTACAACTTTTTAGCCTAGGGATATTTTGATCATTCTGACAATTTTGTGAAATTGTAATTTATATTAATTAAATATTGTGCTAATCCTTTAGTTAAGCCTTAACCTAGAAGTTTAACCTAATCTAGATTAGTCTTGAGGTTAGAATCATGGTTAGAACATTCATACTAAGTGCCAAGATTATTAATATCTAGATATTTATAGGAAAGATATTTACTCTTAGGATATTTGTGAAAAGGAAAGCCTTATGACTGGTTGAACCAATAGGAAGGCTTAGAATTGGGTGGACAAGCCCTAGCCACTCATCTACATGTAAAACTAACCATAATTCATCTAATGACCAGCCATCAAGTGCCCCTCCCCCCTTTTGTAAAGAATCCTTAAGAAAATCCTTGCCTCTTTTTACCTCTACATAGAACCCTAAGTGTTCTTCCCCAAATTAGAGAGCTTCCCTCTTTGATTTGATCTCCAAATCCTTACATCCCTCCACCAAAACTTCCATCCAACCTTCTCATACTACCAGGGGAGGGTGCTAGCAAAGATTTGGAGCAAAGTGCAAGGAGGAGTGTCCTTTTTGGAAGATCTTCGTGTCGGAGCCGTGTCCTTGGGAGTATCATTGGGATTCCACTCCCAATACGTAAAACCAACTCTCTAAATTAATTTCGTTTGAATATTAGTTAGTTTTGAACCCATAGGATCCACCCCCATGCATGTACCCCATTTAGATTCAAATTTGAGGCCATATGGAGCTCTCTTGAGGATTTTAGATGTGTGTCTTGTGTCCTACTTGATAGATCCCAAATTAGGACACCCCATGTGTATGTATGTATGCTAATAGTTTAAATAGATATTTAAATTCAGTTTTAGGATGGTTATAATGAGTTTCATTTGGATACCTATGTTGGTATCCAAGTATCTTCGCCTACATGTGTTTCTTTTGTCCAAAACAACTCAAATTCGTCATAATATTCATTCACGTTTTTATTAACCAAAGCAACTTAGAAATATCATAACTTTTATCTTAGAACTTCGATTTATCTTCTGTTTTTTTAAAAGAACCATATCGAAGTTAGTTTTCCAAATATATATTTTAATAAGCCAAATTCTTTCTGAAACTTTCTGTAGAATTATTTGAGTGTCAGCTATATGAAAGACGAACACGTTTCGGTATTTTTGTGATTCTGGGAGCTTCCGGACACGAAAATGCGATCCGTTTGAAGTTTCGGAAAGCTAACATGAAGGGCTACGACATACTTTAATCCTGGAATTTAGTTAAGGCCCAATTGGTACAGTATTGGTTTTAAGTAGAAGAGTGACTATACGACATAGACATTTTGTGTAACCTATGAGCCTATGTAGTATGGATATTAAATGAATGTAGAGTATATAATGCATAATATGTTAGATAAATGAAATGATATATGTATGATATATATCCTCTTTAAATTAATATATATATATATGGTTGAATGCAAGCATGTAGGAATGCAATCAATGTAATGTATGTAAGCAATGCATAAATGCATGAATGAAAGAATGATATATAATGTATGCATGAAAGTATATAATGAATGCTAGATATGAATGCAAGATATACATGTAATGATAGATATGAATGCATAATGTATAAATAATGTAATGCAATATATAATGATAGCATGTATGGTAATGTAAAATATATGATACAAGCATGTATATGTCCACTATTTTTTCTTTTTCTTATATTTTTCCTTCTCTTCCCATTCCATTTCAGTTTTTTTTTCCTTTTTTTCCTCTTATATTTTTACATGTTGTATACAATGTATATAATGTATAGATGCATGTAAGTATGTAATGTGCATGAATGAATGCAAGTATGCATATATAATATATATGTAGGCATGTATGTATACATGATATGTATGTATGCAAGTATACAATATAAGCATGTATGAATGTATACATGTATGTTGTGTATCCATGTATGTATGTGTGGATACATGGATCAAGTATGTATATAGTGATAACATGAATGAATGAATGTATAAATGCATGAATGAATGTCATATATGAATGAATGAATGAATCAAAGGTATAAGTAAAATATAATGCTTTGTAATGAATGTTAACATATATAATGTATAAAACTATGTATGTAAATGTGCATGAATGTATATATCTATGTAACTATGTAAATATGCATGATGTAACATATGCCTATATATAAGTATGTATGTAATGTGGATATGCACGTATGTATGAAGGTATGTACTTATATATAGTATCTATTTTATGTTATGCATTGTTGTGGTTCACATTGTCTTGTGATTGTGTGAGTGCTAGCCTAGGCTTGGTTAGGTCTAGTGAGACTTGTTAGACTTGTTAGGGCTAGGACTTGACCTAGTTGACCTAGTTTGACTAGTGTGGTTGACTAGAGTTGACCAAGTGTTAACTTTAGTCTAGTTTGACCTGGACAGCATGTAGATGCATTGTAGCAGTCTATTTTACTATTTTGGATATGTAGTGACTTGTACTATTCAATAGGAGCCAGACACCACTCTTCGGACAGCATATTCTCTTCAGATATTCAGGATACCAGGCGAGTACATTCTCTGATCATTTCATATCTTGTTTAGGATTATATTTCCTGTTTTAGATTACTTTACTTGATGCTGACACGTTGGTAACACGGATTAGTACTATATGGATCTTGTCGTACAATGTTATCCCCTTAGCGGATATATCAGATATTTCGTATTCGTGTACTTTATTATGGGCATCGTGTACTCTTTGTGTTCATGCTATTCGTGTACAAATCATGTAAAATTGTATATTCTCATGTGCTCACATGATCATCATGTACAACTATACTTCGTGTGCAATAACATAACTTGACTAGATCCTTGTGTATTGATTGGGGCGGGAGAGTAGAAGTGGTTATGTATTCAATCCAGTAGATTACTCGTGTATAACCTCTTTAGATTACTCGTGTACAACATCGTGCCGTTTACATAACCGTCTTTTACTCTAAATCACTAGTACTGATAGTTCTCATATATATTGTATCTATTTACTTACAGTCTCTCTCTTTTTACATCATATTGTTCTTCAGTTCTTGTATCTTACTCTCTAGCATGATTATATTTCCTGACCTATTATGATTTGTTGAGATGTACTGTACTCGCTCCTGTCCTGACTGGGCCTGTTGATAAATTTTACAAATAGCTTGGAGGTTACCTGCTAGCCTAGAGGAGACACGGTAGAGGTTGGATAGATAGCTAGGGTTTTTCTTATTTTATTTTCAGTTGTCTTGAGCTGTATTTACTCTTTGGATTACTGTATTGGAGATTTGAGATATTTTCTGGATTTGTGGTATCTTGGACACTTAGACTTCTATCTGTTGTATCTCTTTGTGGATTTTATGCTTTATCTATCTTTTATCGTATTCTACCTTAGATGTGATTGAGACTGTATTCTGCTATGTCACCTCCATTCGGAGTGTATATACTGTACAGGTACCTTATATATTGTTAGATGATTGACCCAGGACAGCGTTCTACCGTCGACACTGCGGCGTAGGTTGGACGTACCCACTTCTCGTGCCCTTACTCTAGGGTGCGAGTTGTGACACATTTTTAGTGGTGGCCCATGCAGGTCGAGTTTGTGTAGTAGTATTCGAACTAGAGTATCACTATAGCCTGCAATAGGATTATGATATATTTTTGAAGGTACTCAATCACAGTTATGATTCCTTGAGAGATTCTTGGGATGACCCTTGAGAATCTCATTATAAAATATCTCAAAATTTGATTCTAACAGTTTATATTTACCTTTTTGGTTAGTTAATGAATTTGATTTTTAGTATCCATTGTTGATTTAAATTTTTTGTCAAGATGAAATTATATGGGCTAGGTCATCTCAGTTATGGAATCTAGTCTTCTACAGTCACATTAGCCAGCATGGTGAGGACATATAGTCTAACTTTGGATATATTTCTCGGGTGTGAGAATTTAAGATTTTCGCAGCCAAGCTAGCGGCACCGCAAAAATTTTAAATACCATGATTCTAGAGGTATGTGCCTTAGTCGAGGACTTTGTGATTATCGTAGCCTTGCTTACTAGTATGACGAGGATTTAGAGTACCATGATTTTGGATAGACGCATATGATTATCAGATTGTACCTTAAATGCTTTTGAACATGTTTTCTCTACTTTTGTTTCAGTCTTTCATAAAAAAAGAATTATTGTTTTGTTTTGTTTTGCTTCTCATTATTTAACTTAGGAGAAGGAGTAGCTTTAGCTGTTATTATAAACCTTGTGTAACTTCTTGCTATGAATTTCTTCTTAATATAATGAATCGATGATTTTGCTAGACCTTATATTAGATTTGATATTATAGCTCTGGTTTCAAAATGGTTCCTTCTTTTAAATAGATAAGCAGAACAGATTTTGTTATCATTTCTCTTCTTGCCAATATTTTATTACCATTATTCTTGTCTTACATAACTGTCCTGATTACATCAATTCTATATCTCGTATCTAATTCTGTCAGCTATACTTTGAAACCCTTGAATCTTCATATCATTTACCTGAGAAATGTTGAGGAAGTGACGTAAATCATCTAGTTCAAAAATGACGTGATTGGTTATCATATGATGATTTTGTAGGAATCAAAAAGTTGGATGTCAAATATGAAAATTTGAGATGGGGATGTGGCAAAGGTTTAGAATAAAATCGAGAGATAAATGTTATCAATTTAGAAACAATCACAGAAAATTTTGGTTATGAATAATTTCTGAATGTATTTCAAAACTAATAAGGATATTCAAGGTCAACCTAGTTTTGAGAACATGGAAAATCTTGGTTATTGATTCATGGAAACTTTTACTCTAAGGCTATGTAGAAATTTAGTAATGGAAATGAGAATTTAATTGTATTCAATGATTATACGAAATTGAACTAGATATTGTAAGAGGGTGACTAGAGACATAGAGAACACAAGGATTTTAAGTTATATGAATTATTTTTAGATGATTGGGGGAAAATTGTAGAATTCAAAAGGGATAATATTTGAAGGTGAACGTTGAAGAAAATATAAAGGTTGATTTATAAATAAGAATAAATTTTGTATGACATAATGGTATTAGAGTTGAGTAAATAAGAGACTTGATTTAAACAAGTTCAAGGATTTCATAAACTGGATTTAGAAGTTTCATATCTAAATTAGGACGAGGTGAAAGAATTTTGAAATTTGATTAAATGAATAAGTGTTGATTCCTAAATAAGAGGGGTATGCTTCATGGGAAATATTTTAGAAATTTGGAATTTTGTCTATGGTGATCATGGTAAAGGTTCAGATGACTGAAGGTTATAAAATCTTGGTGGTGGGCATATAAACGTTGAATTTTCATATCATAACTTGTGAGATAAAGATACGATTGGCAAATTATGACCAGGTGAACTTAATAAAATCAGAGACAGATGATTAACTTGACTTTCCTATGAAATTTTTTCTCTTGTTTTCCCTTTAAAATAAGAATTTGACTTATTCCTATATTTGAATCACCCTTAAAAGTTTTCAATATCATTGAATCCTATCTTCCTTAATCACGACCCATCGACTTTGATCATCCTTTCTTATCATATTAATATCTTGGGTCGTACTCAATTGAATTAAATTTAATTGTGACCTGAATCTCCATCCTTGTATGCTCATGCTCAGACTTCGATGACCTTGTCCTCCATATTGCCCAAATCTTGATTTCCCAGAAGTGATCAACTTAGATCGTATCGAGACTAATTTTTTTAAATATATATTGTGATTGGATTTCAATGCTATTTACTTTCGTTCTTTAAACTTTTAATTTTGATTTTTCTTTGAATAGTACCCCTTTATAGATAATTACTAGTTATCTTTATTTTATTTTTGATAACTACCAGTTTTCATATAAGATGGTAGACTGCCTTACAGCCTTGATGATTTGTTGTTTCTATAATTTTTCCAGTTTAGCAACCCAGATTGCTTGTATGTTTTGATACCCTATGACCGTTTTGGTTTAGCATGACTAGTATACCTAGATGAGACTTTCAACTGCCACCGTATGCCATGACCCTGTATGCCATTCTTTTAAATTGTTTGATTTAGGTAAATTCTGAGACCATGACTGTTGGGGACGAGACTCTAGAGAAGTATGACCATCTTAATTTCGAGGACGAAATTCTTCTAAGGAGGGTAGACTTGTAACACCCACTTTTCTAAAATGAGGGTAATTTTGAACTTTTATAATTTTGATTAATCAATAATAAGATTTAACTCATGTTGTGATTTTTGGTAATTTTTAATCAATTTAAAATATTTAAAATGTTGAATTGTGATTTTGATGGTTAACTAGTTAAATCCTAGTTTTGCTAAGCTTAGAGACTAACCATGACCAAGGGAGCCTAGTCATGTGATTAGGATGACTAATTACAACTTTTTAGCCTAGGGGTGTTTTGGTCATTTTGATAATTTTGTGAAATTGCAATTTATATTAATTAAATATTATGCTAATCCTTTAGTTAAGCCTTAACCTAGAAGTTTAACCTAATCTAGATTAGTCTTGAGGTTAGAATCATGGTTAGAACATTCATACTAAGTGCCAAGATTATTAATATCTGGATATTTATAGGAAAGATATTTACTCTTAGGATATTTGTGAAAAAGAAAGCCTTATGACTAGTTGAACCAATAGGAAGGCTTAGAATTGGGTGGACAAGTCCTAGCCACTCATCAACATGTAAAAATAACCCTAATTCATCAAATGACCGGCCATCAAGTGACCCTCCCCCCTTCCTATAAAGAATCCTTAAGAAAACCCTTGCCTCTTTTTACCTCTACATAGAACCCTAAGTGTTCTTCCCCAAATTAGAGTGCTTCCCTCTTTGATTTGATCTGCAAATCCTTACATCCCTCCACCAAAACTTCCATCCAACCTTCTCATACTACCAAGGGAGGGTGCTAGCAAAGATTTGGAGCAAAGTGCAAGGAGGAGTGTCCTTTTTGGAAGATCTTCGTGTCGGAGCCGTGTCCTTGGGAGTATCATTGGGATTCCACTCCCAATAGGTAAAACCATCCCTCTAAATTAATTTCGTATGCATATTAGTTAGTTTTTAACCCATAGGATCCACCCCCATGCATGTACCCCATTTAGATTCAAATTTGAGGCCATATGGAGCTCTCTTAAGAATTTTAGATGTGTGTCTTGTGTCCTACTTGATAGATCCCAAATTAGGACACCCCATGTGTATGTATGTATGCTAATAGTTTAAATAGATATTTAAATTCAATTTTAGGATGGTTAGAATGAGTTTCATTTGGATACCTATGTTGGTATCCAAGTATCTTGGCCTACATGTGTTTCTTTTGTCCAAAATAACTCAAATTCGTCATAATATTCATTCACGTTTTTATTAACCAAAGCAACTTAGAAATATCATAACTTTTATTTTAGAACTCCGATTTATCTCCCATTTTTTTAAAGAACCGTATCAATGTTAGCTTTCCAAATATATATTTTAATAAGCCAAATTCTTTCTGGAACTTTCTGTAGAATTATTTGAGTGTCAACTGTATGAAAGACGAACACGTTTCGGTATTTTTGTGATTTCGGGAGCTTCCTGACACGAACATGCGATCCGTTTAAAGTTTCGGAAAGCTAACATGAAGGGCTACGACATACTTTAATCCTAGAATTTAGTTAAGGCCTAATTGGTACAGTATTGGTCTTAAGTAGAAGAGTGACTATACGACATAGACATTTTGTGTAAGCTATGAGCCTATGTAGTATGTATATTAAATAAATGTAGAGTATGTAATGCATAATATGTTAGATGAATGAAATGATATATATATACGATATGTATCCTCTTTAAATTAATATATATATATATATATATATGGTTGAATACAAGCATGTAGGAATGCAATCAATGTAATGTATGTAAGCAATGCATAAATACATGAATGAAAGAATGGTATATAATGTATGCATGAAAGTATATAATGAATGCTAGATATGAATGCAAGATATACATGTAATGATAGATATGAATGCATAATGTATAAATAATGTAATACAATATTTAATGATAGCATGTATGGTAATATAAAATATATGATGCAAGCATGTATATGTCCACTGTTTTTTCTTTTTCTTATATTTTTCCTTCTCTTCCCATTCCATTTCAGTTTTTTCTCTTTTTTCCCTCTTATATTTTTACATGTTGTATACAATGTATATAATGTATAGATGCATGTAAGTATGTAATGTGCATGAATGAATACAAGTATGCATATATGATATATATGTAGGCATGTATGTAATGTATGTATGTATACATGATATGTATGTATGCATGTATGCAATATAAGCATATATGAATGTATACATGTATGTTGTGTATCCATGTATGTATGTGTGAATACATGGATCAAGTATGTATATAGTGATAACATGAATGAATGAATGTATAAATGCATGAATGAATGTCATATATGAATGAATGAATGAATCAAAGGTATAAGTAAAATGTAATGCTTTGTAATGAAAGTTAACATATATAATGTATAAAAGTATGTATGTAAATGTGCATGAATGTATATATCTATGTAACTATATAAATATGCATGATGTAACATATGCCTATATATATAAATATGTATATAATATGGATATGCATGTATGTATGAAGGTATGTATTTATATACAGTATCTATTTTATGTTCTGCATTGTTGTGGTTCACATTGCCTTATGATTGTGTGAGTGCTAGCCTAGGCTTGGTTAGGTCTAGTGAGACTTGTTAGACTTGTTTGGGCTAGGACTTGTCCGAGTTGACCTAGTTTGACTAGTGTGGTTGACTAGAGTTGACCAAGTGTTGACTTTAGTCTAGTTTGACCTAGACAGCATGTAGATGCATTATAGTAGTCTATTTTACTATTTTGGACATGTAGTGACTTGTACTATTCAATAGGAGCCAGACACTACTCCTCGGACAGCATATTCTCTTCAGATATTCAGGATACCAGGCGAGTACATTCTCTGATCATTTCATATCTTGTTTAGGATTAAATTTCCTGCTTTAGATTACTTTACTTGATGCTGACACATTGGTAACACGGATTAGTACTATATGGATCTTGTCGTACGATGTTATCCCCTTAGCGGATACATCGGGTATTTCGTATTCGTGTACTTTATCATGGGCATCGTGTACTTCTTGTGTTCGTGCTATTCATGTACAAATCGTGTGAAATCGTGTATTCTCATGTGCTCACATGATCATCGTGTACAACTATACTTCGTGTGCAATAACATAACTTGACTAGATCCTTATGTATTGATTGGGGCGAGAGAGTAGAAGTAGTTATGTATTCAATCTAGTAGATTACTTGTGTACAACCTCTTTAGATTGCTCGTGTACAGCATCGTGCCATTTACATAACCGTCTTGTACTCTAAATCACTAGTACTGATAGTTCTCATATATATTGTATCTATTTACTTACAGTCTCTCTCTTTTTACATCATGTTGTTCTTTAGTTCTTGTATCTTACTCTCTAGCATTATTATATTTCCTAGCCTGTTATGATTTATTGAGATGTACTGTACTCGCTCCTGTCCTGACTAGACCTGTTGATAAATTTTATAGATAGCTTGGAGGTTACCTGCTAGCCTAGAGGAGACACAGTAGAGGTTGGATAGATAGTTAGGGTTTTTCTTATTTTATTTTCAGTTGTCTTGAGCTGTATTTACTCTATGGATTACTGTATTGGAGATTTGAGATGTTTTCTGGATTTATGGTATCTTAGACACTTAGACTTCTATCTGTTGTATCTCTTTGTGGATTTTATGCTTTATCTATCTTTTATCGTATTTTACCTTAGATGTGATTGAGACTGTATTCTGCTATGTCACCTCTATTCGGAGTGTATATACTGTACATGTACCTTATATATTGTTAGGTGATTGACCTAGGATAGCGTTCTACCGCCGACACTGCGGCGTAGGCTGGACGTACCCACTTCTCGTGCCCTTACTCTAGGGTGCGGGTCGTGACACTTTAGGATACTGAGGCCATTCTGGAGGCGGCAGGGATTCCGGCTAGGGATCGTGTGTCTGTTGTCAGGTTGCAGCTATTGGATTTGGCTCGCGACTGGTGGACGGCTTATGAGGTATCCCTTGTAGCGCCCATAGCTTAGTCGAATTTTTGTGAGAGGTTTCAGACTCGCTATTTTGACGCAGTATCGCATTATGATCTGCAACAAAGGTTCATTGGCCTACATCAGATGAGCAGGACCGTCGACGGCTATGCGGCAGAGTTTAGCAGGCTCAGTCGGTTTGCCCCTTCCTTAGTGGCGACCGAGTTGGATCGGACAAGAAGATTCCAGCAGGGACTTCATCTGGTGTCACTTTCGTTTTCCGTTATACGTATTTTCAGTATACGTATATGGATTTTGACTCGTATTTTATTTACTGTATTTCTGTATTTTTTTATTGCTTGCCATGATGTATCTTGGCTAAGGTTGACCTTGAGTTGGGTTGGTCCAACTTGACTTGCTTTGGATGGCTTGGTTTCATTTATTTTGATGGTTGGTTCAAGATGTTGAACCATCCCCTCTCTTTATAAAATCCAACCACCCCTTTCTCTTTCTTCATTACTTCCATTTATTTTTTCTCCTTCTTCTCCATTACTCTCGTACCAACCTAGAGAGCTTAGACAAGTACAACTTGCTTCATGAAGGATCTTCTATTTTATTGTTGTATCTTCTTTTCTACATGATTCTAAGCATTTTTAGGACTTGGAGTTTTCGGTTTGGACGTATGGATTTTTGTAGATATAAGTTTGTAGCCTTTTCGATTTTCTTGGGTTTTGATCTACCAAACTTCATTATTTTCAAGTTTTGATTTTCTATGTTGTAAAGAATTCGATTTTACCCAAAATGGATATTTAAAAAGTTAGCTTTTGACTTGTTTTGAGGAAGTTATGGCCAAATAAGATTTGGATATTTTCTAGTTCATCTATCCTGAATCTGGTAGGGACGATGAATAGTGCCGCAGAGTGCAGCCTATCGCATAGTGTAGCCTGTCGTATAGTGCAGCCTGCCGCATAGTGATACAGCCTGTCGCATAGTGCAGCCTGCCGCATAGTACCGCATGGTGATGCAGCCTGCCGCATAGTGCCGTCTGACGCATAGTGTAGCCTGTCGCATAGTACAGCCTGTCGTATAGTGCCGCATAGTGTCGGTGCCTGCGATAATAGTGCTGCAGAATGCCGTATAGTGCTGCAGAAGGTCGTATAGTGTCGCAGAATGCCACATAAGGCCTATTTTGGCTGTTTTATGTTCTATTTGGCTGAATCGTGGCCAGAATTTCTTCCAACTCCCAACATGAAAGTTCTAGATCTTTTTCTTGGCTTCAAGAATATGTTACTATTTATTTATGCAAGTTTCTCTCATTCATGATAATCTAAGGATAGAACACGATAATGGCCTGTTAAGGCGCACTCTTAACCAGTAACAAGTAACATGACATGATAGTGGCCCGTTGTGGCACACTCTTAACAAGTAACCTTGACATTATAATATATGATAGTGGCCCGTCGTGGTGCACCCTTGATAAGTAAACATGAACTGTAATCTAGAATGTTGTTGTGACGGCTATCTCGACATGCTAGGTACTTTTATTTTGACACCGTGGTTGAACCTTGTGTATGTGTGACCAAGCTACATGTCTCATCTTGCATCATGTCTAGGACATGAATTCCTGATTTCCCACGGTCAGAAATTTATACTGAATCAGATTAGGTTAATGACTAGATTGATCAAGTAGTTCATATAGAGAGATGTTTCCAATTACAGGCGATCCCATTGTCCCGGCCACACCTGATGGACTTGTAGCCTGCCGTCGAGTAGGGCATATTTCCAGCCCACTGTCAGGAGGGGCACTTCATGAAACAAGTTCTAGGCACACTGTCAAGTGTTGCATTCCAAGCCACCTAATAATTTTTGATAACTCTTCAATGGACCTCGCCTGGATAACCTGGATAGCTGCAGGGCTTGTGACTGCCGGAACATCTCATTGCATCTTGCTATTAACTAGGCTTGTGATAACCGTAGTTAGTTAAAGTATCAAGTCGTGCTCTTTGCTTGGCCGTGAATGTTGGATGGAGTCCAATCCTGTCTAGTCTTGTCTAGATCCAGTACATGGCTATCTCAGGACATGCTTGCTTACGCTTTACTTTTAGCAATAAATGGCTAGAGACCCGGTTCTGTTCAGGCGAAGGGTTACAACCCTGATTCTTGTTTGGTTTAAGTATTGTGACCTGGCTTTCGGAATAGTTCTTCGTCCTCTCATCATTTGTTGCCTTATTTACATTTCATGTTTTCCTATTATCATTCTTGTTTATGTTCTGACATGCTGGTTTTGGTTCTTAAGTGAAGCCTCCCTTATGGCATTTGCTCTTTCTGGGGTCTGACCCAGCTGATTTTGTATGGCCAAATTTTGGAGCAGCACCCGAGGATCTTCCAGCTTTCCAGCTAGATGGTGAACACTAGACGTAACCCTGGCAACGAGTGGATTTTATTTTGCTCTACCACTCTATTGTAAATTATTCTTTTGAGGCGTTTAGCCACCGAGCATGTGTTAGCTCGTGTTGAATACTTATATTTTTTGTCTGCCTAAGGGCTATAACATGATTGACAAATCCTAGGGTTGATCATGTATGACTGAAACTATTGCTAGTCCTCACATTTTGTACGACTAGCTTCATGATCATCTGTATATAAAATATATGGGACACCTTACTATTGAATATCTGATGGTCTAATATATTGTAATATTCACTTGCTTGCTTGAGATTGAGAAACTATGCTTGTTCTTGACCATAAGAGACTGATGGCTTGTAGATAAACCTTCATGCATCTAGACAGTCGGGACCGTATTGCGAGGTAGATTGCACTTCTATATAAGTAGCTGGCTGTGTTTGTCCCCCGCTCTCTAGTATTATGGTTCTGGGGTGTGACACGATTTAAGTGTTGGCCTATGCAGGTCTTGTAAATCAAGATGTGTGAGGGTTTTACCGGATAGATGTCTTAATCAGCACTCATCTTTGATCTATACTCGTGTGTTCTAATCTTCCTGAAATCTTGGCTTGGTCACATGCTTATATCCTTGATCTATCTTGGTCCTTCCTTAATGTTCCCCGTGTTATTTTCTTCAATGGCATTGCTCCTGGTCCTGCCGATCAGCCGGAAGGAGAACCACCAGTGAACCAGCCTCCGAGGCCATTGCCGCCTCAGGCACAAGACTTCCAGCAGTAGAGACCCCAGCAGTATGCCCAGACGCAAGCTCAGATACAGAACCGACAGAGAGGTTTTCAGCAGATGGGACCAGCACCCAGAGGGCAAGGTCAGGCTATGGTTTTGACCGTGGAGGAAGAGTTAGCTTCAGGTGAGGTGGTGGTAGGTACCATTCTCGTTAACTCTTTTTCAGCATTAGTATTATTTGATTCGGGTACATCGCATTCATTTATGTCTGCACGATTCGCTACATGGATAGGACTGGGGCTCGAGTCATTATCAGTAAGGCTCAATATACTTACTGGTAACGGTCTTGTGGGAGTAGATAGAGTCTATTCCTCGTGTCGAATCGTAGTTAGCGGTAGAGAGTTTTCCGCTAGGTTGATAGATTTTCCGATGGCCGACTATGATGTGGTCCTAGGAATGGATTGGTTGAAGTAGCAATACACAAGAATAGACTGCCATATTAGCAGGATTAATTTTGGTATTTCCGGTGAGGCAGTCTTGCAGATGGCAGTAGCAGTAGCAGTTCAGTTTCCCAGAATAGTAGAAGAGTTCCCTGATGTATTTTTTGAAGAGCTTTCAGGCATGCCCCCAGAGAGAGAGAGAGATAGAGTTCACTATTGATTTGCTTCCAGGGACGGCACCGGTATCAGTGTCTACAGGATGTCACCTTTAGAGTTGGAGATCCACTACCAAAATACACTCAATTAGCGACGGATATTTAGCGACAGAATTTTTCAGTCGGCGTTAGCGACGGATTAGTGGCCGCTGGCCGACTGATTACCGACCACACGCCTTTGCCATTTTTATTTTAATTTCAGGGAGAGGAAAGGTCGCACATCCGTCGCTAGACTGTCGGAGTTATAGCGACGGATTTACAGTCATCGCTACACAGTCGATTATTTGGCGGGAATTGTGTAGAGAATTGGCGGGACATATCTTCGACGACTTAGCGACGGATATTCAGTCGGCACGTATCAAAAAAGGCGACTGCTGGACGACGATTTTTTACCAGTCGCGAGTCCGTCGCTATATATACGTACCAGACTTTAAATGAAACGGCGGGGGGAACTTTTCACATTTGCCCCAAATTCACTCTCTCTCCTCTCTCTCTCTCTCTCTTTCGTCAGTGTCGGTTTCGGTGATCGGCGTCGGTGTCGTCGTCGGCGTCGGCGTCCTCTCCTCTCTCTCTCCCGATGGTAACCCCCTCTCTCTCTCTCGATCTCTCTCTCTCTCTCTCACGGTGTCGTATAGGGGCTGGGCGGCGCGCTTGGGGCTGGACCATCCGGGGCTGGGCGGCTGGCTTGGGTCGGGGGCTGGGCGGTGGGCTTGGGGCGGGGGCGTCGGGGGCTGGGCGGCGGGCTTGGGGCTGGGGCGTCGGGGGCGGGGCGGCTGGCTTGGGTCGGGTTCTGGGCGGTGGGCTTGGGGCGGGGGCATCGGGGTCTGGGAGGCGGGCTTGGGGTTGGGGCGTCGGGGGCCGGGCGGGGGCGTCGGGGTCTGGGAGGCGGGCTTGGGGTTGGGGTGTCGGGGGCTGGGCGGCTGGCTTGGGTCGGGGTCTGGGCGGTGGGCTTGGGGCGGGGGCGTCGGGGTCTGGGAGACGGGCTTGGGGTTGGGGCGTTGGGGGCTGGGCGGCTTGCTTGGGTCGGGGGCTGGGCGATGGGCTTGGGGCGGCGGCGTCGGGGGCTGGGCGGCTGGCTTTGGGCGGGGGCGTCGGGGGCTGGGCGGCTGGCTTGGGGCGGGGGCGTCGGGGGCTGGGCGGCTGGCTTGGGTCTGTGGCTGGGCGGTGGGCTTGGGGCGGGGGCGTCGGGGTCTGGGAGACGGGCTTGGGGCTGGGGCGTCGGGGGCTGGACGGCTGGCTTGGGTCGGGGGCTGGGCGGTGGGCTTGGGGCGGCGGCGTCGGTGGCTGGGCGGCTGGCTTGGGGCGGGTACGTCGGGGCTATTTGGAACGGACGCACACCCATAAGCACTCTTCATATATATATGCAACCGAACTACTGGGCGGCGGGCTTGGGGTGGCGGGCTTTTGTCGGAGGCGGCGGGTGGCTTTGCTTCTCAAATTCATCTGAGTTTGTATATTGGCTAAATAATGTGTTATCTATATTGTGTGTTCCATTAGTTTGATGGTGTTTGGATTAGTAAATGTGAATATATATGGGGTTTGGATTCATGGTGTATATGTTCACTGTCTCAAGGACAGTGCGAGTTCTATCAGTTGTGTGCTTCTGTATAGATGTATATATCTATACATCTAGCTGTGATATACATATGTGTATGTGACAATCTCAGTTAGCGACGGACTAGTTACCGGTTAGCGACGGATATTTTCAGCTCCATTAATTGTATTAATCTACGGTACGACATGGTGATCAGGACATAGTCCCTGCAGCCATTCGACTGGCGAGGCAGAAACTATGTAGCCGTAGATAAAGTTGCCTGTCCTCCGACCCTCATCCCTCGGAAATGATGATACGACAACCTATCACTATATCTTATATAGTAGTAGATGATGTCTTAGTATTACATTAGTGAGTTCATCTTGATTCTGTTACGTCCTTCAGATACTAGATACGATAAGAACATATACTACACGATATGTATACAGAATATAGATGATTCACACTAATGTATGCTAGAATGAATCTTGGGTTGTGTTCTGAGCCATCCGTTCTCACACTTAAAACACATAGGAATTAGTAGTGTGAGAGCGCCGGAGAGAGTGAGAGCGCCGGAGGGGGGGGAGGAGAGAGAGAGAGTAAAATGGTACGACATGGGGAAGTAGTACTATATTTTGGCTCCAGTTCCAGCTCCATTTGCATTAATCTACGGTACGACATGGTGATCAGGACATAGTCCCTGCAGCCATTCGACTGGCGAGGCAGAAACTATGTAGCCGTAGATAAAGTTGACTGTCTTTCGACCCTCATCCCTCGGCAATGATGATACGACAACCTATCACTATATCTTATATAGTAGTAGATGATGTCTTAGTATTACATTATGTGAGTTCATCTTGATTCTGTTACATTCTTCAGATACTAGATACGATAAGAACATATACTACACCATATGTACATAACATAGATGATTCACACTAATGTTGCTTGAATGAATCTTGGGTTGTCTTCTGAGCCATCCGTTCTCACACTTGGCAAAAAATCAAATTTTTTATACTTTATCGGCTTTCGAAAATGTACTCAAATTACATGATGGTTCCTTTAGTTAGCTTACTTATGTTACAATTATATTATTTGTGACTATCGATCTTACCAGATGGCACCCATGACCCGAGGAGCGGCACGTCGTTTGAGGAAAACAGTAAATGCTAAGGTGGCTCCTCCTACAGTTAAGGAGGAAGTGGCACCGGTTGCTAGTGAGACCGGGAGTTCTATTCATCCAGCACCGGTAGCTAGTGAGACCGGGAGTTCTCTTCAAGCAGTCCTTGCAAGGGACGACATCTCTCCTCACGCCAAAAATCTCGTTTTTTTCGAGGTGGTTGCGTGATCGTATCACTGAGCGTTTGCGTGAGCAGCTTGGTTCTCATTAGCTATTAGTACTTATTTGTATTGGACTATTTGTATTGAGTTGTTTTTGTATTAGACTATTTGTATTGGACTACATATTGAGTTGTTTTTGTATTAGACTATTTGTACTGTCCTCCGACCCTCATCCCTCGGCAATGATGATACGACAACCAACAAGAGAGAATACTCTGAGAGATCCATCTGAGTATGACGTATACTCCGAGAGATCACATTTGCAAGAATGATATCAGTAGTGGGATTGAGTGCTGGAGGAGATATTATCAGAGTATACGTCCTACTCAGATGGGTCTCTCACCGTTATTTATTTTTTCTGACGGCATGGTGGATGTGCTCCCTCAATAGATTCTTGCTCCGAGCCAAAACTTTGCCCCGGAGCTCAAGTAGACATCCTTGGTGTAGATCGAGTGAGAGGTTCCTGACAGCATGGTGGTCTCCTTTGTCAAAGTATCCGTGCTCATCCCATATTGGTTGTGGGACGAGCACGGATACTTTGACAAAGGAGACCACCATGCTGTCAGAAACCTCTCACTCGAGCTCTACACCAAGGATGTCGACTTGAGCTCCGGGACAAAGTTTTGGCTCGGGGCAAGAATCTGTTGACGGAGCACATCCACCATGCTGTCAGAAAAAATAGTAACGGTGAGAGACCCATCTGAGTAGGATGTATACTCTGATAATATCCCCTCCAGCACTCAATCCCACTACTGATATCATTCTTGTAAAGGTGATCTCTCAGAGTATACGTCCTACTCAGATGGATCTCTCAGAGTATCCTCTCCGGTTGGTTTTGTTCTGAGCCATCCGTCCCAGGAATTTGATTCTGTATTTTGGTTTCTGTATTTTGGCTCCAGCTCCATTTGCATTAATCTACGGTACGACATGGTGATCAGGACATAGTCCCTGCAGCCATTCGACTGGCGAGGTAGAAACTATGTATTCGTAGATAAAGTTGACTGTCTTTCGACCCTCATCCCTCGACAGTGATGATACGACAACCTATCACTATATCTTATATAGTAGTAGATGATGTCTTAGTATTACATTATGTGAGTTCATCGTGATTCTGTTACATTCTTCAGATACTAGATACGATAAGAACATATACTACACCATATGTACAGAACATAGATGATTCACACTAATGTATGCTAGAATGAATCTTGGATTGTGTTCTGAGCCATCCGTTCTCACACTTGAAGATAAATCGAATTATAACGACGGATATTAGGTTACTCTTCAGGATAATTGATGTCTATTTTATATTAATTTGGTTTGGTCTATATGATTCTTGAATAATTGGCGTGCATTAAATTCGTATGTGCATATTTGGTCTATGTGATTCTTGGATAATTGGTGTGCATTATATATTGATTTGGTTTATGCATATTTTTGTGAATAGGGAAAGTGCTGCAATTTTTTTTCAAAAAAATTCTCAGTTACCGACGGACTAGTGACCGGTTAGCGACGAATATTTTCAGCTCCATTTGTATTAGTCTATGGTACGACATGGTGATCAGGACATAGTCCCTGTAGCCATTCGACTGGCGAAGCAGAAACTATGTAGCCGTAGATAAAGTTGCCTGTCCTCCGACCCTCATCCCTCGGCAATGATGATACGACAACCTATCACTATATCTTATATAGTAGTAGATGATGTCTTAGTATTACATTAGTGAGTTCATCTTGATTCTGTTACGTTCTTTAGATACTAGGTACGATAAGAACATATACTACACCATATGTACAGAACATAGATGATTCACACTAATGTATGCTAGAATGAATCTTCGGTTGTGTTCTGAGCCATCCGTTCTGATCAAGCATCTTCCTTCTCCTCTCCTCCACCATGGCTCTGAACTAATCTGCTCCTCCCTACTTCCCTTCTTTTTATTTGACTCTCTCAGCCACATATGACATCCAGCTCAAGTGTAGAGTCGGGGGAGAAGAAGTGGGCAGGAAGAGGAGGGGGAAGCAGCACAGCCGGCGGCATGACCCGGAGGAAGTACATAGGTTTTCTTCAACAGCCGTAGGAGAACTATAAGGATATATCTTTTCACAACATGTCATCTTGTCAAAGACCCTTCATGTGAATATTATGTTACCACGGTGTCGGAAGACTAACATGTCATAAGTTTTCTAAGCCGTGTGTTTTGACATAATCTTCCCAACTCTTTCCTCCTATGTAGTAATCTTGCATTATTACATAGCAGGAAAGAGTTTGGAGGATTATGTCAAAACACACGGCTTAGAAAATTATGACATGTTAGTCTTCCGACACCGCGGTAACATGGTTGTCACATCAAGGGTCTTTGATAAGGTGATATGTTGTGGAAAGATATATCCTTATAGTTCTCCTACGGTTGTTGAAGAAAACCTATGTACTTCCTCCGGGTCATGCCGCCGGCTGTGCTGCTTCCCCCTCCTCTTTCTGCCCACTTCTTCTTCCTCGACTCTACACTTGAGCTGGATGTCATATGTGGCTGAGAGAGTCAAATAAAAAGAAGAGAAGTAGGGAGGAGCAGATTGGTTCAGAGCCATGGTGGAGGAGAGGAGAAGGAAGATGCTTGATCAGAACGGATGGCTCAGAACACAAGCCAAGATTCATTCTAGCATATATTAGTGTGAATCATCTATGTTCTTATCGTATATAGTATCTGAAGGACGTAACAGAATCAAGATGAACTCACTAATGTATGCTAGAATGAATCTTGGGTTGTGTTCTGAGCCATTCGTTCCGATACTTGGCAATTAAGCCATTCGACTGGTGAGGCAGAAACTATAAGGCTACTTGCATGTTCTTCCAACTTTAAATTACAAGATTACTACATTAGGTTAAATAAATCACTAACCTCATCGCGGCCAATGTTTACAGTCTTGGTCTCAACTGTCTTCGATTATATGATCCCATGCTTTCGGAAAATAGACAACGCAGACTCCATGGAATAGAATGGCCTTACATGCAAATCGTCTGTGATTATGTATCTTTTCCCTCCTTTCACAAACACGCCATCCTTGTTGCCTCCATCTGCAACCCCCTCCCACGCAATATCCTCATCCATTGCCTTACCACAGGGACATCGAGCGCCAATAACCGAACTATACAGACCGTGATGAGGTTAGTGATTTATTTAACCTAAGACATGGGATCATAGAATCGAAGACAGTTGAGACCAAGACTGTAAACATTATGTGAGTTCATCTTGATTCTGTTACATCCTTCAGATACTAGATACGATAAGAACATATACTACACTATATGTACAGAACGTAGATGATTCACACTAATGTATGCTAGAATGAATTTTGGGTTGTGTTCTGAGCCATTCGTTCCCATACTTGGCAATTAAGCATGTAAAATAGAACTGATTATGTTTAGTTTGTCTTACGATACAGATTTTCACATCCAAATTGAAATGGATCGTTACTTCGTTGTTCGTACATGGATGTACTAGCGGATCAACCTCCTGGACCGTAGGTACTTATAAGTATTGACCGTATCGGATTAGTATCGATCTATCATTTTGGTATGGGCCGTATCGGTTGGTATTGGTCTTAGCGAACTGGTATCGTCCTATCCGATATGTATCGGCCGTATAGCTAGGATTCATATTGGCCTTATCGATTTGGTATCGGTCATATTCGATAGGTATCGGCCGTGTTGGATTATTATATACCATTTCGGATTAGTATCGTAGAAGGTTTAGTAACAACTGTACTTGGATTTCTCTCTTCTAGAGCTAGATTACCATTGCAAGAGAGTCACGAGAGCGTAGATGGCCAGTTACAGAACATACATACTTTCTTTTCAATCTCGCTTTTCCTGATGGAAAAGGAAGTATATATGTTACTGTAACTGGCCAATCACGATCTGGTGATTCTCTTGCAATGGTATTCTAGCTCGAGAAGAGAGAAACCAAGTACAGTTGTTACTAAACCTTCCACGATACTAATCCGAAATAGTCTATACTAATCCAACATGGCCGATACCTATCGGATATGACCGATACCAAATCGATAAGGCCAATATGAATCCTAGCTATTCGGCCGATACATGTACATATCAGATATAGGACGATACCAATTTGTTAAGGCCAATACCAATATGATACGTCCTATACCAAACCGATAGACCGATAATAATCTGATACACTAGATACTAAGTACATCTGGCCTATACCAGCGGATCCACAAATTTCTGCACGATAGGCCCAACGACTCCAGTTACATCCGGTTATTGGTGAGTACATGATTACATTGTAATTCTGTTAGTCTTGTGATACAGATTTTTACTCTCTCATGCTACCAACATCACAACTTTTCCAGTGCTGCTCCCTCTAATGATGATGAACGCAAAAAACCAACGTCACAACTTTTATAACTTGAGTAAATTTCTTTACCCTATATGAAAATTTCTGTTGTCAGAAAGATGGCTCCTAGGACTCGTCGAGGTGGTGCTGCTAGTCGAGGAAGGGGTCGAGGCAAGAAACCCTTGGAGGTCGACACGGAGGAAGTCTCCGTCGTCAAACAAGAGCCGGTGACTGTTAAGGAGAAGGTGTTACCAAAGGTCGAGGTCAAGGAAGAACCGATGACCATTAGGGAAGAGATTGCTCCCAAGCTTGAAGCTAAGGAGGAGCCACCGTCAGAGAGTAGTAGCATCGGGACCGACCCTCCTGTCCCTACAGAAGACCTCAACCAGATTAAGCCTTCGTATGCAAAGTTGCTGATAGAATGGTACATGCCTCAACGCAACTATCATCCCTGGCTGTGAGGATTCATCGTCTGACTTGTGGTCTTTGTTGAGGCCAAAGTCAATTTTCCTATGTGTTTTAGAATATTTGTGAAAATTTTGGAATATTTGTGCTATGATCGGTCGTCAGTGATGGATATTAGGTTACTGTAACTGGCCAACTCTTTCCTATGTGTTTTGGAATATTTGTGAAAAATTTGGAATATTTGTGCTATGATCGGATTATAACGATGGATATTAGGTTACTCTTCCGGATAATTGATGTCTATTTTATATTAATTTGGTTTGGTCTATATGATTCTTGGATAATTGGTGTGCATTAAATTTGTATGTGCATATTTGGTCTATGTGATTCTTGGATAATTGGTGTGCATAATATATTTGGTCTATGTGATTGTTGGATAATTGGTGTGCATTATATATTGGTTTGGTTTATGCAAATTTTTGCGAACAGGGAAAGCGCTGTAATTTTTTTTCAAAATATTATCAGTTAGCGACGGACTTGTGACCGTTTTGCGACGGTTACCACCAGTTTTCGACTACTTTTCGACGGTTATTCCGTCGCTAACTGGATATTTGAAAATGTTCCCAGGTAGCGACGGATGGTCGACGGATTATCCGTCGGCATGGAATATTGTTCGACGGAATAGCGACGACCTATCCGTCGCCATTGTTCTGGAAATAACAAGAATTTCCAGAACAAGATCGATGGTTAATCCGTCGCTATTCCGTCGATATATATCGACGGAATAGCGACGACTTATCCGTCGCCATGTTGCTGGAAATGACATGAATTTCCATAAGCTGATCGACGGATTTTCCGTCAGAAAACCGTCGCTAATCCGTCCTTTGTTATCGAAGGCGTCGACGGATTAGCGACGGCATGATACACTCTGATACGCTATTACGACGGGTTACCGACGGAAATTTACGTCGCTATTGTCTACACATTTCAGTAAATACTTGAAAAGGACGCTAGTCCGTCGGAATGTCGTCGCTACTGCTTTGTATTGTTAAGTCGATAAAATATCGCTATTCCGTCGCATGTCGACTACGTAGCGACGGACAGTTATTAGCGACGAGCTGATTGCCGACGGATTTTTTTGGCCAAAATCCGTCAGTGATCGGTCGCTAATTGTAATTACCGTCGGATTGGCGACGGATATGGCCGTCACTAAATCGATAAATTTTGGTAGTGATCTTGTACAAGATGATTGAAGAACTTAGAACCAAGGGATTTATTCGTGCTAGTGGATCGCCTTGGGAATCCCCGATACTTCTTGTGAAAAAGAAGGATGATACGTCAAGATTATGTGTTGATTATCGTATCTTGAACTTTGTAACAATCAAGAACAGATATCCTCTACTAAGGATAGATGAATTATTTGATCAGCTCCGCGGCAGTATTCTCGAATATTAACTTGCGATCAGGGTACCATCAGATCAGAGTTAGAGAGCAAGACATCCAGAAGACAACGTTTAGATCAAGATATGGACATTAGGAGTTCCTTGTTATTCCATTTGGAGCGACCAATGCGCCAGCCGTATTCATGGACCTCATGAATCGTATCTTTATGCCCTGTTTGGACCAGTTCTTGGTTGTGTTTATAGACGACATCTTGGTCTATATCAAGAGTGAGACGGAGCATGAGCAGCATCTCCGTGTAGTTCTTCAGGTTCTCAGGGAACACCAGTTGTATGCAAAGTTCAGTAAGTACGAGTTTTGGCTTGATCACATTTCGTACTTAGGTCATATCATTACCAGAGGTGGAGTGGAAGTTGACCCCCAGAAGATAGTGGCTATAGAGACATGGCCAGTTTCCAGCACCGTCGCAGAGGTTTGAAGTTTTCTAGGATTGACGGGCTATTACTGGCGATTCGTATCAGACTTTGCTAGGATTTCAGCGCCCTTGACTCAGTTGACCCATAAGGACATGCAATTTGCTTAGACAATAGAGTGTCAGAGTTCATTTGAAAAGTTGAAGCGAGGATAATGACGGCTCCCATTCTCACTCTTTCAGATGGGACTGGAGGATTTTCAGTTTATTGTGATGCTTCAAACAGAGGATTGGGATACGTATTGATGTAACATGGTAAGGTAGTAGCTTATGCGTCACACCAGCTTCATGACCATGAGAGGAATTATTCTACCCATGACTTGGAGTTAGCAGCCGTAGTTTCTGAGTTGAAGCTTTGGAGGCATTACTTATATGGAGATCGGGTATAGATTTTCACCGACCACAAGAGTCTTAAGTATGTGTTTACTCAGAAGGATCTTAACATGCGTCAGAGGAGATGGCTAAAGCTACTTGTGGATTACGACATTAACCTGCAGTATCATTCCGGGAAGACCAACGTAGTAGCAGATGCATTGAGCAGAAGAGCTGGAGTTTATTTCCTAACAGCGCAACCAGAGTTACTAGCAGACCTTCAGAAGATGGGGATAGAGATAGTTCTCCCTACCAATGTGGTATTGACGGCAAGCATGCAAGTTCAGTCTAGTATAGTTGAGAGGATCAAGATGGCGCAATCAACAGATTCCAAGCTTCAGCAGCTCAGAGCAGAGTGTGAAGCAGGACGGAGAGCAGACTTATGTATTCACGAAGATGGTATTCTCCAACATGGAAGGTGGCTTTGTGTACCCATTAGTGATATCAGACAGGAGATCATGGCAAAGGCTCACAGTTCTCAGTATTCAATTTATCCCGGTGGCACGAAGATGTACCGAGACATCCATCAACATTTTTGATGGAATGGCATGAAGAGGGAGATAGTACGGTTTGTCTTCCGATGTTTAGTTTACCAACAAGTTAAAGCTGAACATCAGGGACCAGTTGGACTGCTTCAACCTTTACCGATCCTAGAGTGGAAGTGGGAGCATATAACCATGGACTTTGTAACTGGGTTACCTAAATCCCCGGCTGGCAGGGATGCTACATGGGTTATCGTCGGTCGTCTCACGAAGGTAGCTTATTTTCGCCCCTTCAGAGTTGGTCTGTCGACGGATCAGCTAGCAGAGATGTACCTCAGGCAGATTGTCAGATTGCATGGAGTGTCAATTAGTATCATATCAGACAGAGATTCAAGATTCATATCGCACTTTTGGCGGAGTCTTCAAGAGAGTTTGGGGACTCATCTCAAGTTCAGTTCAGCATATCATCCACAGACATATGGTCTGTCAGAACACACCATTCAGACTCTTGAAGATATGTTGCGATCTTGTACGTTGGACTTCGGTAGTTCGTGGGAAGATCACCTGCACCCAGTGGAGTTCTCCTATAATAATAGTTTTTAGGCCAATATCCAGATGGCACCTATTGAGGCATTGTACGACAGAAAGTGCAGATCTTCATTAGCATGTAATGATGTCGACGAGAGAAAATGCTTGGTCCAGAGATGGTTACGCAGACAATCGAGGTGGTCAGACAAGTCAGAGATCATCTTCGAGTTGTCCAAGATCGCCAGTGCCGTTGGGCCGATTTTCATCGGCGTCTCCTTGAGTTTTTAGTCGACGACCACGTATTCCTTAGGATCTCACCTACCCATGGCGTCATTCGATTCGGCGTACGGGAAAAGCTTAGTCCTAGGTATATAGGACCGTTCGATATCCTTGAGCGAGTAGGTGATGTGTCCTATCGTCTCGCTCTTCCGCCGTCGTTATGTGAGGTACATGATGTATTTCATGTATCCCAATTACGACGGTATATCCTGGATCCGAGCCATATCCTTGATCATTCGAAGTTGGTTGTTGGTACCAACCTTTCGTATGAGGAAAGGCCCGTATCCATATTGGACCGAAGAGAGAAGGTACTCAAGAACAAGACTATTAGTTTAGTCCGTGTTGCTTGGGGTCACCACTCTTTGGGTGAGTCAACGTGGGAGCGTGAGGAAGATATCCGCTCGCGATATCCACACATGTTTGTCTCATAAGGTATAATGTCTTTCTTATGCCTTATGCTTTTAAATTTCTTGCTTGCATGAATGATTGCTTAATTGGTTACTAGTCGTAGATGGCTTGTGCTTAAGTATATCTTGTCTCGATATCTCTAGCCTCTTGATTAAATTCCGAAGACGGAATTCTTTTAAGGTGGATAGAGTTGTCACTCTCGTTTTTCGTTATACGTATTTCCAGCATACGTATGCGAATTTTGACCCGTATTTTATTTACTTTATTTTTGTATTTCTTTACTGCTTGCCTTGATGTATCTTGGCTAAGGTTGACCTCGGGTTGGGTTGGTCCAACTTGACTTACTTTGGATGATTTGGTTTGGTTTATTTGATGGTTGGTTCAACATTTGAACCATCCCCTCTCTTTATAAAACCCAACCACCCCTTTCTCTCTCTTCATTACTTCTATTTATTTCTTCTCCTTCTTCTCTATTACTCTCCCACCAACCTAGAGGGCTTAGGCAAGTGCAACTTGCTTCATGATGGATCTTTAATTTTATTGTTCTATCTTCTTCTCTACATGATTCTATGCATCTTTAGGACTTGGAGTTTTCGGTTTGGATGGATGGATTTTTGTAGATCTAAGTTTGTAGCTTTTTCAATTTTCTTGGGTTTTGATCTACCAAACTTCATTATTTTTAAGTTTTTATTATTCTATGTTGTAGAGAGTTCAATTTTACCCAAAATGAACATTTAAAAAGTTAGATTTTGACTTATTTTGAGAAAGTTATGGCCAAAATAAGATTTGGACATTTTCTAGTTCATCTGTCCAGAATCTGGCAGGGACGATGAATAGTGCCGCATAGTGCAGCCTGCCGTATAGTGCAGCTTGTCGTATAGTACAGCCTGCCGTATAGTGCCGCATGGTGATGCATCCTGCCGCATAGTGCAGCATGCCGTATAGTGCTGCATGGTGATGCAGCTTATCGCATAGTACTGCCTGCCACAAAATACAGCCTGTCGTATAGTGCAGCCTGCCACATAGAGTAGCCTGCCACATAGTGCCGCAGAAGGCCGCATAGTGCCGCAGAATGCCGCATAGGGCCTATTTTGGCTGTTTTTGGTTGTTTTATATTCTATTTGGCTGAATTCTGGCCTGAATTTCTCCCAACTCCCAACATGAAAGTTGTAGATCTTTTCCTTGGCTTCAAAAAATATGTTACTAGCTATTTATACAAGTTTCTCTCATTCATGATAATGTAAGGATAGAACACGATAGTGGCCTGTTAAGGCGCACTCTTAACCAGTAACAAGTAACATGACATGATAGTGGCCCGTTGTGGCACACTCTTAACAAGTAACCTTGACATGGTAATATATGGTAGTGGCCCGTCGTGGCACACTCTTGACAAGTAAACATGACCTGTAATCTTGAATGCTGTTGTGACGGCTTTTTCGACATGCTAGGTACTTTTATTTTGACACCGTAGTTGAACCTTGTGGATGTGTGAACAAGTTACATGTCTCATCTTGCATCATGTCTAGGACATGAATTCCGGATTTCCCACGATCAGGGATTTATACTGAATCGGACTAGGTTAATGACTAGATTGATCAAGTAGTTCATATAGAGAGATGTTTCTAGTAACAAGCGATCCCGTTATCCTGGCCACACCTGATGGACTTGTAGCCTGCCGTCAAGTAGGGCACATTTTCAGTCTACTGTCAGGTGGGGTACTTTATGAAAGAAGTTCTAGGCACACTATCATGTGTTGCACTCCAAGCCACCTAATGATTCTTGATAACTCTTCAATAGACCTCGCCTGGATAACCTGGATAGCTGCAGGGCTTGTGACTGCCGAAACATCACATTGCATCTTACTAGTAACTAGGCTTGTGATAACCCTAGTTAGTTAAAGTATCAAGCTGTACTCTTTGCTTGGCCGTGAATGTTGGATGGAGTCCAATCCTATCTAGTCTTGTCTAGATCCAGTACATGGCTATCTCAGGACATGCTTGCTTATGCTTTACTTTCAGCAATAAATGTCTAAAGACCCGGTTCTGTTCAGGTGAAGGGTTACAACCCCGATCCTTGTTTGGTTTAAGGATTGTAACCTGGCTTCCAGAAAAGTTTCTCGTCCTCTCGTCATTTGTTGTCTTATTTACATTTCATATTTTCTTAATATCATTCTTGTGTTATGTTCTGACATGCTGGTTTTAGTTCTTAAGTGAAGCCTCCCTTGTCAACTTGCTCTTTCTGGGGTCTGACCCAGCTGGTTTTTTATGGCCAGATTTCGGAGCAGCACCCGACGATCTCCCAACCTTCCAGGTAGATAGTGAACAGTAGACGTAACCCTGACAATGAGTGGATTTTATTTTGCTCTCCCACTCTATTGTAAATTATTCTTTTAAGGCATTTATCCACCGAACAAGTGTTAGCTCGTATTGAATACTTATATTTCTTGTCTGCCTAAGGGCTGTAACATGATTGACAAATCCTAGGGTTGATCATGTATGACTGAAACTCTTGCTAGTTCTCGCATTTTGTATGACTAGCTTCATGGTCATTTGTATATAAAATTTATGGGACGCCTTCTTATTGAATATCTGATGGTCTAATATCTTATAACATTCACTTGCTTGCTTGAAATTGAGACACTAGGCTTGTTCTTGACCATAAGAGACTGATGGCTTGTAGATAAACCCTCATGCATCTAGACAGCCTTGACCGTATTGCGAGGTGGATTACACTTCTATATACGTAGCTGGCTGTGTTTGTCCTTCGCTCTCCAGTATTCTGGTTCTGGGGCGTGACATCTGGAGATCATACTAGCAGTTGAGCAGCATGAGTTCCAAGCTTTTGATGCAGTGATGAGTGTAGTGAGGAGTCATAAGTACACCTCACAGAGGATCGTTGATAGAGTAGGATGCCAGATAAGGTCTCATGTTCAGAGGGGATCTTCTCCCCAGTCGTCAGCACCCGCACCAGCAGTCAGGTCATTGGAGAATGGATCACCTATAGTAGCAGTTCCAACAGTTTTCTTTCAGCTGTCATCTCAGACGCATCTTCAGCAGCAGGGGTCGTCTTCATCTATTGGATGTTCCCATTGCGGGAATTCTAGACATGTACTTTCTGAGTGCCATAGGGCACATGGGTTGTGTTTGGTCTGTTGAGCTTCAGACAATATGATGGGATCATGTCCATGGAGGGCTAGTTCTTCTTCGGTACATTCAGCTTCACCGGCTACCCCAAAAGTCCAGCAATATAAGACTCAGGTACCGGTTCAGCAGCAGGGCTCAGAGGCCTTACTAGCGCAGTCCTGAATAATCCATCAAAGGCCTCAGCAGTATGTGCAGGTCCAGGCCCAAAGGCAGCAGGTCACAGCAGCAGTTTCGAGACGTGGAAAGGAAGAGTTTGGTATGTTAGAGCAGGTTATAGTCTAGGACGGTCATGATGTAGGTATTGTCCTGAGCTTCTTCCAGTCTTATTTATTTTCTTGGGTTAGACATATTTGGCGAGTTTCTCGTCTCACTTTTCTATCTTTGTATCTCGAGATACATGATATTTATTACATGTCTCGACTTCGAAGATACGTCCTGGATGGAGTCATGTCTTAGACTTTGTCATTGGTACCGACTTACTTTGAGACCTGATCCTTATCTATTTTGGGAGTCAGTGTAGGCCAGCGAGAACGGGTCCCTACTCAACTGACTTGGGCGACATATTTATTCATATGCCTCCAGTCCTTCTTGATCGAGGTTGTGTTATTGCTTATATATTTATTTATATTTTTGTTGCCTTCATTTATTTATATGCCATGCTTTGTTCTATAGAAATAATCGTGTTTTCTTGAGCTTTTTGTTTTGGTTATCATGCTCGACAAGCTTTAGGAAATTTCGATGAGGGTTATTTATAAATACTTCTCTATGGTTTGTACATATTTTGGTAACTGTCTCCGTTGTTTTAAAAACAAAGAACACCCCCTGGGTGCTTAATTTTCTACCCACTTTCTTCTATGTACCAGGGGATTAAGTCTATATACCGGGGGGTGTTCTTTGTTTTTAAAACAACGGAGATAGTTACCAAAATACGTACAAACTATAGGAGGTACAACTAATTAACTCTTCCGAGGACGAAATTTTTCTAAGGATGGGAGAGTTGTGAGACTCGTCTCACAATATCTATGTTTATATACAGATACATATTTTTGTATTGTGTTTCGTATTTTCTTGATTTTCGGAACGCTTTAATTTTTTTTCAGCTTATAGATTTTCTCCTTGATCGACATACTGTCAGTATACCGGTGTATACCGACGGTATATCGTCCGGACAAAATTTTCACATTTTAGATATTTTCGATTTTAGGTATTTTTATGAATAGTTTTTCCGATATTTTCGTGAATAGTGTTTTGGATATTTTGATAAATAGTGTTTAGATATTTTCGTGAAAAGTGTAGATGCACCCTATTACCCATTGGATACTTGGTTTTGTTTGGATGGCCATGATTGACTTAGACCTTAACATGGATCACCATCCAACGGTCATGGTTAAATTTCCCTTCTATATACACTTTTACTTTCTCTCTCCTCTCTCTTTTCATTCTTTCTTCCTTCTCTCTTCATTTTCATTCCTCTTTCTCAAGAGCATAGAAAATCTTGGCTTTGAGGCCTACAATGTGATTTCGCGCCCCTCTTGGTGGTGGAGTGGAAGATTAGGCTTGGAGCTTAACTTAGGCAAGTACATCGTGCTAAATTCTTGAACAAAATTATTTTGTTGTCATTTTGTTTTCCTTGGTATTAAATGCTTAGAATTGTTCCAAACTTATTTTGTTAACTATATTTTCCTTGTGATTCTCGTCTATATGCATGTTTTTAAATTTGGTTAGAACTAGGTTTTGATTTTCTGTTAAAATCCAATATTGACTTAGTAGAAAACTTGGTATCAAGAGTGATACTGGTGTTACCATCATATATCTTGGTTACATATGCATATATGAGGCACTCACCAAGCTTGTATACATAGATTTTGAGGTTAGTGGAAATCAGAACCCGCTTCGATTTTTCGAGAACCTATTTTCAGAATTTTGAGGTATTGATCTATCAAATCTTTAAATTTGTGAAAACTAATACTCCCATGTTGTAGGGAATTAAATTTCATGCAATTTTGACTTTGAAAATCCAAATTTCGATTTAAAACGAAGTTTCTATGGCTAAAACAAGTTTTGAGTTTTCAAAAATTAACTTTCTGTGACGGTTCGAAAAATCTGTCGGAAATCCATGAAAATTCGTTAGAAAATTCGAACTTGCACCACTAATCTTGATGTAACACTCCGAAAAATTCGCAAGTAATCCACAGTAATCCACCGGATGATCCGGTTAGGCTATTTTTGTCTGTGTTTGTCCGTTTCTGTCCGTTTTTGTCCTTTTTTGATATTTTTTCCGACTGGAATAAATTCTTAACATGATTAGTTGACCTTGTATACTTAGAGAATGACTGTACACTCTATATACACTTTACACTAGCTTATGCTCATATGTTCTTCTATACTCACTGTATTGCTATGCCCTTCCAGATTTATTGTACTTTTCAGTCTATGCCATGTTCAATATTTACTTGATAGTGATATGTCGTCGTGCACATTTATATATGTCTTTTCCTAGCTTGCTTAACAATGGCCTATCATGGTGCACTCTTGATTCCAGTACATGTCTAGCTCCTTGATAGTGGCTCATCGTAGCGCACTCTTGTATTGATATCATCAGGTCTTGTTGTGGCTTGTTGTAGTGCACAATCTTATTTGTCTTGTCCAGTCTCGCATGTCTCATGTTTAGGATGGATTCTGCGGAATGTCACACCCAATATCCTAAATAAAAATATTAGGAACTATATAACTAGCTTGATTATCTAGATCATTGGGTGGAGATTTTTTCGGTTACCTGCACCCCTTGCTCACGATCTTATATATATATCTACTTGGAATTTGGAGCTGTCATGATGAGCACTCTTCTAGCACACTTCTTTAGGTCGAGTGGGACACTTCTTTAGGACACACGTATTTTACTGAGGTGTGCCTGTTATACTTATTTTCTTTTGGCTTGGATCAATCGGGTAGTCTGCAGTACAGGTAACAGGAATTAAATTTTTTAAACTTGCATATATTAGTAATTAGGATTATGACAACCCTAGTTAGCTAAAGTATCAAGCCTACTCAATGCTTAGCCGTGATTGATGGATGGAGTTCATTTTCGTCCAGTCTAGTCTTGTCTAGTTTATTTTATTGCAGTACTTAGCTTCCTGTCATTCCTTACATGCTATTCTACCTACTACATGCTCGGCTTCACCATATGCTTATATGTTCCATTTATTCTACATATTCACTAGCTATTTTCTTACATATTTTCAGTTTCCTTTCGTATATACTGTGGTACCAAATTATTATTCTATTCTCGTTTATTGCTTTATCTTTGAGATATTATGAATTGCATGCTAGTTTTAGTTCATAGTTTGGCTTCCTTTGTGGTACTTGCTATTGGGGGTCTGACCCCACTGGTTTTGCATTAACCAGATTTAGTTGAGGAGCCCGAGGATCTTCCGGGTCTTCCACTCGATGGTGAACACCGAAGCACCATGAGGCTTGAGTGGGTATTCTTTCTCTTACCCACTCTTTTTTATACATATTCTTTTGAGGCGTTTAGCCACCGAGCACGTGTTTAGCTCGTATTTTGGACTTGAATTTTGGCCTACGGGTTTAGACATGATGTTATATTTTTGGACTGCAGCTAGAGCTGATCATGTATTATTTAGTCTTGCTAGTTCTTCATTTTGTATTACTAGCTTCATAATCATCTATATATTATAGTTTGTGACACTTTACTGTCTTATATGCTTTATGATCATATCCTTGTACATTATTTTCTTGACTGTGATTGAGATATCTAGGATTATTTGACTTAGGATTGACTTTTGGCTTGTAGTAGTAACCCACTACCAAAATATGTCAAATTAGCGACGAAATTAGCGACGCTAGTTAAAAACATCGCTATGATTTGTGTATTTAGCGACGTATATAAATGACGTCGCTGAACGTCACTATCAGCGACGTTTAGCGACTATTATCGACTATAATTATAGTTTGGAAAGAACAAGTCGCTATGCAGTCGCAAAACATCGCTGATGTATTTTATTCAGCGATGTTTTGGCGACATTTAATCATGTTCGTCGCTATCCTATTACTGAACAGCGACGTCTCACTTAGACGTCGCTAAAAACTTTCATTTAGGGTTCTGGGAACCCGATCGATTTCATTTTAATTCCTAAATTTCAATCTCCTGCCGAGCACTCTTGTTTCTCTCCCCCTCCCCCTCTCGTCTCCGGCGACCGCTCCCCCCAACGATCTCCTCCCCTCCGGCGACCCCTACCCGACCTCGACGAGCTCTCCGGCGACCGCTACCCGACGAGCTCTCGTTTCCCTCCGGCCCCTTCCCCCTCATCCCCTGTCCCAGCGACCCCCTCTCCCCCTGGTGACCTCGTCGTCGCTCCTCCACCGTCAACCCCCTCGTCCCCTGCTCCGCTCCGGCGACCCCTACCCGACCCCGTCCAGGTATATCTAACCCTAACCCTATCTCCCACTGACACGACACAGACACATTGACCCACTCACTGATACGACACTGACACACTCACTGACACGACATTGACACACTGACACACGACACACAGACACTATGTATACTCATTGAAGAAATCTTTATACATATGTATACATGTATACATGAAACTCTTATACATATATACAATATATACATATGTATACTCATTGATGGTTCCTTTATATGCATATATACATATGTACACAAGCTCAGAAAAAAAAACTCTTATATAACTATAGTTATATCTATCAATCTACATATATACATATGTATACAATCTCAGGAAAAACTGAACTAAACACACATAGGTATACTCATTGAAGAAAACTGAGATTTCACAATGGAACTTGGATTTTGATACATGAAACGAGATGATGGTTCCTTTAGTTAGCTTGCTTATGTTACAATTATATTCTCTGTGAATATCGATTTTACCAGATGGCACCCATGACCCGAGCAGCGGCACGTCGTTTGAGGGAAACACAGATTGCTGAGGTGGCTCCTCCTACTGTTAAGGAGGAAGTGGCACCGGTAGCTAGTGAGACCGGGAGTTCCATTCATCCAGCACCTGCAGTGGAATGACGCTTTCCCGCCGTCAATCCCACTTATTAGAAGATGTTGCGTGATGGTATCATTGAGCGTATGCTTGAGCTGCGTGGTCGTCATTAGTGTTGTTTTATGGATGTATTTTGCGTTGGACTATTAGTACTTATTACCAGCTGTACTTGTTTTATGGAGATGAGTTTATGGACTTATTACTAGCTGTACTTGTTTTATGGAGATTAATTATGGACTTATTACCACTTATTTTATGGAGATTAATTAGGCTAAGTCTTCTATGTGGTCAATTCTGATACACTATGGTTATATGGTCATGTCATGTGATACACTATTACCACTTGTTGTATCATGATTACTTTGGATTCTATTTCAATGATTTTTCTCTCGCAAATCATACACAGAAGCGAAAAGCACACCTTATACTATATTGACGTCCTATACGACACGTTTGTATCCTAATAGTATATAAGGAGTATCCTAGTACCTATAGTGTATAGAGTATCGTAGAAGTGTAGGTATGATTGGTATATCGTATTACATAGAGTGTATAGAGTGAGTATCCTAATAGTATATTAGATATTTTAGAAGTAAAATATCCGTGTCAGTCCGAAGTAAGGTGTCCATGCCAGCCCTTCTCTGAAAAGTAAGTCTACTACCGATATCGTCGATACCAATACTCATACGAATAGTCCGATACCGATTCCCATACCTATATGTTGTTGCTCAAGCAGTTTATAGCTACAAATGCGTAAGTGTAATATGAAAATCTCATCTGTTAAATATGTTACCTAAGAGCATCATTAGTAAGGACAATTCATTACTACAGTGTATAGAGTATCCTAGAAGTGTAGGTATGATTGGTATATCGTATTACATAGAGTGTATAGAGTATCCTTTCGGTCTATAAGAGTTACTTCACTCATTTTGTCAAGACAAGTAAACTTTTTAAATGTTGACGGTATATATACCGTCAACATTTGGTTTTGCCTTGTAGCTACAGGCAGTTGCCTGCATTTTGCCTTATAACTTGGCCTTTGGCCTGAGCTTGAGCAGTGTGGACTTCCAGGTTAGGGTGTTAGTTCATGATTAGCATTGTTTAGATATTAGTTTCAGTTAAAGGGTTAGTTTAGATTAGGATATTAGAAGGAATACGAGAGTTAGTAGACGTTAAAGTAGGATATTAATTTATTAGTTAGGATAGATAGTTTGAGTTAGGATACTGCTCAAGCACATGCCAAAGGGTTGATATTGGATATTAATTTAAAAATTTTTACCTTTTTTGACAAACTGGATGAAGTAACTCTTGTAGACCAAAAGGATCGATATTGGACAGTTGGGATGAGTATCATAATCGGTATCGGATTAGTATCGACCGTATCGGATCAGTATCGGCCGTATGTACTTAGTGTCCTCGACCGTATGTACTTAGTATCGACCGTATCGGATTAGTATCGGTCTATCGGATACGACACTTTGACACAAGACAGTTATTTTAGTCCCAACACAGTTGTTTTTGTTTCTTCCTTCAAATTCTTTGTTTATAATATGTGGAATGAATGAACAGTTTATGTTGTGCACCCATATCTAGACTGCCTTAACATTCATTCACTGACTGCAATGTGCATGTATCTATCTTACAGAATTATTTTTAATTGGATATGGATATGAATTACTACTTATGGAATCGTTCGTGGATGTACAACCATCATCCTGATGACATGTACGGTGTACGGGATGAATTCATAGAGGGTACCAAAATTAAGTGTTCGTGTGTGAGATGTCACAACTTGAAATATCATCCAGAAGTGGAAGTCACGTATCATTTATACTCGAAGGGTTTCACGCCGAATTACTATCAGTGGAGCACGCACGAAGAACTTGTGTCTTTAGCATCGGAGTATGAGCCTTATGTGGATGTCCACAATAACGCTGCTTACGATGATGGGTTGGTGAACATGATTTTTGACGCGGCGGGGCCTATTTTCGATCCGGACGATCATGATGCACCTGAGGAGGCACCGAACGCCGATGCTGCACAGTTCATGGAGTTGCTGGAGAATGCAATGACTCCATTATATCCTGGTTATGAGGATCATTCACCGTTGGAGGTGGTTACAAGATTGTTGGGCATCAAGTCTAATTTTAACATGTCGTAAGATTGCTACAACCGTCTTATGGAGTTGCTTATAGAAATATTGCCTGAGGGTGTTAAGTTGCCTAAAGACTTCTACCGGTCTAAGAGGATGGTGAGATCGCTCTGGATGGGATACGAGAAAATCGATGCATGTCGCAACGGGTGCATGTTGTACTACAAAGACGACAAGGATGAAGACGCTTGCAGATTTTGTGGTGCCGATCGCTACAAGGGCAGTGGTATAGGAAAGTCTGTCGGTGCCATGAAGCCTACCGATTCGATGCACTACTTGCCGTTGACGTCGCGGTTGCAGCGGTTGTTTATGGTGAAGGAAACTGCAGAAAACATGAGTTGGCATAAGCGGGAACAGACCGAAGTAGTGTTGGATCACCCATCTGATGGAGAAGAATGGAAGCACTTTGATCGAGAGTATCCAGATTTTGCTTCTGATCCGTGTAATATCATATTGGGTCTCTGCTCCGATGGTGTTACCCCATTCGGGCTTTCGAGATTCCAGTATTCGTGTTGGCCTGTGATCGTCACTCCGTTCAATCTACCGTCTTGGATGTGCATGAAGACTCCGTATATGTTCCTCACCGTTATTATCTCAGGTCCGAATAGGAAGACGAAGCCGACGAAGGCGAAGATGAAAGTAAAGATGAGGAGGAAGGTAAGGTCGAGGAAGACGAACAAGATAATTATTTTGAAGATGATTGAAAGAGACGTACTTTCATTTTCTTATTATGTAGAGTTGGTTATTATCTAGTCTTGGTTATTATCTGAATGTACTATCTGGACTTAGATATTTCTTGTAAAATATACTATCAGGACTTAGATGTTTCTTGTAAAATGTATCATCATATGTTGTCTTGGTTATTATCTTGTCTTTGTTGCACTTTCATATTTCTAGTCTCTATTATTTGTTGTCTTTGTTGTATCTCATCATATGTTGTTATCAGGCATGACAGGTCGTCGCAGATCGTTTCGTATTTCCTGACATGGGGCACGGGGTACTGATACTGGCAGAGGACAGGGTACTCCTTCGGTACCTACTGGTGGTACTGCTAGAGGACGGGGTTCTTCTTCGGTACCTCCTACTGGTACCGGCTCTGGATCCTCGTCTGTAATACCCAGTTTTCTGAAATTAGAGATTTTTGAAAATTTATTATTTTTATTATTTATTATGGTAAATTAGTCATAATATGATTTTGATGATTTTAGTTTGAATTAAAACCATTTTCAAAGTCATGACTTATGACTTTGTGATTTTGACTAGTGTAACCTAGTGTAACCCTAGAGTTTACTTAACCTAGAACTTACCATGACCATGTGGACCTAACCATAGGCTTAGAACACCAAGTTAGTGATTTTTAGCCTCAAGGGTATTTTGGTAATTTTCTAGGATTTATTTGGAATTATTTGAAATTATGTGTTTTTATTATTAATTAATTATTGATTAGTGTTATGTTAGTCCCTAAGCTAGTTTAGCCTAATCTAGGGGTTAGTCACTAACCTAGAAGACTAAGTGTAGATATTTACTTTATGTGTAAATATCTAGGTTGATAAATATCTAGATATTTAACTTTCTAGGATATTTTAGAAACCTAGAATATCTAACCCTAGTCAAAGCCTTAGAGACTAAGTTTTGCAAGGTGGAAGGGGACCCTATAGCCTACCCCTACCCCCCCATGGCAGCCAAGAACACCCCCCCTATATATGTACACCCCTTCACAAAAAGGTCCCATTTTCATTACACTAAAACCTTGATTTTTCCCTCAACTTCACACCTCCATAACTTGACCATTTCTCCACCAAATTGAGCCCCGTTTCTTGCGTTGGAACCCCCTACTAGTGAGGATACCAAAGGAAGCTAGCTAGCAAGGTTGGAGATCATTTTGGCCATTCAAGTGAAGAGGACAAACCCCCCCCTAACTTGGTTTTCTGAGTTTTCACACAAATAGGTAAATGTCCATAACCCTTGCTAAAATTGTGTTTTCTCTTCATATTTGCATGCATCTAGGGATTAGGGAACTGTAGGTCAAGTTTGGTGAAAAATAGGATTCGTTTGGTGTCCGTATCGGACACGTATCTGTGTGTTTAAAACAGTGTTCGATGAAATGCTTGTGAGAATTAAAAAGTGTTATTTTCAAAAACTAATTGAATGGAAAAATAGTTTTTTTTAGTGTAGATCACAAATCACTAGGACTGAGCACGATTTAGGTTGTGTCCGTGTCCAAAACAGGACACGAACCCACTGTTAAACACTGCACTGAACACTGAAAACCCGAGTGTTCGACACTTTATATTGTGTCCACACGTGTCGTGGACACAACACAGACACATGGACACACACCTAGACCCTAGGCCTACCCCCTGACACGAGCACGTGGCCCCACGTGCCACGTGTGGAGCACACGAGCCCTCGACACGCGCGCACGAGGCTGTCATGCCTCCCCTGCTACTCGACACTTAGCACGGACACTGTAGGACACGAGGACACGGGAAATTTGACACAGAAGAGGGGGCAACCTCTGTCATGCCCCCCCTCGAGTTTGAGACACGTTGGTGTCGTGTCGAGAGAGCACGGACACGTGCACTGGTCGTGCACTGTCAGCACACACGCACGCACAGAGTCCACTTCGTGCGTCTCGTATCGCGCGGACACGACACTTCGACACCTCGTGTTTGCACGAGTGTGTAGCCCTACACGTGGGCTACACGTGGGCATGACCACGAGGCCCCACGTGGCCCGTGTCGTGTCCACGAGGCGTGTGCATCTGTGCACGACGCTGTGACACAGTGCACAGTGTACACACACAGACACTCGACTTTGAGCGTGTCGTGTCCCCTCTACACGACACGTGGACACGTATCAGGCCCATGGACACGAAGCCCAACCCTAGGCGCACCTTCGGGTACGAGCACGAGGCCTGTGTCGCCTTGTGTCGTGTCCTAGACCCTTTTAGTTTTGCACTGATACGTGTGTATCAGTGTATTCTCATTTACCCGTGTGACTTTGAAACCTCGTGGACACGCCGTGTCGCGTCGTGACACCGTGTCAGGAAGCTAAGATCCTAGACTAACCTAGGGGCTTCAATTACCAACCAACCTTGGGCCATTTTAGTTTGATTTAGGTTGTGTTTGGTTTAACCTAAGATCTAGGTTTACAGTCCACTGTTCTCAGTTTTAGGATTTTCCAGTTTTTGCAAAAATGGGTTTTAAACCCAATTTTGATATAATTTATACATAGTATATATGTATTTTAGTATGTATACATGTAGTATATATGTTGGTGTGTGTGTGGGTGAGTTTTTGGGTAGTATACATGTATATACACATGTATATACATGTATGTGTGTGTAGGGTGTGTGTGTGTTTTAGTTGTGTTGGGGGAGGGGGCTTTGATTCCCTGTTCTCAGGAAACTGAGACAACCCCCCCCCTGTTTTCTGTTTCTCTCTCCTTCCCTCTCTCTCTCTACCTATGTATATGAGTATATATATATAATATATAATATATATAATATATATATATATATATATATATATATATATATGTTATATATATAAGGGTATTATATATATGTGAATGGGATATATATATGTATAAATATAGATTATGGTATATATATATGGTTGACTATATATTAGATATATATGTATATAGACTTGATGTCTTAGTCTATGGTCTAAAGTTACTAGCCTATGGCCCATGGTTAGTGAGTTAGAGTTGACCATTAGGACTAGTAGACCTAGGTTGACTGGCAAGTTGACCCTTGTTGACCAAAGTCAACTATAGGTCAACTTTGACCTAGAATTGACTAGGATTAACATAGAATGACTAGTTTAAACTAGTTTGACCATGTTTGACCTAACTTGACTAGTTTGACATTAGTTGACCTAAGTAGACCTAGTTTAACTAGATTGTTGACCATGGTTGACCAAAGTCAACTATAGGTCAAACCTTGACCTAATTGACCTAATAATGACTAGTTCAACTAGTCTGACCATGTTTGACCTAATCACCTTGTTGACTAGTCTTGTTTGACTTAATTACCTGACTGACTAGTCTTTGTTTGACCAATACCTTAGTTGGTCTAAGTTTGACTTAGACTTGACCCAGATTGATCATGTTGACTAGTATTTGACTAGTTTGATTAGAGTGTTGACCAGGAGTTGACTTTAACCTAGATTTGACTAACCTTGACTTGTTTGACCTTGTTTGACTCTATTTGACTTAGTTTGATTTCCTGTGACCCAGTATGATTTGATTTGACTTAGTTTGACTGTAGAGTTGACCAAGTTTGACTTTGACCTAGATTGGCTTAGAATTCATATAGATTGCATTGTAGATTTCATTTACCTTCATTATGGACATGTCATAACTGTATTACTCTATTTTAGGACATTGTGACCCTGGTACAGACATCTGATATTACACTACTCATCCAGAGTGTCAGGCGAGTACATTCTCTGATAGTTCTTTCATTACTTGTCATTTACTGTATTTCAGTTCTAGATAGCTATATGATTCTCTGTACAAACACGATTGGTATTGTTGGATCCATTACATACGACACTCATTTATTTATGTCTGGCCTCTATATCTGGAATCACTACTGGCATCACCCTACTGGAACCATTTCTGGAATCATTTCTGGAATCATTGGCTGGACTCATACTGGTTGTAGTGTTGGATTATGGATTCATTTGTGGGCGGGGAAATACTTGAGTAGACATGTGAACATACCTAAAATCTGGAACCACCTCCCTTGGAACTATTCTGGAATGCTAGCCATCCCACACTTGGCCGAGTGTGCGATGTGCCTGATTACCCCTAGCCGTTTACATGTTGATCTCAGTATTTTAAAACACACAGTTAGAGTATAGTCTGGACTTACCCTGGAATCATGGATCACTTCTGGACTCATTTTACTGGACTCATCTTGTACTGGAATCATCTAGTATTGGATTATATGGACTAGACTCACACTGGGATTACCTTTTATACTGTCTGGACTTATACCATGTTATTCTAGTTCAGCTAGTTTACTACAGTCTTCTTTGCCATGATTTCTTCTCTTGTTAGTTACTTTACTTTCCTTGTACCCTCACTGTTTCTCTACATCTTTACCTGTATAAAACTGCCATGCTCATCTGTATAACTGTCTAAAAACTGCTTTATAGTCTTTGTCATTTACTTGGGATTTCTAGATGAGATGTGCTCGTTCCTGTCCTGATTGGACCTGTTGAAAATATTACAGATGATACCCCTGACGACACATGCCCTTCTTACCATGGACCTGGCGAGGGATTAGCTACCTTTGGCTCCGACTCTTAGGAGTGATTCAGGAGATTAGCTAGTAGACTTACTTAGCTTTCATGTTTTGAGCTTGTTGTATTAAACTTGAGATATTGAGTTGTATTAGAGTTTTGTTTGAGATCATGTTGTTATTATTTTAGTAGTTTAAATTTCTGTTGTTGTTAGTTGGTATCTAGATTTCTGTGTTATCTTATCGTGCTTAGATTGTGATTGAGTATATCATATCTTTTACTTGTCTTCCTCTCGGAGTTGAGATCTTGGCAAGTACATTATATACACTGCATGAGATTAGTTAGCAACATAGGACAGCGTTCTACCGCCGACACTGCGGCGTAGGCTGGACGTACCCACTTCTCGTGCCCCTATACAGGGTGCGGGTCGTGACACGTTTTTAGTGGTGGCCCATGCAGGTCTCGAGTTTATGTAGTGGTATTCGAACTAGAGTATCACTACAGCCTGTGATAGGATTTGATAATAGGCTTAGAGAGAGGATACTCAATCACAACTAGGAAATTTCCAGGGATTTGAATCTACTGACTTTTGTTCAAATCTGTATAATCTATTTTCGCATTATCCTTGATACTGTCATCCTTGTACCGTTATTGACTTCCTTATTGATCTGTCTTCAGGATGGTGGAGACTAGGTCACATCGCTCTGTGCCGGCAGATTCTGAGAGGTCTGCCGATTCTCGTCCAGTACAGCCTACAGCTGGGACTGTACCACTCCTTACGTCTGCTCACGTAGGAGTATCTACTTTTGGTAGTCCTCCTCCACCTATTCCGAGGACTATCCCAGCTACCCCAGATATGCCTCCTCCGCAGTTTCGTCAGCCTCATTTTCAGCCAGAGTATCAGCAACAGCAGCAGTACCAGCAGGAGTACCAGCAGCAGATGCCATCTGGGTATGTGGATGCTGCACAGATGTTTTCATATTTTCAGCAGTTTCTTGAGTCGCATCAGACCCAGCAGCAGCGTCAGACGACAGCATTTACCAGAGGCATTGAGGATGTCCATCAGCTGGCTACAGCGACGATAGAGAGGCTGGCAGCCCAGCCGCAGGCAGGAGCAGGACAGCAGCAGAGGATTCCGGGCATCCAGGAGTTCAAGAAGATGCACCCCAGGGACTTCTTGGGTACTGAGGGGATACTTTATGCGGATGACTGGATAGAGCACATCGAGGAGATCTTTCGACTGGCGGAGATACCAGCCGGACTCCAGGTAGAGGCAGCAGCCAGCCATGCGGGATCTTGCCCGTACCTGGTATCAGACGGATCCGAGAGTAGGTACTCCAGGGCAGGCATGGAGAGCTTTCAAGGAGCTCTTCAAGGGGAAGTTTTTCCCAGATCAGGCAGTCGGCGCCTTGGAGACACAGTTCGAGAACCTGGTTCAGGGGAACCAGACTGTAGAGGAGTACGCCGGTGAGTTTTGCCGGTTGAGCAGATTCGTAGAGGGCCTTAGCGAGACAGTGAAGGCGAGGAGGTTCAGAAAGGGCTTGGTCAAGGAAGTCAAGTCCTTGACCAAGAGTGAGAGGAGTGCCACCTTCGAGGACATTCTGGCAGGAGCGATGGCAGCTGAGGATGATCTTGAGCTGAAGCTCAAGAGGGGCCGTGATACACAGGGAGCAGGCAGCAGTGGAGGTCAGGCCAAGAGGCCTCACATTCAGCAGACACCTGTTAGAGTTCAGCATCAGCCTCGAGGACAGGATCAGAGGATACAGAGTTGTGGGTATTGCAAGAAGGTAGGGCATATTTGGGAGTCTTGTAGGAGGAGGCTGAAGGTTTGTCTATTTTGTGGGTCTGATGCCCACAAGATATATTGTCCAGTTGCACCTCCTTATGAGGGTGCTAGGCCACCTGTAGCTCAGCACCAGAGGGGTGGAGCTTTTGCGATGACGGTCGAGGAGACCGACGCTGCAGGTGACGGGTTAGCAGGTTTGTCTTTCCTGTCCTTCTTTTCCCATCTTGTTGTGTGATTCCATTAGTACCTGTCAGGATATGCTTGTGATATGCTAGATAGCATAGTTACCCCTTTTGAGACTGTAGAATCATGACCAGTAGGTCTATGATTGCATGTTATCTTTTGACCTTGATTGACTGGGGGTGTGACCTAGGAGGAGTACGACCATCTTAATTTCGAGGACGAAATTCTTCTAAGGTGGGTAGACTTGTAACACCCAGTTTTCTGAAATTGGGGTATTTTTGAAAATTTATTATTTTATTATTTATTAGTGGTATTTTAGTCATGGTATGATTTTGGATTTTAGTTGGTTAAACCAATTCCTAAGTCATGACTTGTGACTTTGTGATTTTACTAATAAACTCTAGTGTAAACCCTAGCTATTCCTTAACCTAGAGACTAACCATGATCATGTGAGCTTAGCCATAGGCTTAGAACATCAAATTAGGGCTTTTTGGCCTAAAGGGTATTTTGGTAATTTTCTAGGATTTATTTGGAATTATTTGAAATTATGTGTTTTTATTATTAATTAATTATTGATTAGTGTTATGTTAGTCCCTAAGCTAGTTTAGCCTAATCTAGGGGTTAGTCACTAACCTAGAAGACTAAGTGTAGATATTTACTTTATGTGTAAATATCTAGGTTGATAAATATCTAGATATTTAACTTTCTAGGATATTTTAGAAACCTAGAATATCTAACCCTAGTCAAAGCCTTAGAGACTAAGTTTTGCAAGGTGGAAGGGGACCCTATAGCCTACCCCTACCCCCCCATGGCAGCCAAGAACACCCCCCCTATATATGTACACCCCTTCACAAAAGGTCCCATTTTCATTACACTAAAACCTTGATTTTTCCCTCAACTTCACACCTCCATAACTTGACCATTTCTCCACCAAATTGAGCCCCGTTTCTTGCGTTGGAACCCCCTACTAGTGAGGATACCAAGGGAAGCTAGCTAGCAAGGTTGGAGATCATTTTGGCCATTCAAGTGAAGAGGACAAACCCCCTCCCCCCCTAACTTGGTTTTCTGAGTTTTCACACAAATAGGTAAATGTCCATAACCCTTGCTAAAATTGTGTTTTCTCTTCATATTTGCATGCATCTAGGGATTAGGGAACTGTAGGTCAAGTTTGGTGAAAAATAGGATTCGTTTGGTGTCCGTATCGGACACGTATCTGTGTGTTTAAAACAGTGTTCGATGAAATGCTTGTGAGAATTAAAAAGTGTTATTTTCAAAAACTAATTGAATGGAAAAATAGTTTTTTTAGTGTAGATCACAAATCACTAGGACTGAGCACGATTTAGGTTGTGTTCGTGTCCAAAACAGGACACGAATCCACTGTTAAACACTGCACTGAACACTGAAAACCCGAGTGTTCGACACTTTATATTGTGTCCACACGTGTCGTGGACACAACACAGACATATGGACACACACCTAGACCCTAGGCCTACCCCCTGACACGAGCACGTGGCCCCACGTGCCACGTGTGGAGCACACGAGCCCTCGACACGCGCGCACGAGGCTGTCATGCCTCCCCTGCTACTCGACACTTAGCACGGACACTGTAGGACACGAGGACACGGGAAATTTGACACAGAAGAGGGGGCAACCTCTGTCATGCCCCCCCTCGAGTTTGAGACACGTTGGTGTCGTGTCGAGAGAGCACGGACACGTGCACTGGTCGTGCACTGTCAGCACACACGCACGCACAGAGTCCACTTCGCGCGTCTCGTATCGCGCGGACACGACACTTCGACACCTCGTGTTTGCACGAGTGTGTAGCCCTACACGTGGGCTACACGTGGGCATGACCACGAGGCCCCACGTGGCCCGTGTCGTATCCACGAGGCGTGTGCATCTGTGCACGACGCTGTGACACAGTGCACAGTGTACACACACAGACACTCGACTTTGAGCGTGTCGTGTCCCCTCTACACGACACGTGGACACGTATCAGGCCCATGGACACGAAGCCCAACCCTAGGCGCACCTTCGGGTACGAGCACGAGGCCTGTGTCGCCTTGTGTCGTGTCCTAGACCCTTTTTAGTTTTGCACTGATACGTGTGTATCAGTGTATTCTCATTTACCCGTGTGACTTTGAAACCTCGTGGACACGCCGTGTCGCGTCGTGACACCGTGTCAGGAAGCTAAGATCCTAGACTAACCTAGGGGCTTCAATTACCAACCAACCTTGGGCCATTTTAGTTTGATTTAGGTTGTGTTTGGTTTAACCTAAGATCTAGGTTTACAGTCCACTGTTCTCAGTTTTAGGATTTTCCAGTTTTTGCAAAAAATGGATTTTAAACCCAATTTTGATATAATATATACATAGTATATATGTATTTTAGTATGTATACATGTAGTATATATGTTGGTGTGTGTGTGGGTGAGTTTTGGGTAGTATACATGTATATACACATGTATATACATGTATGTGGTGTGTAGGGTGTGTGGTGTTTTAGTTGTGTTGGGGGAGGGGGCTTTGATTCCCTGTTCTCAGGAAACTGAGACAACCCCCCACCCTGTTTTCTGTTTCTCTCTCCTTCCCTCTCTCTCTCTCTACCTATATATGTATATGAGTTATATAGTGATATATATATATATATATATATATATATATGTTATATATATAAGGGTATTATATATATGTGAATGGGATATATATATGTATAAATATAGATTATGGTATTATATATATATGGTTGACTATATATTAGATATATATATGTATATAGACTTGATGTCTTAGTCTATGGTCTAAAGTTACTAGCCTATGGCCCATGGTTAGTGAGTTAGAGTTGACCATTAGGACTAGTAGACCTAGGTTGACTGGCAAGTTGACCCTTGTTGACCAAAGTCAACTATAGGTCAACTTTGACCTAGAATTGACTAGGATTAACATAGAATGACTAGTTTAAACTAGTTTGACCATGTTTGACCTAACTTGACTAGTTTGACATTAGTTGACCTAAGTAGACCTAGTTTAACTAGATTGTTGACCATGGTTGACCAAAGTCAACTATAGGTCAAACCTTGACCTAATTGACCTAATAATGACTAGTTCAACTAGTCTGACCATGTTTGACCTAATCACCTTGTTGACTAGTCTTTGTTTGACTTAATTACCTGACTGACTAGTCTTTGTTTGACCAATACCTTAGTTGGTCTAAGTTTGACTTAGACTTGACCCAGATTGATCATGTTGACTAGTATTTGACTAGTTTGATTAGAGTGTTGACCAGGAGTTGACTTTAACCTAGATTTGACTAACCTTGACTTGTTGACCTTGTTTGACTCTATTTGACTTAGTTTGATTTCCTGTGACCCAGTATGATTTGATTTGACTTAGTTTGACTGTAGAGTTGACCAAGTTTGACTTTGACCTAGATTGGCTTAGAATTCATATAGATTGCATTGTAGATTTTATTTACCTTCATTATGGACATGTCATAACTGTATTACTCTATTTTAGGACATTGTGACCCTGGTACAGACATCTGATATTACACTACTCATCCAGAGTGTCAGGCGAGTACATTCTCTGATAGTTCTTTCATTACTTGTCATTTACTGTATTTCAGTTCTAGATAGCTATATATGATTCTCTGTACAAACACGATTGGTATTGTTGGATCCATTACATGCGACACTCATTTATTTATGTCTGGCCTCTATATCTGGAATCACTACTGGCATCACCCTACTGGAACCATTTCTGGAATCATTTCTGGAATCATTGGCTGGACTCATACTGGTTGTAGTGTTGGATTATGGATTCATTTATGGGCGGGGAAATACTTGAGTAGACATGTGAACATACCTAAAATCTGGAACCACCTCCCTTGGAACTATTCTGGAATGCTAGCCATCCCACACTTGGCCGAGTGTGCGATGTGCCTGATTACCCCTAGCCGTTTACATGTCGATCTCAGTATTTTAAAACACACAGTTAGAGTATAGTCTGGACTTACCCTGGAATCATGGATCACTTCTGGACTCATTTTACTGGACTCATCTTGTACTGGAATCATCTAGTATTGGATTATATGGACTAGACTCACACTGGGATTACCTTTTATACTGTCTGGACTTATACCATGTTATTCTAGTTCAGCTAGTTTACTACAGTCTTCTTTGCCATGATTTCTTCTCTTGTTAGTTACTTTACTTTCCTTGTACCCTCACTGTTTCTCTACATCTTTACCTGTATAAAACTGCCATGCTCATCTGTATAACTGTCTAAAAACTGCTTTATAGTCTTTGTCATTTACTTGGGATTTCTAGATGAGATGTGCTCGTTCCTGTCCTGATTGGACCTGTTGAAAATATTACAGATGATACCCCTGACGACACATGCCCTTCTTACCATGGACCTGGCGAGGGATTAGCTACCTTTGGCTCCGACTCTCAGGAGTGATTCAGGAGATTAGCTAGTAGACTTACTTAGCTTTCATGTTTTGAGCTTGTTGTATTAAACTTGAGATATTGAGTTGTATTAGAGTTTTGTTTGAGATCATGTTGTTATTATTTTAGTAGTTTAAATTTCTGTTGTTGTTAGTTGGTATCTAGATTTCTGTGTTATCTTATCGTGCTTAGATTGTGATTGAGTATATCATATCTTTTACTTGTCTTCCTCTCGGAGTTGAGATCTTGGCAAGTACATTATATACACTGCATGAGATTAGTTAGCAACCTAGGACAGCGTTCTACCGCCGACACTGCGGCGTAGGCTGGACGTACCCACTTCTCGTGCCCCTATACAGGGTGCGGGTCGTGACATCGTCGCCCAGTACACCTATGTATCGGACAGTAGCTCCGCTTTCCACGATGCTACGTGGCATATCTCCTGGGATGAGTAGTTTCAGGCCCGAGACTGCTCCCGAGAGTAGCGTTCCTCCTGCTGATACGACGATGGAGGCAGATGAGGAGATGGAGGAGGCTGCGCCGGCGGCCGACCAGTATCAGGCAGATGATGCCTGCGCACCTTCGGAGGAGGCGATGACGGAGATCTAGGCCGACGGTACAAAGTAAGTATTTTGGTTTATCATTTTTTTCTGTGTTTATCATAAATTAACTTTTCTCATTAATATAATATGTCAGTATAGATATCGTCCTCCGTTTGTACAGAGACGCCTAGGCCAGCTCCTGAGGCAAAATTATGGGGGTCCTTGGATAAACTACTCGGATGCTCCGGACGATAGGAAGTCCTACTGGTTTGCGCGCTTCAAGGTTAAAATAAATTTGCTTTTAACATGAATCATTTGATTTATGCATATTATATATTACTGAAAAATATTTGGTTTGCGTACTCTTCTAGGATATGTTTTCCTATTCACCACACCGGGCTGAGCTGATCGAGGGGATGTTTCCTGCTATCGCTGCTAAGCGGATCCGTGACGCTATCAATGATCAGAAGTCTCGTGATCGTGCCGGAAAGCCGATCCAAGGTTGGATCACCCCTGATCAGTAGGATGCGATGAAGGCTCGATTCAACGAGCCAAGGTACAAGAAAAAGTCCGAAAAGGCCAAGGCGGCTAGGCAGCATGCCTCGAAGTGGTACGGTGGGTCGATTCCGATGACGGAACATTTTCGTCGTCTGGTATATATTTTTCTTTCAGAAATATTATTTTAATGCAAATCCGATAAATTATTACTAAGATAATATATTTAATTACAGGTAAGGAAGGTCGGTAACGCCTATATGGTGACCGTCTTCCTGGCCACCCATCGGAAGGGCGAAGGCCTTATTGACGAGAGGGCCCAACTTGCCTGTGTAAGTATTACAATACTATTTGTTAATTATAAAACTTCGCGTTAATTTTAATATAACTTAGTAAATATGCACGCAAATAAATATTCATGTAGTTAGTAATAATAAGTAATTAATTAGAAATTAGAAATCATAGAGTACTATCCATACTTTCTAGGCCGAATATGAGAGGCTTCGGGACCGGGCGGCTGCTAGTGCACCTACAGAGGCCGGTATTTCCTCGCAGCCCACTCAAGCTCCGCCGATGGACGAGCTGTGGATGACCGCCGCTGGTGGTCTCCGTAGGGGTACGTACTACGGTACGGGATCCTATGACGCCCTAGTTGTGAGCCAGTCCTCTAGGGTATCCCCCGCTAGTGTGTATGGTCCACAGCCGTCCCAGGAGTCTGCCCGAGTCCACCAGATGATGGAGTCTCTCCGGAACGAGCTGCTACGACGGATTCAGGACCAGTCTCAGTACCAGTCGGATGAGCCTGCGCTTATAGCACGATTGGATGCGCTCGATCGCAACATTATGGAGCTCCGGCATGTGACTGAGCGGACAGAGCGGAGCGTCACCGATCTTAGAGCGTCGACGGAGCGCAGCATATTGGATCTGCAGGCATCACAGATGACCATGGACGAGAGGCTGAGATTGGTGCAGGATTCGGTGGCTGATAGCAGTGATAGAATGTTATCTACCATGGATCATTCATACCACCAGCGACTTGCAGCGTTGGAGCGTTATCGTCCTTCGGGTGCGCCTTCATCGTCGTCGACTTCGCCGGCGCCACTGCCTTCTTCATCGACACCGACTCCACCGACGTCACTACCTCCTTCATCGGTGTCGATTTCACAGGAGGAATATAAGCTTTTCTTATCCCTTCGTCGCGGCGCGCCCCCTCCTGCTCCAGATCTCCAGTAGTCCGAGATAGGACTGTTTGTATTGAGTGTTTGAGTACTTGTTTTTTTTTGTATTTGTTTGTGACACTTGTTTGTTGGTTGCATAGATACATTGGTAATTGGTTGTGTAGACTCATGATTTTGTGGAAAAAATGATTCTGTGGAGAAACTGATTCTGTTGGTTGCGTATATTGTGTTTCAGATTAAACTGCAGGAAGAAAATGATTCTGTGGAGAAAACTGCATACTGCAATTTATTTATTTTTATTTTTTTTCAAATTTAGCGACGTCTACCGACGTTTACCGACGCTTTCCGACGGCACTTTGCGTTGGTAGACATCGCTAAACTGGCATATATTGCCAGGCTACCGACGTATAGCGACGTATGTTTCGTCGGTATGCGTCGATAAAAGTCGCTATACGTCGGTAAATATCCCAGGATTTTATCTCATTTTTTTTGGATATACCGACATACAAGGACATCACAAAACGTCGATACTATTCACCGACGCATAGCGACATCAAAAACGTCGGTACTTTTTTCAGGGAATATCGACGTATAGCGACATCATAAACGTCGCTATTTCATCGACGAAATGACGGTAAACGTCGGTATATTACCGACGTATCCTTGCGTCGGTAAACGTCGGTGTTGGCGACGATCAGCGATGTCTTCCCAAACACCGACTAAGGTTTCCGCGATAAGAGGAAGACGTCGCTAAATACGTCGCTAAATAGGTTTTGCGACGTCTTTAGAAGTTTTAGCGACGTCATTAGGCGTCGCTAAAATGACTTATTCTAGTAGTGACCCCCATCTATACAGCTTATACGTTATTTCGGAGTATTAGAGTACTTTGGTATACGTAGCTGGCCTGGTCCATCCCTACTTGCCAGTATTCTGGTTCTGGAATATGACACCGATGGAGGGAGAGCTAGGGAAATTAAAAAGATTAATTTCAGATAAGAATAAAGATATTTGTCCCTCCAAATTATTTCTCCTTAAGTGACAGCTGACGTGGCATGTTGATCTGGCAGCTAAAGTGTCAAATTCTAAAAATTTAAATTAACATTAATATTAAAATTAAAATTAACATTAACATTAATGTTAATATTAACGTTAATATTAACATTAATATTAACATTAACATTAGTATTAGTACTAATATTAACATTAACATTAAAATTAATATGAAAATTGGTTAATTAATTATTTGGGTTAAAATTTGTCATGTCATATGACACATAATATTTGAATACCACGTCAGCTACCACAAAAGGAGGAATGGTTTGAAGGAACAATTTAGATCGGTATACGAATAGCATTACCCTTTCAGATAAATGAGCTTACAAATGGGGAAAAAAACTTTCCTAAAATAGATGGCGCACCAAACAACCAAAATATGTCTATTTTAGAAGAAGAAAAAAACATGCCATTTTTTTTTGAAAATTGTAAAAAACAAACACAACTTTAATTTAGAATCTCCAACGAAATAGAAGCATGCAGGATTAGTCCAAGAGTAAGCCAGACAAGACTTCGGACTTGGACAATCTCTCTCTGCTTAGCACAACTCCCAGAGTCGGTGTGATAATAATAGAGGTCGGGGTCGTGCGGGTGGACCTCTCTAGGAACGGCCTACAATAATAGTCAAGGGACAATCAAAACTAGCTTCGAACAGGACAACCCAACCTCCTGGAAGGCCCTGCAAGCATGTGTTTTAATTACAATTGCTTTCACTTTAGATCATGATGTATGGATCCTTGACTCCAATACGCTTCATTGCGTAGAAAAGCTTTATATCTTGACCACAGTAATGGTTGGTGCTCGTATCCCTTCTCATGGAACTCCACTAGCTAGTACTTCCTTCACGGAGTATGGAGATGATTATACAAGCTCTCATCCTTAGACGTAGACAAATGATCATCCAAAGCCTCCTATTAATGCCTTGTCTGTCTCCTTGTGGTCGTTGATGTCGATATATATATATAGCCCATATATCCCATTCTTCAATAAAGAGGACCACATGTTTGCCCATCCCATCCCATGGCTCCCCAATGATTCTTTGCAAAGAACTTGATGCTTTGCTAGCTTTAGCTAGATCTTGCTCATTCACCAAATTAATTATGCATGCCAATCAATACGGAGATAGTCATATAACCTTTAAATTACTGGATTTCGCAGCACATTCTCATGAACTGCCTCAGAAACATGAGTTACATAATCAAGCTCATTGTTGGATTGTATCTCGTTTCCGGTTGAGCCCTCAAAAGGAGATGACAATAGAGTTGGTAATTTAGTCCATCATCAGATAGAAGGTGCGGATCATGAGGTGTAAGTAATTGGAATTAATTCAGACCTTACATAGAAATTTATTTTTAAGGCATATATGAGTCAAATATATTGTACCTCTTGAGCCAACTCCGATTCAGATCACACCGCGTTTCGAGTACTCATGTCCGAAGAGATCATACCCAGCCCTTCATTAACTATATAGACCTAACAATTATTTATCATCTACATGAAAAACTTAGGGTATTCTTAATTGACGGTTTGTATATATGTCAATACACTACTCGTACCCATATCGTATCGATATCGTCCGTGTCGATTCTTGGACACCCGATGCTTCTTCTTCTCTTCAAACCTTCTCATAATACGTAGTTTTGTGGTTGTGTCCGAATCTAGACTACATTGACAGTGAATGAAATAAATATCAATGACACTATAGAGTCCCCACACATTAATAACTGGCCAAATCCAAAACATAAGTCTCAAGCACTTCCAAAGTCGTGAACAGTGGACATGTCATGTCAGCAAAATGTATCAACAGACCCCCATTCCTCTCACGTGCAGGCCAAAGTATAGAGAGAGAGAGAGAGAGAGAGAGAGAGAGAGAGAGAGAGAGAGAGAGCAGTCGAACGAAGAGAGTTTGAAGGGGATTGGAACATGGGGTGTACAAGAATGGCAAGGAGTATAAGGCCTGGCAGGAGGCCAGGGTCCATTCCACATTGTGCTAGCTAAGCTCTTTTCCCCATTTCTGGCAACAGACATTCACAGGGGGGGAGTAGCTAGGGATGTTCAGTTTCGGGGGTTACAAATTTTATGGGCACCCCTCCATTACTCTTCCGTCAGTTTGTAATAATTTTGACGGGTCTCTTTCCAGCTACACTATACTATATGATTGCACTCAGTTCAGGTGCTTGTTGCACTCAGTTCTTCTAGTTCTTCTCCTTCTTCTTGTCAAGTTAAGTTCCTTCCATGGAGAGGAGCAGTGGTGGAGGCTCTAGCAGAAATCACCTGCAGCAGCAGCAGCAGCAGTCATGGATGAGCTGGACTAGCAGCAGTTACCATCAGGAGTTTCTCACGTGGCCGCCGAGGTCCTACACTTGCAGCTTCTGCAAGAGGGAGTTCAGGTCGGCGCAGGCTCTCGGCGGACACATGAACGTGCACAGGAGGGACCGGGCCAGGCTGAGGCAGTCCCCTCCCTGGGATCCACCTCCATTGTGCAGAAAACCCTAACCCTAACCCTAATGTTCCCAACCTTAACCTATCACCGCCACCGCCGCCGCCGCCGCCGCCGCCGCCGCAGACGCAGCCACCGCCTTCTACTGCTACCGAGGCCAAGCAGCTCTCCCACTGTCCTCCCGTGGCGTACACGTTCGCTTCCCTCCTTCCACCTCTCGACCACGCCAGTCCGAAGGCCGGGTCTTCGTCCAAGGCCTTCTCGGCAGGGCCGTTCCAATCGAGACGTACCGAGCTGAGGAGCATGGGAGCTGTGCAGCACGCGGCACTGGCTCGGGGTGAGGAGTTTGAGGGAATTGCGGAGGAGGACCGGAAGGTTGCGGTTGCTCCGAAAGAGGAGGAGAAGATCAAGACGGCGTGGATCGGTCTGCGGGAGATCGGCAGCGTCGAAGAGGGTTTGGATTTGGAGCTTCGGCTCGGCTACTATTAGATGATCGATCCCCTGTCTTAATCAAGTTACTGCAAATGCTGCTGACATTCTTCCTTTTTTTTCCTAGTAGTTTAGCTATGGAATTTGCTGACTGCGTATGAACTTGGGCATGCTAGCTAGCTGAACTTACTAATTAGTTCAGGTACGTACTTACTTAGTGCAGGTTGATAGGAAGGCTAAGTCATGATCATGTCACAAAGTACGTTGTTATAATTAAGATGTTTGCTAATTGCTGGATAATCCTTCAATTATATGTTTGTTTCCCTCTTCTTTTATTTAGTTGAAACTCTGCTTTCTATGCTTGGTTACCTGTATAAAATGTTATGACCAGAGCAACAAGCATGCAAATAGTTGTAATCATGAACTTTGAACCTAAGGGCTGTTTGGTTTGGTTTGGTTGTGTGGAAATGAGCAGGATGTGGCCAATTTTTCGGATTTTAGGAATACTAAAAGTGTCTATTAGAATATTAAATTAGGACTGATTAAACTGGGGTGATACTATTAGCACTCCTAAAATATCATTCGGCACTGCTCTTTAATTTTTTAACATTTAAATTCCAAATATATCCCTGCATTAAATATAGCATTAATTTGTGCATGCATGGAGGGAGGAGTGTAGGATGACATTTTAGAAGTGACAATAACGTTAATGCAGGGGTAGATTTGGAATTTGAATATTAAAAAAATTAAAGATGAGTGCCGAATGATATTTTTGGAGTGCTAATAGCAACACCCTTAAACTGAACTTAAAATTGCATAATTTGCAGTATTGACTAATACCTGTGCCGATATGGTTTGTATCAAAAACGAAGATCCCATACCCTTAATTTTCACCTTCAAGTATAAAGTCAGAACAAAAATAAGTTTGCCTAATCCAAAGGCATCGAAGATCTCAACTACTATTACTAAAACAAAATTTATCTAAAACAGAAATAAATTTACAAATAATCCAGAGAATTCAAATATATACAAAAGTAAGTTTTGATATTGTCTGATAAAAAAAGAGAGATACATATAATGTCCAACTAGCTATGACCAATACATAGTCTCATACAAAACCCAAACTAGGGCTGATGGTGGGGAGGAGGATCGCGAGTACTCCTGGAAATCTCAGCGACAATCTGTGTCATGTACTCATGTGTCATATGCACCGACAGTGGAGACGATGTCGGTGTTGGAGGGCTATATTGCTCATTTGGAACTAATCGTGCACGGTTTTCATCGATGTAGTAGCAATCCTAGTACTAATCTCTGTCAAACTACTCATCAATTGCATCAGATAGCACTCGTCCCTGTCAAACTAATCATCAGTTGCATTAGATAAGTCATCATCTCCATTAGCTCCGTAATATTGTGCTCGAGCGCCTCAAAGTGTGTAATCAAGAAAGATTCCTCAATTTGGGGTTGGGGCTACGAATGTTGGGTGGCCCTCGACTGCTTACTAGACTAATATAACTAAAACAAAATTTACTTAATTAATCCAAATGCCTCGAAGACCTCGAACGACTATTATAATAAACTAACATTTTATATACTTATTTATTGTTGTATCTCCTGAAATAACTTATTTAGTTACCTAAAGCAGAGTGGAGGGGGGATTATTGGAGTCTAGTCTTGATTTGGTAACTACATATTTGTGGAATCCAAATCTAGTTAAATATTTTATTTGATTAAATTTGGATGTCCATAATTAGTGTTGTGCTATTTAGATATAATATGATTCTTATTTTAGAAAATCCTATTATGATCTAAAAATAGGATGTTGATGAAATATTTTAGGTATAATATGATTCATATTTTATTAGGAAATCATATTATGACTAAAATATGATTTTTTTCATCCCATATATATGGGGTGAGGGTGGAGGCACAAAGCACGCCACAAAGTGGGGATTCGTGGTGCTCGTCCACAAAAAAATATAAGAGAAAGTTCATACTTTGCTCTTAGGACTTCGTTATCCAAGACAGAAGGAAGAAGAAGATCTAATCGAGTAGTCGTCGACTTCGGTTAGGAAGATTACTACGGGTTGGTGAGTGATCTCAATTGTAATCTTCTATTTTTCTTCTTGAGAGTGGCGAGGGGGTTGAACCTATTAGGACAAGGGGTTCAAAATTAGTTTTTGTCAATATTGTAATTTCATCTGAGTTATTAAAGGTTGGTATTTGTCCAGGTGACGCACGTCATCGCCATATACTTGTCTTCATCTTATGCTTGGTGTCCATTAGACGGAGGTTGGTGTGAGCCCTTGGACTAAAAATTTAAATTTCCTTATATATATTGCTAATATTTAATCAATTCCTAAATGAACTAGCCATAGTATAAAAGTCCTTGTTAATAGAAGGTTATGCAAAAACCATTAAGTGAGGGGGGGCTAATTGCAAATCCACCAATTTGAATCCTAAACGGCTATATACTCTCGAGTTCTATCGAGAGAATGATTCAAAATCCTGAGATAAATCCAAATCAGAATTCGATCCTATTTAAACGTTGCTTATATATATGATCGATCAATTCCCCCATCAAACCCTCTTCTCCCCAAACCCTAATTGTCATGCGCTCTTTGAGTTCGAGAAGACCTGCACGATCGGAGGGGTGATTGTCGAGAAGTAGCATTCAATTTCCCCAACAGGTAATATTCTTCTCTTCGCCCACCATACTTTATGATTCCTCAATTCTAGTTATTTTCATCATGTTAATAAGGATAGAGGTATTTGCGAAAACTCCTAAGAGGCAACCTAGATGATGGTATAGGTGATATAGGTTAAGCAATATAAATGATGAAAAATAGTATCATAGATAGGTGTTCGATATGGGGGTGACCATGACCAGTAATAACAGGTAGGAAGCTGTGTTATACGTATAAATGTACCTTAAGATCACTACGATTAGATTATGGAACAACAGGGTATCAACTAGTTTGTAGGGGCTATTAACGAGGTCAGGACTTGTGTGGTCTCAGTATCAGTTAATGAGGTCGATAGAGGAAGAACAGGGGTGTTGGAAAGTAGATGTCCTAGGTGGCGGCATAGTATGTTAGAGAGGATTTTCTTGTGTGATGCACAGTTGAGTACAAGGGAAGTTCGGATGGTATCAGTTAGGATATTGCTTCGAGAATCACGTGAGCAAGAGGGGGAAGGGTTCCATGTACCCATTTTCAAGAGGTACTAGGCAACCTATTTGCGTATCCGAGCTCTCTAATATGAGGAAGTATTGTAGATACCTTGCTTGTCTAGAGTTTAGTGAGACTTATGGTAATCTTAAGTTAGATGGGGGCAATAGGCACATATGGAAAAACTCAGGATGTGCACAGTTGGGCGTATCAGAGAAATAAAGTCAGGAACATGGGCGTGCGGTTGTATTGGAAAGGGAAATATGCGTATAAGAGGATCGACAGATGCATATCTTGCATACCAACATGGGTGCAACATGGGGTTGTGTGTGTGTCAGTTGCATACCGCGTTTCAATTTAGTGAACATGGTTGAGATTACCTTAGTATCAAATTACTCAGTATTCGATTACTTTGTCATAACCCGCACCCGCTTTTACGGATACGAGACGTGTCCAAGCCAGCCAACGCCGCAGAGTCTGCGGTAGAACGCTGTTACGGCCAAGATGCTCAAAATCACAAAAATAACATTTACTGCTCATTCACATTTCTAAAAATTATTACAACAGTTACAATATTTATATTTAAAGAAAATACAAAGTTCTCACAATTAATGAAAATGATACAACTGCTACCTATTTCTAGGTTTATGTCTGCAAGTACACCCGTATCTTCCAATGCTAAGTGAAGCCACAACTAACCTAAAAAATATTAGTTTTCAGTCAGGAATGGAACAAGTACACAAACCGCCGGCAATGTGAAAACATAATAAAATTTACAAGTCATGAAAATAACATATGTGAGATAAAAACTAGAAAGTAACTGATGTCATGGCAAGCGGTGAAGAAAGCAAGGAAACAAATAAAAGACAACTATCTATGTATTTTGAAATATCATTTTCGACGTGGGAACGGCTAATGGGTAAATACGGCACCCTGTACGTGTCATGTGCAGCTGCTATCAGTCAAAATTAGACATATTGAGATGGGTAAGGGGTAGTTCATACGTCTACTAATATATTTTCCCTTCCGACTAGTACTTATGGACTCGAACAAGTCACGAAACACGAAAACATGATAATCACGAAATATAGTAAGTAGAGTCCCATGATACTAATTTTTGTGTTACGAGCATGTCAACAAGCTGCAAGATATATGTATAAACATGAAATGTAAAAGTACTATGAATCGAAGAGCAATCAGAAAGTGCACTTGCCTGGGGTTCTTTGTTGGTGACACCGATAATCTCGTTGGTTCAAGATAGTCGCGAGGGTCATAACTACGCAAGTCGACCTCTAATGATGGAACGGATTATTCCATCGAGTCCGGAATGGTTCGATTAGCCTAGGATCAATATAAGATAGTCAAAATCACGTAGTATAGGAACGTATGACTAGTTTGTTGACACAAAATCACAATCAACCAAATATTGATACAATTGACGATATGATACTTGTAATATTTCAATACGACACATGATGACTGAACTCAGTACAAGACGGACGACAGCTCGCACCTACTATGTTCAATGTTTTGAGTCTGTATTTTACACTTTTATTGAGTCTAGACATATGTAAACTGAGTCGTACTGAGCAATTTGAGACTTAACCTATACCTATACCTCAAACCAAAATCCTTACAAAAATCTAAGTGGCCCATTTATCCATTGGACCAGTTCTGTGCTCTGGAGACAGAGTTCGGACCGAACTCTGCCTCCACACAGAGTTCGGGCCGAACTCTGCCTCCTAAAATTCAGGACCCTAATTTTTAGGGTTGGCTGGATGCTAGTTGTCGAACGGCCAAATTTTTGAATATTTGACCCAGAATTCTGGCCAAATTTTGCCTACCTGATATCCTACAAATAAGCCTTGAATTCTCTCATTTTCAATCATCCAATCTTCTATTCTCTTCTCTCTAAAGCCTTATACAAGCCATACCCTTTGCATCTACTAGCCACAAGCTCTCTAAGCCTCAAAGTGCTCAGTACTTTTCAGTTAGGAGTTTGTGCAAGAGTTTAAGAAAGTCGCTTGGAAAATTCCAAGCATCGCCATTGCGATCTCTGTAAGAAGTTGACGTGCTCTTCTGAAGAAAAAGCACGGGGTGTAACTACTATTTCACAAATAGTGGATTTAATCCTGAGCTAGGATTCTTAGGCCTGGACTAGTCCTCTACGAGGGAAACCAGATTAAAATCGGCTGTGTTTGCGTATGCTTTCTTGCTCTTTACTATTTTCGCATTTACTCTGATTATTTACTGTTGGTGAAAGAGTTTAAATTTTTTATTGGACATTATTGTCATAAACTCTATTCACCCCCCCTCTAGAGTTGTCTATTTGTTCTTCAATTGGTATCAGAGCTCTGTTCTTTCAACAAGGACTAACATCCTAGAGCTGATCCATGGCAACCACACAATCCATAATTTCCAATCACGGTGAAGGGCAGTCCACTCATAGGCCTCCCCTATTTGATGGGACAAACTACACCTATTGGAAAACAAGGATGAGCTTTTATCTCAAGTCGCTTGACTTCGACCTGTGGACCATTGTTACCGATGGTTACAAAAAGCCCGCCAGGATAGATGTCAATGGTGATCTCGTTGAGAAACCACATGAAAAATATTCTGACGAGGAGAAGAAACAGGCAAGTCTAGATACGAGAGCTATTAATGCTTTATTTTGTGCAATAGACAGGAATGAGTTTAACAGGGTCTCAACATGCACCACCTCTCACGAAGTATGGAGACTTCTAGAAGTGACGCATGAAGGAACCACCCAAGTCAAGGAGTCAAAAATAAGTCGTCTCACTCAAGAATATGAGGCATTCAAGATGAAGCCAAATGAGACGATCACACAAATGTTTACAAGATTCCTCGACATCATCAACCCCTTGTCTTCTCTCGGCAAGCAATATACAAATCACGAGAAGATCCGTAAGCTACTTAGGAGGCTACCAAAGATTTGGAACCCTAAGGTGACAGCCATCATAGAAGGAAATGATCTCACGACTATGTCCATGGAGACTTTGATGGGAAAGCTGATGACTCATGAGCTTGACCTCAAAGACTTCGAAGAGCCTGCTCCTAAGGAAAAGGAGATTGCCCTTAAAGCTCACCGACGAAGGGCTGATCCTGAAGAGACGGATGACGACAACTCGGAAGGTGATGATCAAGCTCTCCTTGTCCGCAACTTTAAGAAATTCCTTCGCTTCAATCGAAGAAAGAAGGAACCACAAGAAGATGACGAAGAAGAGCCAATATGCTACGGCTGCAAGAAGACTGGACACGTTCGAAAAGACTGTCCATTCGCAAAGAAGAGCAACCGATATGAGAAACCATACAAGAAGGCTTCTTCAAAAAAAATATGCCAACACAAGCATTTGGCATGAAAGCGAAGCTAGTGACTCCGAGGAAGAAAAGGACTCTCCTCAAGATACTGCCAATGTATGCCTAATGGCAACATCCAACAAGGTAACTAGCAAAACTCTCGATAATTTCACTTTTGATGAACTTGGCGATGCATTCAATGATTTACTCAATGACCACAAGAAAGTCATTGGTAAATATAAATACGCCAAGGAGAAGATCAAAAGTTATGAAGTCGAGATTCAAAGACTCTCCTCATTGCTTGATAATATTAGAGACACTTCACCCACGGAAGTCATAAATAAGGTATCTAAGCTTAAATTAAGCCTACATGATGCCGAAGCACGTATTGAAAAGCAAACACAAGAGATCACAGCACTCAACACCGAGATTGCTGAAGAAAAGAATAGACACAAGATCTCTATTACTAAGATTTATGGTTTGAATACTAAGATTAATGAACTGCAGGCTGTCTCTAAGAAATTAGAGACTAGATTTGGAAAACAGGTTTCTCAACCTCAAACCCAATCACATGAGACACACACAAAGCACAACACTACTCATACTAGTCAAACACGTCATCCACCTGCAGCACGTAATCATGCTTACATGTACACCCACTTTCATAAAGCACTCAAACCACATGCACGTAGAAATAATTCTCATAACTATTATTCTAATATGACACATAATCACCATGTTACACATAGATATAATCATCACTATGTTGCACATAAACAAAATCACCACCATACTGCATATAGATATAATCATCATCCTGCTGCCACATATAGTCATCATCATGCTGCTCCACACCACTCTGACCATGCTACATATAGACATCATCATCATGCTACTCCACACCACTCTTACCATGCTACATATAGACACCATCAACATGCTCCTAACATAAATAGGAATGCTATTTGTACTTATTGTGGATTACATGGACACATCTCACCACAATGTAGAGTTAGAAGATTAGTAGATAGGAATATATATGCATGGTTGCCGAAAACTAACTTTTCAGGACCCTCAAGAACTTGGGTACCAAAGGTCACATCTACTCTTGATGTAGGTGGACCTTCCCTCCTCAACTAAGAGTAAGTGGATTCTCGATACTGGATGCTCGCGACATATGACGGGAGACGCAAATCTTTTCGCATCACTATCGATGAAGAGAGAAGGATATGTATCCTTCGGTAATAACCTAAAAGGGTATATTATAGGTAATGGTACTATTGGTTATCCTCCTTCTCCTGTAATAAAGGATGTCTGCCTAGTGACCGAGTTAAAGCATAACTTGCTCAGCATTAGTCATCTTGCTGATCGTGGATATGATATTAACTTTGGACAAAATAAATGCTATATTTATGATAGGTCAACAGGAGACATCGCTTTTGAAGGGATAAGAGATGATAACATTTATATTTTCTATCTATCTAGAGATACTAACAGTGCAGGAAGATGTCTCTATGCTCATAAGGATGAAAGATTATTGTGGCATCAGCGTCTTGGTCATGCCAATATGGATACTATATCCAGGCTATCGACTAAGAAGCTAGTTAGAGGCCTGCCCGACATCATATTTAAAAAGGACATGGTATGTGCCGAATGTGAGTTGAATAAGGCAACCAAGTCCTCATTTCATTCCATGAACTCTGTAAGTACTACTAGACCCTTGCAATTACTTCATATGGATTTATTTGGTCCTAGTAGAGTAGCCAGTCTTGGTGGAAAACTCTACGCTTTTGTTATAGTAGATGACTTTTCTAGATTTACTTGGGTTTTCTTTCTTACACACAAAAGTGATGCCATTTCTGTTTTCAAATTTTTTGCTAAAAAGGTTCAAAACGAAAAAGGCTACATGATTACTCGAATCCGAAGTGATCATGGAGGCGAATTCGAAAATACTGATTTTGAAAAGTTTTCTGATTTAAATGGTTTTGATCATGAGTTTTCTTGTCCAAGAACTCCTCAACAAAATGGTTTTGTGGAGTGGAAGAATAGGACTCTTGGCGATATGGTTAGAGTCATGCTGAATAAATTTTTACTTCCAAAATATTTTTGGGCTGAAGCTGTCAGTACAGCGTGCCATATTTTAAATAGGGTGCTCATTCGTCCTATTACGAAGAAAACACCCTATGAGCTTTGGTTTGGAAGAACTCCAAACGTTTCATATTTTCGAGTTTTTGGTTGTCGATGTTTTATCCTTAACACCAAAGACAACTTAGGCAAATTTGATGCCAAAGCTGACGATGGTATATTTCTTGGCTATGCGGCCAAGAGCAAGGGATATAGAGTGTTCAACAAACGCTCATTAATTGTGGAAGAGTCTACAAATGTGACTTTCGATGAGGATAACAGTGCAGCAGCTACTCTTGATGATGATGTTAAGCCATCAACTTCTACTCTGATGAATACCACCACTGAAACTAATTCTCTGGAGGGCTTGCCAAAAAAATTCTCTTTCAAGCCGTCACATCCAGAAAATTTGGTTATAGGTGAGGTTTCACGCGGAGTAAGTACTAGATCATCATTAAGAGACTCCATTGCTAGTACTGCCTTCATTTCACAAATTGAGCCTAAAAATATTTTAGAAGCTTTCAATGATAAATTTTGGATTTCTGTCATGCAAGAGGAACTCAACCAATTCGAGAGGAGCCAAGTCTGGAAACTTGTTCCTAGGCCGGCAAATCACTCGATTATTGGTACTAAATGGATTTTTCGAAACAAAGTAAATGTAGATGATTCAGTTACATGCAACAAAGCTCGTCTAGTAGCTCAAGGATACAACCAAGAGGAAGGTATCGACTACGATGAGACGTATGCTCCTGTTGCATGATTGGAATCCATTCGGATGCTTTGCGCATTTGCTAACTTTCAAAATTTTAAACTGTTTCAAATGGATGTTAAAAGTGCTTTCTTGAATGGATTTATTAAGGAGGAAGTTTTTGTCAAACAACCCCCTGGTTTTGAAAATCATAAATTTCCCGACCATGTTTTCAAGCTCAAGAAAGCGCTATATGGTCTCAAACAAGCCCCTAGAGCTTGGTATGAACGGCTAAGCAATTTCTTGCTTAAAAAAGATTTTTCAAAAGGGAAAGTTGACACTTCACTTTTTATAAAATCTTTCAAAGATACTATTCTCTTAGTGCAAATTTACGTTGATGATATTATATTTGGTTCTACTGATAAAACTCTCTGTCAAAATTTTGCCAAGTGTATGCAGACCGAGTTTGAGATGAGCATGATGGGGGAGCTCAATTACTTTCTTGGACTGCAAGTCAAACAAACATCAAATGGAACTTTCATATGTTAGTCAAAGTATACAAAGGACATGCTGAAGAAATTTGACCTTGACAACGTCAAACCAATCGGCACTCCAATGGCTACTGCAACTAAACTAGAACCAGATGAAAGCGGCAAACCTGTGGATCAACGTAAGTATCGAGGTATGATAGGCAGTCTACTTTATTTAACTGCTAGTCGTCCTGATATTATGTTTAGCGTTTGCCTGTGTGCTAGATATCAAGCAAATCCTAAGGAATCACACATGTCTGCCGTTAAGCGTATCTTTCGATACCTTGAGGATACGGTTACAATGGACCTATGGTATCCCAAATCAACATCATTTGACCTCATTGGTTACACTGATGCTGATTTTGCCGGATGCAAGGTCGACCGTAAAAGTACAAGCGACACGTGTCATTTATTAGGAAAGGCTCTAGTCTCTTGGTTTAGCAAGAAGCAGAATTCTGTCGCACTATCCACAACAGAAGCTAAATATATCGAAGCTGGTCGTTGTTGTGCACAAATTCTGTGGATGAAGCAAACCATTGAATACTATAACTTATCTTTTATGCCCATTCCTATATTTTATGACAACACTAGTGCTATAAATCTCACTAAGAATCCCATATGTCACTTACGCATGAAGCACATTGAAATACGTTACCACTTTTTGCGTGATCACCAGCTAAATGGCACTATTAACTTAGAATTTATTGACACTGATCATCTGCTAGCAGACTTCTTTACAAAACCACTATCCGAAGAGCGTTTTAACTTTCTTTGTCGTGAACTAGGAATTTTGGATGAAGCTGTTATTCATTAAAGTAACCTGTATAAATATCGATTATGTCTTGATTCTTTATGATGAAATTGCTATGGGTACAAGCCGAAAGGGTCCTTCTGACAACAAGGCGTAAAAGCCTAAGCGATACGGTGCACTAGTCCTCAGGACTACCGCTAGCTGGGATCCGGCCCCTGCAGCTACCATATGGCAACTTCAAAATATTGAATTATGGCATAATTCTTTGTTTATTACATGGTATACTTTTATCACATGCTAAATTCAAATTTTCAAACTTTATTTTTGACTCAGCGTTCTCTTGTTGCTATTCTCTTTGGACTTTTAAACTTTGTATATGCATCTATCCATTATTGTATTCCTTTTAGTCTCACTTATTTTTTAAACTTCATTTTTGCCTGGTTTCTGTTCTAGCCACAGAATCCATAATTCGGGCCGAACTTTGCCTAACCCAGAGTTCGGGCCAAATTCGGTCTAGTCCTTCCAGAACCGAAAGCAGGCTCAGCCGCTGATCAAATTTTGATCCAATGGTCCAAAATTGTTCCGACCATTCGAACCCTTACACTTAAAACCGGGTTCTCCTCTTCTCTCTCCTTCATTTACACCTTCTAGACTTCTCCAAACTACTCCTCTTCAAACCCTAACCCTAGTTCTTTCATCCTGGTGCATCTTTCTTCTCAAAATTCAAGGAGAAGGATTCTCTCACCATTCTCTTTCATCTTTCATCAACAAATTGAGGTATATTTTCACACTTCTCTCCATCTCAATTTTATCAATTTTCTTCATTATTTCATGGCTCCCAAGTTGTTCAATAGAGGGAAGAGACTTCGAACTGAGGGTGCGTCCTCTTCGAATGCTCCTCCTCGTGTTGAACAACCCGTTGAACAACCTATCCAACAACCTATTCACCCGTTATTCAACCCACCTCGTCCACTCGACCCCAACACGTACGATGACCGGATATTTGTATCACTAGACGCTTCCAATGAGTGGTTTAGTGATTTTCGATCACGTCCCGTGTACGCGGGTCATCTATAAATTTCACCATCTTTTCACAATATGATCAATTATTTCATGATCTATGTCTTGATGAACTTGACACTACTAATTTCGTCATTTATCTCAATGCTATCCAAATATTTTATTGCAACCTTACTCATGATGATACACATCTATTTTCACGTGTTGCGGGCATTGATATTTCTTTTGATGATTTTGACTTGGCCGAATACCTTGAAATTTCGGAGCCAAACTCATGGGAGAAACTTGTTGAAGCTCGCAAGTTTCAATTCCCCGACGGGTCATCCTTAGAAAGCTTTAAGGACGATTTGTGTACTTCTAACACACGTCCTCGCAAGCTTCTCGCTAAGTTTTTCAATCCTTACTTTTATGAACTTCATCGCATTGTCTTTAACACGATTCTGCCCAAAGCGGGATCAACTGATGAGGTTACATACTTTGAAATCTCTGCTTTGTATCAGCTACATTTTCATGTTCCTTTTAATCTTCCACGTACCATGATGGACCGGATGATTAATGCTAGGAATAAGCCAAGATCCTTGGTTTATGCTCTTTATCTTCCTATGGTCTTTCGTGCCTTTCGAGTCCCTCTTGATGAGTGCCAATTCCTACCTGCCCCTGCCTTCCTATCTAAGGCACGGTGACTTCAGGCGGCGATTGGTTCACCTGCTGCATCTGAGCACTCTGACGATGAGCCTGACGCACCTCCTTTTGGACAGGATGCACCTCCTCCTCCCGCTACTCTTGAGTCACTACAGACTATGCTTCGCGATCGATTCACTTTAGAGGATGATCGCTGGACTCAGCTTGACTACCGTACCACCCTGCAGATGAGTGCCATCAGCAACTCACTGCACGACATTCGGTACTCTATGTCCCGGCATCCTTCTATGCCTATTCCTATAGAGCGGGACCCTGCACGCGATGGATACCGTATCGATGACCCTTGGGTTATCCGCTACCTGGATCCGGATGCGGCTTTCGTGGACCCTCGTCGTTCCTTCACTGATCCATCTGACGACGCTGGGCCTTCACGAGCTCCGTGATGGATGTGGATTCCTACTTGCTGCTGCTGTTGAGGATCTTAGTTTATTTTTTGCACTTTGGATTTTTAGTTGATGTAGTTGTTTTTCTGCACTTTGGTTGTATTAGAATTCTCTATGTGACTCTTGAGACATTTTATTCTGCCGTTTATCAGTTTATGCAGTTTATTATTATTATTTTTGGGTGTGCTTACCAGTTATTATTTTTGGTTGTTTGATAAATGCCAAAAGGGGGAGAAATATTTTGCTATACATCATCATATCATATTTTCTAGCATTGTGTATCTGTGCTTTGGGAAAGAATGTTTTTAGCAGCACAACAGGAACAGAGCAATGTTTACGGGGGAGCTATTGCTAGCTCTACACTGATTACGAGGGAGCTACGCTACTATTTTTAATGTGTCCAGGTATGAATATTGAATATACAAATATCATTTTATCAATTATCAATATGGGGGAGATTATTGACACAAAATCACAGTCAACCAAATATTGATACAATTGACGATAAGATACTTGTAATATTTTAATACGACACATGAAGACTGAACTCAGTACAAGACGGACGACAGCTCGTACCTGCTATGTTCAATGTTTTGAGTCTGTATTTTACACTTTTATTGAGTCTAGACATATGTAAACTGAGTCGTACTGAGCAATTTGAGACTTAACCTATACCTATACCTCAAACCAAAAGCCCCACAAAAATCCAAGTGGCCTATTTATCCATTGGACCAGTTCTGTGCTTTGGAGACAGAGTTCGGGCCGAAATCTGCCTCCACACAGAGTTCGGGCCGAACTCTGTCTCCTAAAATCCAGGACCCTAATTTTTAGGGTTGGCTGGATGCTAGTTGTCCAACGGCCAAATTTTTCAATATTTGATCCAGAATTCTGGCCGAATTCTGCCTACCTGATATCCTATAAATTGGCCTTGAATTCTCTCATTTTCAATCATCCAATCTTCTCTTTTCTTCTCTCTAAAGCCTTAAACAAGCCATACCCTTCTCATCTACTAGCCACAAGCTCCCTAAGCCTCAAAGTGCTCAGTACTTTTCAGTTAGGAGTTTGTGCAAGAGTTCAAGAAAGTCGCTTGAAAAATTCCAAGCATCGCCACTGCGATCTCTGTAAGAAGTTGACGTGCTCTTCTGAAGAAAACGCACGGGGTGTAACTACTATTTCACAGATAGTGAATTTAATCCTGAGCTAGAGTTCTCAGGCCTGGACTAGTCCTCCACGAGGGAAACCAGGTTAAAATCGGCTGTGTTTGCGTATGCTTTCTTGCTCTTTACTATTTCCGCATTTACTCTGATTATTTACTGTTGGTGAAAGAGTTTAAATTTTTTATTGGACATTATTGTCATAAACTCTATTCACCCCTCTCTAGAGTTGCCTATTTGTACTTCATAGTTATGATCAAAGATGAGAATCGAAGGCTTTTTGTATTAAAAAATAAAATCCTTAATGAGAAAACATATATATAGAAAATACTTATAATCTATTTTAGAAAATGTGTTTTGGTATTGGAAACCACTAATCAAATTATTGTAAATATATAGAGAAAATCATGTTTTAGATCAAAACTACAATTTAAATATATAGAAAATACTATAACAATATTTGAAGAAATCGGCATAATAAGTATTCACATTTTTAGAAAATATCTATTATGCTTTGGAAACTATAAAAGTCATGTTTAGGTCAAAACCTTAATTTTAAATATGTAGAAAATATTATATTGATATTTGAAGGAATCGATAAATACATATTTATAACCTTTAGAGATTATCTATAATATTTTGGAAACTATATTTTATTGATAAAATATCTTTGAGAAAATACTTGGAAAAGTCTAAATAATCGTTAATCCAAAAAAAAACCCCAATCGGATACTACATATAGTGTCCATGCCCGTAAATATTTTATCAAAAATAATTTTTAGAGAAATATTTACTATTTATATATTTATTCAATAAAACTGTATAAATAAATAATACTAGTAGTAATTAACAATATTTACACTTCATTATAATAATATAACAATTATAACTATACTACATACATTTATTTCTGTAACTGATATTATATAGAAAATAATAATAATAACAATAATAATAATAATAATAATAATAATAATAATAATAATAATAATAAAATACATCACATATCCTTCCTCTGTTACTTCGTTATCGAGAATCAACAGAAAGCTAACTAAAAAAAACAAAACAAAGTAAAACAAAAAGGGATAGGAGAGTCAAAAAGAGAGAGAAGACATCTAAGTAATACAATAATCAGAATTTAATGCTGCTACCGTTGTTCTCTACATTTTATAATAAAATACCAGTAATAACACCATACTCTCTGTACTAACAACCATAAAGAGAGAGAGAGAGAGAGAGAGAGAGAGGAGATAGAGTGCATTAGAAGTGAAGAGGAGAGAAAGAAATTCAAGAGGAAGAGGGAGAGGAAATGATGAGGAAGCTCACCGTGGTGGCTGCCACGCTCGGCGGGGAAAGGAGTTCACGGTAACGTCTGGGTCGCGCGGCGATGGGTGTCGTGCTGGCGCGCCCGATTGAAAGACGTGGCCGGCCGGGGTCGGGTGTGACGCACGCGGTGGAGGATGATCGGCCGTGGTGATTCGAGAGAGGAGCAGAGCTCTCCAGAGACCAGCGGTGACCGACTGTCGTCCGGACGGGCATGATTTCGCAGCCAGCGGCAAGCAGAAAATACGGGAACGACACCGGAGCGGCGGCGCACGATCGGCCCGACCAGAGGCATCCTCAGAGGGTTTCAGCGGTCGCCACTCACGGCGGCGATGACGGGGCGCCGGTGCTGGCGGGACAGGTGCTCGTGTTCCGAGGGCGGGTTGCTAGATCGGAGGGAGGCGGCCTGGATCTTGCGGTGAGGAACTCATCACGGCTTGGCTCTGGCTCTGGGGGTGGACGCCGGTGTCAGTACGGCGGTGGCGATGGTCAGTTGGTAGTAGCCAAGGAATGGCGCCGCTGGGAGGAGGCCACGACGGAGGTAAGTGGTAAGGGTGGTGGTGATGTCTGATACTGATGGTGGTACTACTCGTGTCGGGTGTGTTCGACGGGGGCTGGGTTTGTAATATATAATGGAATAAGGTGGGATGGACACGGACACACGGGTCCAGACATGGTTTGTCACTTTTCTTTTCTGTGGTGGACACGCTCTGTGGTGGACACGTGGACACGATCGGCATAAAACGTTGTATTGGCTGTGACGGGTTGGCGATGAAGGGCGAATGGGTGGTGGTTGTTTGGTTGCCAGTTTTATTCCTGTGTGTATATTCTCTTTTAAAGAGGAGGTGAGGTCCCGTGTATATATATATATATATATATATATATATATATATATATATATATATATATATATATATATATATATATATATATATATATATATATATGGTAGGACATATTGTATTAGGATACGAAGGAATTCTATTATAGATCAGAGTGAGATTACATAATTATTAGGCTCTATCCATATATGTATGTTTACATTTAGAGTGGAGGTCGGTCTCCACTGGTAGATAGTATTAGATTAAAATCGAAAATGATTAATTATCATAAAACATTTAAATACAAATTCGATATTATCAATAAGTTAAATCAGATACATTAAATATGAAATTAAATAAACAATTACTTAATGCAATAATTTAAATAACTTTTAACATTATCTAATTCAATAAATAACCATTTTAAATATAATAATATTATCAAAACAATATAAAATACATTAATCAAAATCTATTAATGATAATAATATCAATCAAGATCTAATATTATCAAAAGTTTAATTATTATAAATTCAATTCAATTCAAATAACATTTAAGCAAAATCGATCTAGCCGCAATCTAAAATTGACATAAAATAGTCGAAGTTGCATAAATTCGAATCACCTTTTATAAATGAATTATACCAATTAAGATACCAGCAGATATTTTCACAACTGAGTATATCAAATCAAATAAATTAAAAACCAAGATCAAGTAATTTGATTATCATAATAATAAAGGATAATAGATATCGTAAAAATATATGTGCTTATCAATCCAAATTTTGACCAATTCTTTATCGAGGAAAAGAACTAAATAATTATCATTTAAAAATCATTTCTTGAGACCTACCTCTGAAAGGCCAATAATGACGATATCTCTTATATTTTTGAATGACAAAATCCGAGAAGAATTATTTCTATAAAACTAAATTATGATATCAAATTATTTAATTTAAACTAGTTGTCGAAATAGAATAGTAGCAAAATATTTCAAAGAAAGTTTATTCCAAAACGAAAAATAATAAGATAATAGAATATATAAAATTGTTATTTTTTTTTGAAATAATTCGGAAAGAGGAGTTACAAATCTACCCACTTTAGAAATAAATTCGTCCTTGAATTTAAAGACTACTAGGGTAGGCGGACTGGTTTGATCGGTGAAAAAGATGGTAAGATTATGAAGAGAAAGTATCGATAAAATATATGAAAAGAAAAGAAAACTTCTTTAATAATAATAACACTGATCCACTAGGGTAGAAATGGAAGGGGTACTAGGTACGACTTGGTGTTGGAACTTCCGGCTATGGTCTTGAATCCTAAAATACTCTGAATGCTCTCGACATAAAAAATAACAATAGCCTTAAGGACAATGCACCAATCGAAGACTCTACCCACCTTCGAAATTTCGAAGGGCACGATTGATCATGATTAAGAATATAATCAAGAAATGATATGATCCATGATCAAGATGAGTTAGATTGTGAATGGAATCGAACTTTAAGAAATGATAACGCGTGACACGATTTAAGTATAGTCCAAAGGGTCTAGTCGACGACCAAATGTTTTAAGAATGATCAAAATTTGAAATGGTTTGGCACGACCAAATTATAGTCAGCATGGTTTAGTCACGACCAATATTCTAAGGGATGATCAAAGTTCTAGATGAAATCTAAACATGATTATGGTCACATTTAAGATACCTTCACGATCAAGGTTAATCGTGTAAGTCATCCAAGCATGGTGGAAAAAATTGAAAGTTGGCACGAGCATGATCATGATCATGATCATGATCAAAATAGTCATGACCATAGTTGGAATGAAAATGTAAACCTTAGCTATAATTAAGTTGAAATAAAGGCAGGATTATGATTTAGTCAAATAGTTTAGTCACGATCAAAGTTGTTTAGGAACGATCGAAATTCAATTTGTTTTGGCACGATTAACTCGATTGACTATTTAAGTAAAAAAGAATCATTTAGGCACGATTACCGAGTAAAATCTAGGAAAACATACAAATTGACACAATTGAAACACAATTGAACCTTCTAGTCATGATCAAAAGGTCGTTAAGTATAATCCAGTCAAAATCGTTGGCAAGATCCGTTACTAAATTAAAATTATTTAGACACGATCACAGATTCAACAACCTAAGTATGATGATGAATCTAGTGGAATGGAATCAGCATATAATAATTGGTTAACGTTCTAAATGATTACTATGAAGGAATTAATTGATAAATCTTGGATAAGAAGGAAGAAAGGACTACCAGTTTATTGAGAGGACGATGGTAATAATACGACACCAATCACTTTGAAAATTAATAGTCGCATGTCAATAAAAGATATAGCCTATATGGTATTCGAAAACTGTAACCCTATCCGAAGTCATTTTACCGCAAATTTATGTCTCGCCAGTGTACATCTGGTTGCATTCAATTCTTGGTTCCACGACTCGAGTAAGGATACGGTAACGAATACCCTATCAACTCTATCTAGTCTTGACATAACAATTCGAGGATAAAATAGGACAACTAAGACATAGTTTTAATATCTTTCGATTACCCACGTTATCTGGAATTACTTCAACTTAGGGATCATACCTCGCCAGTGCGCTGCTGGCTGCAGTGAACCCGTAGTCTCGATAATTCAAATAAGTGGCGATAGTGCGCTGCGGTCTGGCCATCGTAAGTCAACGAACATTCTTTTAACTATAATTTATGAAATTTTAAAGGAGGTTCTAGAATTTTCAAACAAGTTCCTAGTGGGTGCAAGTATCTGTCCTTCAAGTATGAATATCAAGTCTTGAAAAGAAAATAATTGGTTAGGAAGGATAACTCTTGAATCCAAAAACTTAACTTGTGATTAATGTATAGACAACTGAGTGAGAAATTATTTAAAAGATATAATCCCTCGGGTCCAAAGAAAATATAAGTGATACAAACTCATGATATGGTGATGTTTAGAGAAGACATAAGGTAAAGTTGTACAAATGATCAAGATCAGGAAGAAAAGGACCGAAGGCAAAAGAAATATAAACTTTAATCTCTATTTCTCTAATGTTTAAGCTCGAGGGAAATATGTATAAAGCACTACGTCTACCTATTATGATTATATTTATACACAAGTACATATGTATAGTCTAAATAAATCCTAAAATATTATTTTAAGAGAAGGTTATCCTATTCCCAAGTAAAATACAAATTTAAATAGCAATAATACATCTATTATATTCAATATACAATTTATAAAAATTATTCACAAGACTAGAAATGGACTACCAATATGTATACACATCCATATATCTACATGGACGTCGTTGGTCGCACTACATGACCACCAGGACTTGGGTTGGGTTCGGGCTAGTTTAGAACAACCGGGTCTTCTAAAATTCAAATTATAACAAATTAAATTATCTATAGGCATCAAGTCACAACTTCGCCTGGTTTTTCTAGTTAGGATATACCTATGGCTCGACCTTCTCTACCATGGCTAGAACATTAATCAAGGCACACGACCACACTATCCGTGCAATGATTTCTAGTCATCTTATACTCTAAATCTTAACCATGACTAAACCCTTCTATGAATATTAATAAAATTCCAAAAATCATAATTTAATTCAAATAAATTAAAAAGACAAATTATTTTAATAAAAAAAATTCGGGAAAGGGGTTACGGTTAAGAATCGGATTCTAGGAAGGCCTAAGTTGATGAGTAAATAGTCTATCCACCTTAGGTCATATCGTCGTATCAAAATGTAATAGTGTATCTATAAAATCTTCCAAGTTATCTAAATTTAATAAATTGCCTGGCCTAATAGTTAACTACCCAATAAGTCAAATTAATAAGGGACTCTTATTCCTAGTTATCCTCTTAAATCATTTCAATCCTAATTGTGAATGAGCATTTCCTAGTCGCAGGCTCGCAGTTGTACGACTAAGATACGTACTACCACGAGTTCACAGTATTTTGCGAAAACTGACCTGCATGGGCCACCATAAAAATTTGTCACGACCCACACCCGCTTTTTCGGATACGAGACGTGTCCAAGCCAGCCTACACCGTAGAGCCGGCAGTAGAACGCTGTCACGGCCAAAATGCTCAAAATCACAAAAATAACATTTATTGCTCATTCACATTTCTAAAATTTATTACAACAGTTACAACATTTATATTTAAAGAAAATACAAAGTTCTCATAATTAATGAACATGATACAACTGCTATCTATTTTTAGGTTTCTGTCTACAAGTACACCCGTATCTCCCAATGCTAAGTGAAGCCACATCTAATCTGAAAAATATTGGTTTCCAGTCAGGAATGGAACAAGTACACAAACCGACGGCAATGCAAAAACACAATAAAATTCACAAGTCATGAAAATAACATATGTGAGATGAAAACTAGAAAGTAACTGATGTCATGGCAAGCGGTGAAGAAAGTAAGGAAACAAATAAAAGACAACTATCTATGTATTTTGAAATATTATTTTTGACGTGTGAACGGCTAAGGGGTAAATATGGCACCCTGCACATGTAATATGCAGCTGCTATCAGTTAAGATTAGACATATTGGTATGGGTAAGGGATAGTTCACACGTCTACTAAGATATTTCCCCTCCCGACTAGTACTCATGGACTCGAACAAGTCACGGAACACAAAAATATGATAATCACGAAATATAGTAAGTAGAGTCCCATGATACCAATTTCCATGTGACGAGCGTGTCAACAAGCAGCAAGATATATGTATAAACATGAAATATAAAAAGTACTATGAATCGAAGAGCAATCAGAAAGTGCACTTACCTGGGGTCCTTTGCTGGTGACACTGATAATCCCGTTGGGTTCAAGATAGTCGCGGGGGTCATAACTACGCAAGTCGACCTCTAATAATGGAACAGATTATTCCATCGAGTCCGAAATGGTTCGATTAGCCTAGGGTCAATACAAGATAGTCAAAATAACGTAGTATAGGAACGTATGACTAGTTATGATCAAAGATGAGAATCGAAGGCTTTTTGTTTTAAAAAATAAAATCCTTAATGAGAAAACATATATATAGAAAATACTTATAGTCTATTTTAGAAAATGTGTTTTGGTATTGGAAAAACCACTAATCAAATTATTGTAAATATATAGAGAAGATCATGTTTTAGACCAAAACTACAATTTAAATATATAGAAAATACTATAACGGTATTTGAAGAAATCGGCATAATAAGTATTCACATTTTTAGAAAATATCTGTTATGTTTTGGAAACTATAAAAGTCATGTTTAGGTCAAAACCTTAATTTTAAATATGTAGAAAATATTATATTGATATTTGAAGGAATCGATAAATACATATTTATAACCTTTACAGATTATCTATAATATTTTGGAAACTATACTTTATTGATAAAGTATCTTTGAGCAAATACTTGGAAAAGTCTAAATAATCGTTAAGCCAAAAAAAACCCAATCTGATACTACATATAGTGTCCATGCCCATAAATATTTTATCAGAAATAATTTTTAGAGAAATATTTACTATATATATATATATATTCAATAAAACTATATAAATAAATAATACTAGTAGTAATTAACAATATCTACACATCATTATAATAATATACCATTTATAAGTATACTACATATATTTATTTCTGTAACTGATATTATAAGGGAAATAATAATAATAATAATAATAATAATAATAATAATAATAATAATAATAATAATAATAATAATAATAATAATAATAATAATAATAAAATACATCACAAATCCTTCCTCTGTTACTTCGTTTTCGAGAATCAACAGAAAGCTAACTAAAAAAACAAAACAAAGTAAAACAAAAAGGGATAGGAGAGTAAAAAAGAGAGAGGACATCTAAGTAATACAGTAGTCAGCATTTAATGCTGCTACCGCTGCTCTCTACGTTTTATAATAAAATACCAGTAATAACACCATACTCTCTGTACTAACAACCATAAAGAGAGAGAGAGAGAGAGGAGAGAGAATGCATTAGAAGTGAAGAGGAGAGAAAGAAATTCGAGATGAAGAGGGGGAGAGGAAATGATGAGGAAGCTCACCGTGGTGGCTGCCACACTCGACGGAAAAAGGAGTTCACGGGAACGTCTGGGTCGCGCGACGATGGGTGCCGCACTAGCGCGCCCGATTGAAAGGCGTGGCCGGCCGGGGTCGGGTGTGACGTGCGCGGTGGAGGATGATTGGCCGTGGTGATTCGAAAGAGGGGCGGAGCTCTCCAGAGACCAGCGGTGACCGGCTGTCGTCCGGGTGGGCACGATCTCGCGGCCAGCGGCGAGCAAAAACTACAGGAACGGTACCGGAGCGGCGGTGCACGATCGGCCCGGCCAGAGGCATCCTCAGAGGGGCTTGGCGGTTGCCCTCACGACGGTGATAATGGGGCGCTGGTGCTAACGGGCCAGGCGCTCGTGTTTTGAGGGCGGGTTGTTAGATCGGAGGGAGGCGGCCTGGATCTTGTGGTGAGGAACTCATCACGTCTTGGCTCTGGCTCTGGGGGTGGACGCCGGTGTCAGTACGGCGGTGGCGATGGTCGGTTGGTAGTAGCCAAGGAATAGCGCCGCTGGAAGGAGGTCACGGAGGAGGTAAGTGGTAAGGGTGGTGGTGATATCTGATACTGATGGTGGTACTGCTCGTGTCGGGTGTGTCCGACGGGGGCTGGGTTTGTAATATATAATGGAATAAGATAGGATGGACACGGACACACGAGTCCGGACACGGTTCGACACTTTTCTTTTCTGTGGTGTACACTCTCTGTGGTGGACACGCGGATACGCTTGGCACAAAACGTTGTATTGGCTGTGACGGGTTGGAGATGAAGGGCGAATGGGTGGTGGTTGTTTGGTTGCCAGTTTTATTCATGTGTGTATATTCTCCTTTAAAGAGGAGGTGAGGTCCCGTGTATATATATATATATATATATATATATATATATATATATATATATATATATATATATATATATATTGAGGAACACTAGATTTTATTCATCATGTAGTTTTGAGTACCAACTCAGGTTACAACATATCAAAACTAATGTTTACATTTGATCGTTGCCTTTGCAACTTCTCTGTGAACTTCTCCTATCAATCTATCGGACGTGTACGAGTACTGCTCATATCTCCATTTGTTTCTATTTTTCCATAACACCCATATCACTGCTACAACCACAATTTCTTTTCTATGCTTTTTCCTCCTCCTCCACCATGATCGAAGCCTATGCAATAGAGTACTGCCTCTATACTGGATGCCATATGATTGTTGTACCGATGTCCAGACATCAACAGCTAAGTCCCTCTCATGTAGAACATGAGCCATTGTCTCAGAAGAAGGATCAATGCAACAATGGCACTTAGACACCATGCTGTATCCGAGCCGAGTAATGTTGTCATCTGTAGGAAGTTTATTATGCAGCATTCTCCAACATAGTATAGACCATTTAGTTGGGATACACTTATTCCAAATATGTTTGAAATAAGGTAATTGCGGCAAATGAGTATGAGCTACATCCCAAGCTGAGGATACTGAAAACATACCTGATCGAGCATAACACCAACTCCAATCCCCGTCAACCTGAATAATGTGATGATCAGCAAGCCTGCACCCAAGTATAAGCCTCATCCACACATGAGAAGCATTAGAAGTAATCTGGACAGCAAGTTCTGAATCATGAGAACAGTATTTCATTTTGAAGAACTGTGTCCAGAGAGAAGTCTGAGTCATGAACTTCCACCATAACTTAATGGTCATTGCTGCCATAACATCCTCCAAACGACGAACACCCAAACCTCCTTCTTCCTTAGTACGAGCAATACTACCCATCCAAGCCATGTCCGTTTTGCAACACCTTCATGAGAGCCCCAAAAGAAAGAGGAGAACATAGACTCTAGTTTATTCAATACTACAACAGGTGGATCATACGCTGCCAGTGTGTAAACTGGAATTGAAAAAAGCACATTCTTAATCAAGACTAATTTTCCTCCTGGAGATAAAGTTTTTTTTGTGCCACCCTTCCAACTTTTGGCAAATTTTGTCCAAAAGATCTTCATACAACCCCCTATTACGCCGACCATCCATAAGCGGACAGCCCAGGTATGTAAATGGAGGCGTACCCACGTTAAAACCAAAATGATTAGCCAATTCCTCACCCTTCTCTGAACGTTCTTTCTTGGAGAGAAAGATAGAAGACTTATGCTTATTAATCTTCTGACCAGACATGAGTTCATACCTGGTTAGGACTTCATTAATCATCCCCACCGATCTCAAGTCCCCTGCTACAAAAAGGAGAACATCGTCTGCATAGGCTAAGTGTGTTACATGAGGACATCCTCGAGGAGTGAAGAAAGGAGTGAAGCCATTTCAGCTGGCAACCGCTTCAGACTTCTTGCTAAGACCTCAGCTGCTATGATGAATAGTGCAGGTGAAAGTGGATCACCTTGTCTCAGGCCACGAAATGCTTGAAAATACTCAGTCGATTCTCTGTTAATGAGAGGGGAATATCAGACATTATTCACTATCCTCAACATCATATCGACCCACTTATTATGAAAGCCAAATCTACGAAGCACCTTCAATAGATAATGCCAATCAACCCTATCATAGGCCTTCATCATATCGAGTTTTATAGCAATGTTACCACCTCTGTATTTTTTGTTCATCTTGGCCATCATTTCTTGAGCTAATAGTATGTTATCAACTATCTCTTGGCCTTGTACAAATCCACTCTGTTCCTGAGAAATAATACGTGGGAGAAGAGGAGCTAATCGACGGGATAAAAGCTTAGAAATGATCTTGTTAATCACAGTACAAAGGCTAATGGGCCTATAGTCACCAAAAGTCTTTGGTTGTTTAACTTTAGGAATGAGGACAAGCGACGTGTTTGTGAAAGCCCGAGGGAGGGAAAACCCGTCAATGAACATAGAGATGGCCTCCAAAATGTCATCACTAACAGTACCCCAACTGTGTAAGTAAAACGATGGGGAAAACCCATCGGGTCCTGAAGCACTGATTTTATCCAAACTCTTGATTGTGTCAAAGATTTCCTCTTTAGTTGGAGCTGCAATAAGACTAGTATTGTCTTCTTCAGTCACAACACTAGGAATGAGATTTAGCATATCATTATCACCCTGAATATCCCCTCGCTCATATGTTTTGGCAAAGAACTCCTTCGCGTGTATGTGAATGTCCTGCTTTTTCTTAAGAATAACCCCAGTATCCGTATTGATAGAATGGATGTGTAGAGACCTCTTCCTAATATTCACGCAATCATGAAAATAAGCTGTGTTCTTGTCCCCATCCAGGTCCCATTTGATGCGAGCCTTTTGTCTCCAATATGCTTCTTCAATGCGAACCCGTTGTTTAAGTATGGCCGCTGCCTTTGACAACTGTTCAAAAGAATCCTGTGTGTTCGAAACCTCATGATTTAACTCAGCTGCCAGCACATCATCTTCTGCTTGCTTTATCGATTGAAATATATCCCCATAAGAATTCCGGCTCTACCTCGATAAGACTTTCCTGCAGGCATCAAGACGTAGTGACACTCTAGTAACTGCATTCGGATGATCAACCGAATGCCATTCTAGATGAACAAGAGCTGAATAATCCTCATGAGACATCCATAAGTCGAGGAATCTGAATTGTTTCCTTCCCCCCACAGGAGCTCGTTTAAACTGAGCAAGAATTGTAGCGTGATCCGACTCCATCCTATTAAGGTGATCCACGCTTGACATAGGTGCCAACCCGAGCCACGCACTATCAACCATAACATGATCCAAGTGCGACCCACACCTGCCATCCTTCATAGATTTCAGCCAAGTGAAACAATTTCCTGAGTACGAAAGCTCTGTTAATCCAGCCACCATTTTAAAGTTTACAAATTCCTCAATCGAGGCTGGATCAGCAGTACGACCTCCAATCTTCTCTTTTGTCCGTAATACACCATTGAAGTCTCCCCCTACCACCCATGAAAAGGTATGAGTCCCCTGAAACTGAGATAGTCTATCCCAAAGCACACGACGTCCTTCCTTCGTATTATCACCATGAACCACAGTAAATATAGCTTCTGAAGGCAACAAATGATGAGCAACAATAACAGATAGGGCTTGATCAAATGAATCACGAATCGAAATGTCACACTCCACCTTAGCCATCACCCATATTTTACCACGTTCATTAGCATAAGCAGAGGAAAATCTAAGTTTTAGCTTATGGAAAGCAAGCTGATGAACATCCACCTTCGGCTCAATAATGGCAAGAAACATAATTTTGTGAATCCTCACTAATGATTTGATTCTTTTAAGAGTCATTTTGTTCGCAACTACCCTCACATTCCAGAGTAGAATGTTGAACATTAGAGGATTGGGGTTTAATTATAGAGTTTGAGCTTGCTGTTTGAAGAGTGACACGATCGGAAGGCTCCACCGTCTTCTTTGTTTTCTTCCTCCTTTGGACTATTATTGTGTTCGCAGTTTGAGTCTCTCCTCCTGGGGCCCGGCGATCATCTTCACTACTTCTGTCTTCCAGATTGAGTTATTCTCTCTCGACTTCATCAGCCCAGTTGAGCAGAGGGTCACGTACTTCGCCTTCCTCTAGTTGATCCGATTCCCTTTCGGTAATTTGTTCTTCAGTGGCTATGGCTTCTAACGAATCAATAGCTTCAGTCGGAGCCACTTGAGCCACTCTAATAACCGCCATCTCCTTCTCTGTCTCGTCCAATAGGACATGTTGATGCAAATCAATCGCCTCCGATCTCGAGACCTGAGCGTCGCAGAGGATGACCAGTTGTTCAGTTAAGGGTGGTGGGTTTAGAGTAATTAAAGCAGCATCTTCTCTTTGCATAATTGTATTGTCCTCATTAATGGCATCCTCGGTTGGCGGGTTAAGACCCTGATCACCGTCATTAATTTGCAAACTTCCTTCATTGGGATGCTGCAAAATTTTAGTAACCACCGTTTCTTCCGGAGGACGACGCGTGTCCTCCCCCGACGTAGGCTTCTCGAGCGTAGCTTCCTCAACCACAACTTCTTTGCCTTTATTCTTCAGTTTGCAATGATTAACAACATGTCCTTGATGATGACAGTGTGAGCAATACAAAGGAGTGTACTCATATTCCAAGTTTTGCCAAAAACTTCGCCCACGAGGCAGATTGATTCAGATACGGTATTGTAAAGGCTTGCTCGCATATATTTCAACAAATACCCAGGCTCGACTTGGCCGAGAAAGTTCAGAAGTGGCTTTATCAATTTTCAATGGTGTTCCAATCGCTGAAGTAATAGCAAAGAGCGCCTCTTTGTCATATAAGTGATGAGGTAGGTCAGGAAGATCCACCCATACTGGCATAAGGGAAGATTCATAAGAAGGTGAGAAATCAGGTTCTCACTTGAAGATCCGCATTGGAGCTCTTGAAACAAACCACGTATCTTTAGATCGAAGACGAAGATAGTCTTCTTCAACAGAAGGTCGAATCAGAATATGTTTCCTATCAATAACTCCAGCCTTGATAGATCCCTGGAATTGATATCCTGATAGAGCCTTACGGTTGACCTCTATCGAAGGTTTTGTATGCGAAAACTTACCAATGAGAGCATAACGAAGAGGGCTTGAGAGAGTTTGTTCTTCTTCCTCGGAAAAAAAAGATCGCTGGGGATCCTTTGAACGAAGAGACCGTTTGCGGAGCCAGACGGGGAGGATCGTCAACCTGTCCAGCAACCACTGCTGCAAATGACTTGGCCATGATGACGTCGGCCCGGCCAGAGGCCAAGCCGGAGTCGACGGAGTGGAGAACTACCAAGAGCTAAAGGCGCGGCGCACTAGGGCAACGCGATATATATATATATATATATATATATATATATATATATATATATATATATATATATATATATATATATATATATATGGTAGGATATATCGTATTAGGATACGAAGGAATTCTATTATAGATGAGAGTGAGATTACATAATTATTAGGCTCTATCCATATATGTATGTTTAAATATATAGTGGAGGTCGGTCTCCATTGGTAGATAATATTAAATTAAAATCGAAAATAATTAATTATCATAAAACATTTAAATATAAATTTGATATTATCAATAAGTTAAATCAGATACATTAAATATGAAATTAAATAAACAATTACTTACTGCAATAATTTAAATGACTTTTAACATTATCTAATTCAATAAATAACCATTTTAAATATAATAATATTATCAAAACAATATAAAATACATTAATCAAAATCTATTAATGATAATAATATCAATCAAGATCTAATATTATCAAAAGTTTAATTATTATAAATTCAATTCAATTCAAATAACATTTAAGCAAAATCGATCTAGCCGCAATCTAAAATTGACATAAAATAGTCTAAGTTGCATAAATTCGAATCAACTTTTATAAATGAATTATACCAATTAAGAAACCAGTAGATATTTTCAGAATTGAGTATATCAAATCAAATAAATTAAAAACCAAGATCAAGTAATTTGATTGTCATAATAATAAAGGATAATAGATATCGTAAAAATATATGTGCTTGTCAATCCAAATTTTGACCAATTTTTTTATCGAGGAAAAGAACTAAATAATTATCATTTAAAAATCATTTCTTGAGACCTACCTCTGAAAGGCCAATAATGAAGATATCTCTTATATTTTTGAATGACAAAATTCGAGAAGAATTATTTCTATAAAACTAAATTGTGCTATCAAATTATTTAATTTAAACTAGTTGTCGAAATAGAATAGTAGCAAAATATTTCAAAGAAAGTTTATTCCAAAACAAAAAATAATAAGATAATAGAATAAATAAAATTGTTATTTTTTTTTGAAATAATTCGAAAAGAGGAGTTACATACTTGGTATCAGAAACTTTTGTACCAGTCTACTTGTGTTAGTTAAATAAAGGGGGCAAGAATAGGGAATTGAGAAGATTCTCGTGTTCATGTGCAATCATATCTGTAGGACAAATTGGCATGTTTAGTCTAGTAGCAGTATATATATAGAGGAACCAAACTGGTCAGCAAGGGTATCTGTCATTGGACTGGACTGAAGTTTCAGTTATTAAGAAGAGGTATCAGTTAACTAAGGGAAGGATAGCAGTAAGAGAGGATACAGGTGGGTGTAATGGAGCCTACATGTTGCTAAGAATACGACAGTTCATAGGGGCACGTTGGTATCAGAGAGCATTGGTCTAGGGGTATCTGTAGGTATAAACCATAGAAGAGAACACATATGAAATATGCATCATAACTGTTGTGTTATGCATTGCACTTGTAGGCAAGTCGCAAGAACAACCTACATGATGGAATTGTTGTAATTGGGAGTCTCTATAAGCAATAGAATAGGCAGGGTATTCCGGAACAGGATTCAGGTCTTGACAGTGTCACTACCACTTTTTACACTAAGGGTATTTTGGTAATTTGTGAAATTGGATTAATTTTGAATTTTAATTAATTAATAATGTGCTAAGTGATATATTAGGTCTAAACCTAGAATTGACCTAATCTAGAGGTTGATCATGACCCTAGAGACTAAGTTAGTAGAATTCAACTAAATGACTAAGTCCTAAAATATCTAGATACTAAGTTAGAAGTGAGATATTTTGGTAGAAACCCTAATTCAATTTGGGCCTTTACCTAAAGGGCTTGATTTCAACTAAAGGAAGCCTTTAATCCCAATGGGACTAACCCTAACCCTAGCATACATGTGTGGCCGACCGAAGGTCCCCTTCCCCCTATATACGATCACATTAGCCCCCACTTGCCTCTTTCCTTACAAACCCTAACCCTAATTTGTGTTCTTCTCTAAATTTGCCCCCTTTCACCAAATCAACTCCAAATTGGACCAAATTAATTGCAATACACTCCTCTAATGTAGAGGAGGTCTCTATTGGTTAGCTAGCAAGGATTGGAAGCAATTTGACCATAGGAATTGGTGTGGATTGATTTCAAGTGCAATTTCATTGAGATTCCAACTCTTAATAGGTAATGATCCCTAAACATATTAATTTCCTAATTTGTTTTTCCGTAGATGCATTCATTAGGGTCCCCCTAGCCCTAGGTAAAGTTTGGTAAGAAATTGAATCCATTTAGGGTGCGTATCAGAGAAGTATCGGAGAGCTATTCAATGTGTTCGATGAAATACCCTATAGGACATTTTGTTCTTTAAATTATAAATAAATTACATATTTGTGTGGCTGTTGATGTGTGGATTAATGTTGTTTTTGACTGAGTCAATTTTGGTGTCCAGTCCTGTGTCTATTTGGACACAGGGTCACTGCACGAGGCTGTGGTGCAGTATCCTGCTATCCGAGCATCCAAGCTTACTGGATACGACACGACTTGAGGTGCCAATGGTTGGTAATACTGGGGGTCAGTGACTGACATCACACCCACAAAGTTTGGGTCGATCTTATGGTGAATTTGAGGAGTATTTCCTCTCATAGATGTCGCACAGCTCACACGCACACTCAGTATTCACTTTCTGATACGACTTGTTGACACCACACGACACCACTTAGACACGTTTTGGTTGGACACTTGGACACCCTGACACATGGTTAATAGGTTGACACACCTGCACGACCTATCGGCTTAACACTTCGTCTCCTAGGAGACACGAAACACACTGCACACACTCAAACATACACTGATATTTGCACAATTTTGACACTATTTAGGATACTGGATTTTGACACAGTTTGGACATGTCACGACTCGCACCCACTTTTCGGACGCGAGCCCGTGAGCAAGCCAGCTACGTATCGAGCGGACTCAACCCCGACTCGAATACGTAAACGCTGTCAAGAGCATGGTAAACTGCCAAATTATGGTAAAACAAATCTATATCTCAATCCACAATAAGAGTATAAAACATGAATGAACACTATAGGTCGTGGTCTGTCGTCCACTAGCATAAATGTCCGATAAGACTCCAAAGAATATAACAAGAGTCTATAAACTGAATCTATAAATAGAATATCGCATGATAATGAAAGAAAAGCATGAGCTGGAAACTAAATGTGATATCAATACCTGAATCTCGCAAGCAATATCGTAATCATCTGAAACCCATAAGTGTCATAATCATCCGCCATCCAGAACTGCTAAATAACTCTTTGCAATCGCTAAACCTGAAGAGATCATCAGGTTCTCAGGGGATATAGCAAGATACATATAAACATGCCTATCTAACAGTTCTATCATGCATAAGAATATAAACAGGCTATAAATAGGAAACGAGACAGAAACTGACAGGTGACTACTGACAGGTGACCATGAACACGGATACGGGAATAACTACGCATAAATGAACTGCAGAAAGAACAAGTAAACAAGAGATCAATGGAATACCAAACCCTCATCCCGAGTGTGGACTCGATAGTTTGTACTAATCACTAACCCTCGCCCCAAGTGTGGACTCGCAGGTTAGTTCAAGACAAGGCACCCTCGTCCCGAGTGTGGACTTGCAGGTGCAAACGAATCACTAACCCTCGCCCCGAGCATGGACTCGTAGGTTAGTTCAAGACTATCACCCTCGCCCCGAATGTGGACTCACAGGTGCAATCAATCAAGACAAATACCCTCATCCCAAGTGTGGACTCACGGGTTAAGAAGAAGATTTAGGAATAACAATTCATCTACACGTACTCACTCTATGAAACGACTCAGTCGAGGTATAGGTGACGACCATGTAAAACTTAGTCAAGACATAGGTAAGGACATCTCTAGCACGAACTATAATGTAAACCAGCCTGGTATAACTACACTATCAAGTCATGAAAGATGGAATACAAGTAAGACAATAAACTGGTAAACATAGAACACATAAAACATATGAATCAAATCAACTAGAATAAGTAAATGATAACATAATAAAAGCAGGAGAACTATAAGCATAAAAATGAACTGTAGAGGGAGACAAGGTATCTTGCCTGGTGGTAGCACGAGGAACCAACAATATACCGTCAACTGGTAAGCTATAAATTCCAAATCTCATAAATGTCTCCGAAAGTTGAAATAGACATTACGAACATTCCCAGAATAGTTAAATTAGCTAGGATTGCCTGTCCTTAAGTCTAATTCTGGACACATGAGCAAAATGGTAATTTCGGGTCAAAACGGTGTCTGTCGTTGGACCCGCTTTGCACTGAAAAGCATGCCGGAGTCAATGGTCTCTAAAGTCGGCAAACTACATGTCTACGGATTCATTTGGATTATACAAACCTAACAGTATGTCCAATTTTGGATTTCGGTGGGTCGTGCACAAAATAACCCGTTGAATCGGATCGTAGGGCCCGCAAAACGGCGATCTGATCAACTGTCTCAGAATCAAACCAAACTTGGCATATTGGACCATAAAAATGATACGGTCCTATTGGCGCAAGTTTTGTCTCTATCAGACGAACGTGCATAAAGTTATTGGGAAAATTGTAAAGAGGTCGATACGATGAATTTTGACGGATACACATCAAATTTGTCGTACACACGCGACCAATTTGAATTTTGTCAAAGCCCACACGTCCCCGAAGTTGATACGCACCTTTCGATGCTTTCGGTTCGCGCACACGCACGTCGTATCGGAGGAATTTTCTAGATTTACAATATTTTAAAACAGTTTTTCGCCAATCTTTGAAATCCGATTTCTCGGCACGTTGTCGAAGAAATCAACTTCTGTAAATTGGGTTGCAGAGCCCTATAGGTTGTCTAAGACTGTCTTTAATTAGTTTTCAATAATACCTAATATCCTGATAGTAAAATGGCTTCCAATTTGGGTGTTGTGCCTATTACAAACTCTGTTTACGAACAGAGTTTTCATCGACTTCGAGTCGATTTCACGGGCCGATCGTTTGATTTCTTCAAAACCCAATCAATAGGGCTTCTAGAGGGTCATGCTGACTACACGTAAGAGTTTGTAGTTCGTAAAACCATCAACTAATGAGGAAGAAACTTATCTACAAAGTGGCATGTTTGAACCCGCTGCTGCTGTTGCTTCTTCCTACGACTGTGCAATGCGATCGGCCACCTCCTGCTTCGGAGGTCGTAGGTGGTTCGTAGCAGCGCGCAGAGGCCAGGAAAAGGTCACCCAGGTGCTAGGGGGTGGGGGCGCAGTTTAGGGTTAGGGTTTTTATGAGAAACCTCCCCCTCCCTCTCTCAATACTTATGTATGTATGACATCCGAGCGTATGTAGGCTCGGCTGTGAATAATCACAAGGGGAGATCGGGCTGGGGAAGAAATGGGCTGGCTGGGCCGAATGGCTTGGGGTATTCTCTCTCTCTCTCTCTATATATATATATATATATATATATATATATATATATATATATATATATATATATATATATTATTCCATCAATACAATTTTAAGTAGATATATACACTCATGCCATAAATACAAAATACCAACAATGAAATATTCTAAGTAAAATCAATATTTACAATATAGAATTCTTACTTTTATATATTAAAATTTATACCAATGAAATATAATTATATTGTTATATATATAAAAGCCTAATATTCAAATACTATAAATGTACTTCTATATATATACACATGTATATATAATCTAGATAAATCCCAAAATCCAACATATTTGTTAAATAAATTATTTACTAAATTATCAATAAAACGTTATTTAATATCAAGAACTCATAATATATATATAACCATATTTTGTGAAAATCGTCTACTAGGTTACTAAGTTAAAATACTACTACCCAATACATGTCTACAAGGATGCCTTGGGATGCACTACATGACTACCTGGGCTTTGGGTTGGATTCGGGTCAAGTCCGAGCCAGTTTAGTACAACCGGGTCTTCAATAAACTTAATAGTAAATAATAAACTCATTTATAGGGGTCATGTCACAACTTGGTCTGGTTTTCCTAGTTAGGAAATAATTATGGCTGGGTCTTCCCTAGCATGGCTAAAAAAAACTAGCCAAGGTACACCACTGCATTATCCGCGCCATAATTTCTAGTCATCTTGTACTCCAATTCCTAACCATGACTAAAGTCATCTACCGTAATAATTAACTAATTAATTATTTATACATTCTAAAAATAACCATTTAAATCAAATAAATAAAAAAATATTTTAAAATTTTCGAGAAGAGGAGTTACAAATCTACCCACCTTAAAATAATTTCGTCCTCGAAATTCTAATTCATAACTATTCCTTAAAATTTAAAAAGAAAGTCTACTCTTACCTTAATCTCCTAAAAATATGTTTTTTCCCCTCAAATAGCTTATATCATGCTCCTAGCCATTTTGTAACTACGAAACCTCAAGGACTTCTACCCACCTTTGGTTACACTACTCCCTCGAAACACAGGTCACTAAAACCTTATAACCTTCTAACTAGTTGCTAACAATTCTACCAATAGATATCTAGGGCATATAGCACCTATAATCCCTCATATCTATAAACAACCAAAAATTAAATAATCAGGCAATATTATACTATAACTTAAGAATTTATGATGAATTCTAGACAGCACGATCATTCGTCACCCCGAAATAGGAAGGGACGAGAATCAAAAGTACGGGAAGGCAAGGAAGAAAAATCAAGAGCGAATACGAAGTTTCAAGGACGTAGAGAAATTTCTAGAAGAATTTTCAAGGCAGTGTGGATTGAGATTTCTAGGGTTTAGTCATAGTCGCAGGCTCGTATCAGTACAGTTATATAACCGATACGATATGCTCTGACCTACATGGGCCATCAAAAAAACTTGTCATGACCCGCACCCGCTTTTCGGATGCGAGCTCGTGAGCAAGCCAGCTACGTATCGAGCGGACTCCAGCCCGACTCGAATACGTAAATGCTGTCAAGACCATGGTAAACTGCCAAATCGCGGCAAAACTAATCTATATCTCAATCCACAATTAGAGTATAAAACATGAATGAACACTATGGGTCGTGGTCTGCAGCCCACTAACATAAATGTTCGATAAGACTCCAAAAATATAACAATTTTCTAAAAACTGAATCTATAAATAGGATATCGCATGATAATAAAAGGAAAGCATGAGCTGGATAATAAACGTGATATCAATACCTAAATCTCGCAAGCAATATCGTAATTATCTAAAACCTACAAGTGTCATAATCATCCGCCATCCAGAACTGCTAAATAACTCCTTGCAATTACCAAACCTGAAGAGATCATCAGGTCCTCAGGGGACATATCAAGATACATATAATCATGTCTATCTAATAGTTCTATCATGTGTAAGAATATAAACAGGCTATAAACAGGAAATGAGACAGAAACTGATAGGTGGCTACTGACAGGTCACTATGAACACGGATACGGGAACAACTACGCATAAATGAACTTAGGAAGAACAAGTAAACAAGAGATCAATGGAATACCAAACCCTCGTCCCGATTGTGGACTCGATAGTTTGTACTAATCACTAACCCTCGCCCCGAGTGTGGACTCGCAGGTTAGTTCAAGACAAGGCACCCTCGCCTCGAGTGTGGACTCGCAGGTGTAAATGAATCACTAACCCTCGCCCCGAGCATGGACTGGTAGGTTAGTTCAAGACTATCACCCTCGCCCCGAATGTGGACTCACAGGTACAATCAATCAAGACAAATACCCTCGTCCCGAGTGTGGACTACACTACTAAAATACAGCAATTTGGCGACGGACAATTAGCGACGGATCTTATCCGTCGCTAATAGCGACGGACTAGCGACTACCTTATGACGGACTACCGTCAGAAAGCAATAGATAAATTTTTTATTTTTTGTGTCAAAATCAGTCGCAATTCCGTCTCTAATTTGACAAAAATTTAGCGACGGATTGATCTCCGTCGCTAATATTTCGCACATTTTGGCAAAAAAATCTGAAAAAAATGGCGCGATATATTAGCGTCTTAGTAGTGATGGACGTTCTGTCGGTAATCTAGTGGGTATTTAGCGACTAACTAGCGAAACATAGGATTCAGACTATAACTTAGGGAAACATAGGATTTAGATTATAACTTAGGAAAACTTATAGTATAAACACATTCATTGGATAGGCTGTGTATCGTAAGGCACTCCGTCGGATTGAGCCCCTTGCCGAGGATGTCAGCGAAATGATGCCCACCCAGACGCCCTCTTCTATGGCTGCTCGCTACGACGACGTGTTCATAGAATCCGTCGGCGGCTTTAGGAAAGGGCGCCTCTACGGCTTAGGTTCCATGGTATCGTCGTTGTAGGCGTCGACTCTGAGATATCCACCGCCTCCGCCTCCTCCCGCGCCCTCCGCAGACGATGTGAGGACGCAGCTTGCGACTCTCGCCACGGCGGTGTCGGATTTGCTGGCGATAGTGCTGGGGCACTATCCGTATCCTTCTTCTGCTCCCGATCCGTCTGCTCCTGGTCCGTCTGTTGCCGGTCCGTCTACTGCTGCTGCCGGTGCTTCGGATCGACCTGGTCCTTCTTCCACCGGACAGCTTTCTTTTGACCGCTCTTCCGAGGCCCGTCTGGTACCGGATGCTGCTATCGTGGCGCTCCTTGACATGATATCGCCAGAGCAGCTACGCTCGCTTCCATACCATGTCTTGTCCCAAGTGCTGGCACACATGGTGGAGCATTATATACGCAGAGCGGAAGCGACGGAGAGAGCACGAGACGATCCACCTCCTCCTTCTCAGTGATTTTGTTTATGTTTTTGGACATTTGGATATTTGGATATGTGTATATTTTGGATATTTTGTTTATGTTTGGATATTTTATTGTATATATGTTGGGATATTGTGTTGGATATTGTGTTGGATATTTTGTTGGTTATTGTGTTGGATATTTTTTGTGTATGTTGGATATATTGGATGTTTGGAGATATTGTGTTGGCAATATGGATATTTGTTGGATATGTTGGATGTCGGATATGTTATATTTGTGTATGGTGGATGGTGGATATGTTATATTTGTGTATGGTGGATGTTGGATATGTTGTACGTACAGGGAATAGTTTGTTTCCTGTAATTTTTTTCAAAGATATTGCATTTAGCGACGGACTCGCAACAACCTTGCGACGGATAATCCGTCGCTAACTGTATGAATTACAAGATAGCGACGGATTGCCGATGGATTATCCGTCGGCCTGGTTCTGGAAAAACACATAGCGACGGAATGGCGACGGATTTCCCGTCGCTTAGGTTCTAAAAATATGGAAGATATCCAGAAGCATGTCGACGGATTATCCGTCGCTACTCCGCCGCTAATCCGACGAGGGTAGCGACAGATTGCCGATGGATTATCCGTCGGCCTAGTTCTGGAAAAACACATAGCGACGGAATGGCGATGAATTTCCCGTCGCTCAGGTTCTGGAAATATGGAACATATCCAGAAGCATGTCGACGGATTATCCGTCGCTACTTCACCGCTAATCCGACGAGGTAGCGACGGATTACCGATGGGTTATCCGTCGACCTGGTTCTGGAAAAACACATTGCGACGGAATGACGACGAATTAGCGACGGATTTTACGTATCAGAAGCTCGCCGATACTCTTTTACCGACATATTTACGACAGATTAACGATGGATCTTTCTGTCGCTAAACGTTGGCATTAAAATTTTAAAATGTCGGAGTTGACGAGAAACCGTCGGCTTGCCGTCGCTAATGGTTTTGATGCTGCCAACGGTAATCCGTCGCTAAGTAGTCGCTAAGCGACGGATTAGCGACGGATTTGTTTTAGCGACGAGGTTATTGTCGACGAATTTTTTCAGCCAGTATCCGTCGGTAAAGTCATTTAGCGATGGATTAGCGACGGATAAGGCCGTCGCTAAAACGTTGTATTTTAGTAGTGTCACGGGTTAAGAAGACGAATCAGGAATAACAGTTCATCTACATGTACTCACTCTATGACACGACTCAGTCCAGGTACAAGTGACGACCAGGTATAACTTAGTCAAGACGTAGGTAAGGACAGCTCTAGCATGAACTATAATGTGAACCAGCCTGGTATAACTATACTATCAAGTCATGAAAGATGGAATACAAGTAAGACTATAAACTGGTAAACATAGAACGCAGAAAACATATGAATCAAATCAACTAGAGTAAGTAAATGATAACATAATAAAAGCAGAAGAACTATAAGCATGAAAATGAACTGTAGAGGGAGGCAAGATATCTTGCCTGGTGGTAGCACGAGGAACCAACAATATACCGTCAACTAGTAAGCTATAAAGTCCAAATGTCACAACTGTCTCTGAAAGCTAAAATAGAAATTACCAACGTTCTTAGAATAGTCAAATTAGCTTGGATTTCCTATCCTTAAGTCCAATTCTGGACAAATGGGTAAAACGGTAATTTTGGGTCAAAATGGTGTCCGCCGTTGGACCCGCTTTCCACCGAAAAGCGTGCCAGAGTCAATGGTCTCTAAAGTCGTCAAACTATATGTCTACAGATTCATATTGATGATACGAATCCAACGGTATGTCTAATTTTGGATTCCAGTGGGCCCTGCACAAAATCGCCCGTTGAATCGGATCGTGGGGCCCACAAAACGGCGATCCGATCAACTGTCCCAGAATATGACCAAACTTGGCATACAGGACTAGAAAAATGATACGGTTCTGTTGGCACAAGTTTTATCTCGATCTGACGAACGTGCACAAAGTAATTGGGAAAATTGCAAAGAGGCAGATACGGTGAATTTCGACGGATATGCATCAAATTCGTCGCGCACACGTGACCAATTTGAATTCTGTCAAAGCCCACATGTCCCCGAAGTCGATACACACCTTTTAATGCTTTCGGTTCGCGACCACGTCGCCCGGTTTAGCGGGGCGCACGTCGTATCGGAGGATTTTTCTAGATTTATAATATTTAAAAACAGTTTTTTGCCAAGCTTTGGAATCCGATTTCTCGGCACGTATTCGAAGAAATCAACTTCTGTAAATTGGGTTGCAGTGCCCTATAGGTTTTCTTGGACTTCCTTTAATTAGTTTTTAATAATACCTAATATCCTGACAGTAAAATGGTCCAATTTGGGTGTTGTGCCCGTTACAAACTCTGTTTACGAACAGAGTTTTCATCGACTTCGAGTCGATTTCATGGGCCGATCATTTGATTTATTTAGAACCCAATCAAAAGGGCTTCTAGAGGGTCATGCTGACTACACGTAAGAGTTTGTAGTTCGTAAAACCATCAACTAATGAGGAAGAAACTTATCTGCAAAGTGGCATTTTTCAACCCGCTGCTGCTGTTGCTTCTTCCTGCGACTGTGCTATGCGGTCGGCCACCTCTTGCTCCGGCGAACGTGGGTGGTTCGTGGCAGCACGCGGAGGCCAGGGGAGGGTCACCCAGGTGCTAGGTGGTGGTGGCGTAGTTTAGGGTTACGATTTTTATGAGAAACCTCCCCCTCCCTCTCTCGATACTTATGTATGTATGACATCCGAGCGTATGTAGGCTCGGCTGTGAATAATCACAGGGGGAGATCGGGCTGGGGAGAAATAGGTTGGCTGGGCCGAATGTCTTCGGGTATTCTCTCTCTCTCTATATATATATATGTATACATATATGTATATGTATATATATATATATATATATATATATATATATATATATATATATATATATATATATATATATATATAATTCCATCAATACAATTTTAAGTAGATATATACACTCATGCCATAAATACAAATACCAACATTGAAATATTCTAAGTAAAATCAATATTTACAATATAGAATTCTTACTTTTATATACTAAAATTTATACCAATGAAATATAATTATATTGTTATATATATATAAGCCTAATATTCATATACTATAGATATACTTCTATATATATACACATGTATATAATCTAGATAAATCCCAAAATCCAACATATTTGTTAAAGAAATTATTTACTAAATTATCAATAAAACGTTATTTAATATCAAGAACTCATAATATATATATATATATATATATATATATATATATATATATATATATATATATATATATATATATATATATATATATATATATATAAAATATATATATATATATATATATATATATATTTTTTTTTTTTTTTTTTTTATATATATATATATATATATATATATATATATATATATATAACCACATTTTGTGAAAATCGTTTACTAGGTTACTAAATTAAAATACTACTACCCAATGCATGTCTACAAGGACGTCTTGGGATGCACTATAAGACTACCTGGGCTTTGGGTTGGATTCGGGTCAAGTCCGAGCCAGTTTGGTACAACCGAATCTTCAATAAACTTAATAGTAAATAATAAACTCATTTGTAGGGTTCATGTCACAACTTGGTCTGATTTTCCTAGTTAAAAAATATTTATTGCTGGGTCTTCCCTAGCATGGCTAAAACACTAGCCAAGGCACACCACTGCACTATCCATGTCCTGATTTCTAGTGATCTTGTACTCCAATTCCTAACCATGACTAAAGTCATCTACCGTAATAATTAACTAATTAATTATTTATAAATTCTAAAAATCACCATTAAAATCAAATAAATAATAAAAAATATTTCAAAATTTTCGGGAAGAGGAGTTACAGGACACATTTATGACACCTTGACACACATGTGTCTGAACACAGGACACAGGTATCACACCCTTTCCCTTTTTTCCTGATTTTAGTTACATATATATGTATGTATTTTCGAATGTTAATATATATGATATCTGATATATATATATATATATATATATATATATATATATATATATATATATATATATATATATATATATATATATATATATATATATATATATATATATATATATATATATATATATATAGTTATGTTGTGGGTATTAGTTCAGTATGATATTGGTTTCACATATATATATTTATATTGATCTATATATACAGGATGCCTGATGGGTATATATAAGTGGTTGGGTGCAATTTGGATATGATACTTGATATTTGATTAGGCTTTGAGATTGTGAGTTTCTTGAGATGTGTTCATATCAGTTTTCCTGAGATGGAGATGGGATATGCAGATTTCTAAGTTTGTATTTGGGTTTTTGTGAGTCAGTTATATATGTGAGTATATGAGTTAGGCTATATTTGAGTTGTATATACATATGAGGTTTGTGGGTTGAGAAGTAGAGGTTAGGATATATGTCACATTTCGGGAGAGATGGTCAGGGGGATAGATTGTTCCATCAGGCTACATCTAGGCAACGGCGAGTCTAACCCATTCCGGGAGAGATGGTCAGGGGATAGATTGTTCCCTAGCCTCACGGAAATTCCAAGAGATTCTAGGATCAAGGATTTATGGAATCACAACAACGGTGATTGGGACTGGGATTAGATGCGTGCTTGGGGAGGCACCGATATGGAGGACAGCGTCCGCCTTAGCGGTCTCAGGATCGATCTTGGGGCCGACGAGTGAAAATGGACGCTCGAGACTTCCGACGCATTTTCTGTGAAGTCGGCCAGATCCTCTCTCCTTGGGATGGGCCAGCCTACTCATATAGCTGCTCAATATTGGAACACCTGCATCCCTAAGAAGTGGTCTTTCCTTTTGTGGAGAGTCATTAGAAAGAAATTGTCAACTAACGATATCCTCTACACCATTGGGATCAGCTTAGCATCAGCCTACAATTGCTGTTCTGAACACCAGACGGAAACTATTAACCACATCTTTTGTCAGGGAATCCTGTCAAAAGGCATCTGGAGGACCCTTAACCAGCGGTTCAGTATTGTTCCGAGTGGCGGACGCTTCCACGATCTAGCGGACGAATGGGGCAGCGCCACCCACGGGCACCAGATCGTCGCAGCGGCCGCTACGTGGGTGATTTGGAAGAATTGCAATAAGCGAGATACGAAGGTCACAGCTTCCCCGCTGTCCAGCTGATTCGGCAAGTTTACCGCCAACGTCGCAAACGGAGTACCCGGTGCCCTAACTGCCAGAGCACATTTTGGTCTCCGCTCCTTAGCTCAATCTGGACGTGTGTGTCACACTCCCCCCCTTTTTTTCTCTTCTTTTGTGGGTATACTTGTATAGGCGTCCTCATTTTGTGCCTTGTATATGCATCAGGCTTCGGCTTTTTGAGCCTTGATTAATAAATGGTAGGGTTTCTTTTAAATATATATATATATATATATATATATATATATATATATATATATATATATATATATATAATTTTTTTTTTTTTATAAAATATATATATATATATATATATATATATATATATATATATATATATATATATATATATTATATATATATATATATATATATATATATATATATATATATATATATATATATATATATATATATATATATATATATATAGGGTTGTTTTGTATAAATAGTTGTAAGGTTATACTATATATATAAGTCTGTATATGCATGTATGTATATAGGGTACTATATGAGGGATTGGGTTATTGAGGTATAATATATATAGAGGTTATAACTATATGTAAGGGTATCACATAGGTAGGCTATGTACCTATAGGATAGGTTATGTGGATAGTTGTGTATAGGCTGTGTTATATATTGGGTTATATTAGGATATATATATAGTATAGATATAGTTATATTTATATATATGTGAGAGTATATATATATATATATATATATATATATATATATATATATATATATATATATAAATATATATATATATATATATATATATATATATATATATAGATATATATATATATATATATATATATATATATATATATATATATATATATATATTTATATACTGTGTTATATATTGGGTTTTTTTTTTTTTATATGGTGAGAGTATATATATATATATATATATATATATATATATATATATATATATATATATATATATATATATATATATATACATATATATATATATACATATATATATATATATACATATATATATATATATATATATATATAAATATATATAAAAATATATATATATATATATTTATATATTTATATATAGAGAGAGAGAGGTAATGTAGTGGTATTGTATATATACGATATCTATGTATGTTATACCTTAGTATCCTAGTCTACTTGTGTTAGGCTATAACATGACCTAGAATTGACCCAAATAGACCCATGTGATATTGTAGACTAGAGTTGGACTAAAACCTAGTCTGTTGACCTAGTTTGACTAGAATGTTGACCAGAGTTGACTTTGACCTAGAATGACCTAGAAATCATGTAGAATGCATTGTAAACTTTAATTATCATATATTAAATACATTATAACCTGTGTTGGTCTAAATATGACTTAGTTACTCTGGTTCGGACATCTGTTCTCATCTGTCATTCAGGATATCAAGCGAGTACATGCTCTGATCGTTTTTTACTTGCTAGGACTTATATTCTTGCTCTAGACTACTTTGCTTGATGATGTCACGTTGTTACCAAGGATTGGTACTACATGGATCTTTTCATGAGATGTTGTCCCCCTTTGGGTGTATCGGATACTTCATGTCATGTGCTTTTCACGTACATCATGTATTCCTTGTACTCTCATTATTCATGTACACTCATGTGCTCTCATATACTCTCATGTGCTTCATGTATAAAACTATCATATACGTAACGTAACTTGACTAGATCCTTGTGTATTGATTGGGGACGGGGAAGTAGCAGTGGCTATGTGGTCAATTCCAAAGTAGTTTCGTCATGTACAACTCTGTAACTTAGTCATGTGCAAATCAAGCCGATAACATAACCATCTTTTGCTCTAAATCACTTATATTCACTTACAGTTCTAATTTTCTCTACAAACCTTCATGTACTCAGATTTATCTATTTTTACTAATCATGTACATCTTTTATAGTGTTTTATATATTTTATTCTATTGCTTGTTCTACATTTTCTGCCATGATATGAACTACATGAGAGTTATGTTTTCGCTCCTGTCCTGACTGGACCTGTTAAAAATATTACAGAGAACGAAGTAGATTTATGCCCTACCTACTACGGAGCTGGTATAGATGACACTTGCGACCTGGACCCTCAAGAGGATCCAACAGTTGCTGAGGACATTACCTTATTGCCTCGGCTAGACTGCTAGGCTTTATCTTTATGTTATTTGTGTTGTCTTTGAGATGTATTATTTGAGATGTTGTGATTTGGTGTTGTTAACCACTTAGACTTATTTCTTCTGGTTGTATCCCTCTTTTGAGGATTTCATATCTATCTTATCGTACCATTATCCATCTTAGATTGTGATTGAGTTGTACCTTCTATGTTATCCTTCGATTGGAGAGTATATTCTGTACAGGTACATTTATACTGTATTAGATGTTTTTGACCTAGGACAGCGTTCTACCGTCGACATTGCGGTGTAGGCTGGACGTACCCATGGTCTCGTATCCTTATACTGGGTGCGGGTCATGACACGTTTTTTTGTGGTGGTATGTGCATGTCGAGAGTTCTGAGTTACGTCTTAGTTCGTGGTGGTGCTCGAACTAGAGTATCACTATAACCTGCAGTAGGATATAGGCTATAAGTTTTGTGGTACTCAATCACATATAGGAAAAACTCTTATCTAATTCCTGCCATCTAAATTCTTACTGCTAATTGCCTTCTTTTGAAATAAACTGTCATCCTTTGATTATATCGCTTCCTGCTTAGTATTGATTTCTTTGTTGATCTGTCTTCAGGATGGTGGAGACACGGTCACATCGTTCCGGCCCAAGAGATACTACTGAAAGGTCTGCCACCTCTCGCCTGACTCATCAGGGTCTTGGGACCACAGCTCCCCTCGTTCCTTCTCATGTTGGAGCGTCTGTAGCATTTGGGGGTACACCTCCACCTATCCGGAGGCTTACCCCGGTCATCCCAGATGTACTTCAGCCGCCACCACCTCCGGGATTAGTCGATGCAGCGCATTTATTTGCCTTCTTTATAGAGATAAGGGAGGCTCAGCAGTGCCAGTATGCTGACATGAGGTAGGGCATAGACAATGCCCATCAGCTTGCCATGACAGCAGTAGAGAGGGTGACTGCTAAGCCGTAGGAGGCCAGATACAGCAGTCGAGGATCGAAAACTTTCTAGATACAGCAGCCGACGATCCTGTATGCTGACGATTGGATTGAGCATATCGAGGAGATCTTCCATCTTACACTGATTCCAGCAGGGATACAGATTGAGGCGGCGAGAAGCCAGATGCAGGATCTTGCCCATACTTGGTATCACACCGACCCTAGAGTTTGTACTGAGGTGCAGACTTAGAAGGCTTTCAAGAAGCTTATCAAGGAGAAGTTCTTCCCCGACACAGCACTTGGCGCCTTAGAGACGCAGTTCGAGAGCTTGGTTCAGGGGAACCGGACCGTAGAGGAGTACGCTGGAGAGTTTTGCCGCCTGGGCAGATTTATTCAGGGCCTGAGTGAGTCAGCGAAGCCTAGAAGGTTCCGTAAGGGCTTGGTCAAGGAAGTTAAGACATTGACCAAGAGCGACCGCGATGCCTCCTTTGAGGAGATTTTGGCAGGGGCTATGGCAGCGGAGGACGACCTAGAGCTGAAACTGAAGAGAGGTCGTGATACACATTGAGCCAGTAGCAGTACAGGCCTGACCAAGAGTCCCCTCTTTCAGCAGAGGCCTTTCTAGCAGCAGCAGTTTTAGGGTCAGGGCCGTGCACCTTTTCAGCAGGCACAGCAGCAGCAGAGGCAGATCCAGCTGGCACCTAGACAGCAGCAGGCCATCATTTGCCCCTTCTGTAATAGGCCAGGGCACGGGTGGAACGACTAAAGGAAGAAGCTAGGCAAGTGCCTACTTTACGGCTCAGCAGAGCATCAGTTGAGGGAGTGTCCCCAGTCTTGGGGACATATAGCTCAGGAAGCAAGAGCTAGGGCTCTGGCGGGCCAGCAGAAGGGACCATTGCAGACTTAGCAGCAGAGGTTTGTCCAGCACCAGCAGCAGGCTAGAGGAGGCCAGCAGGGGCGAGCTTTCGTCATGGCAGCTGAGGATGCAGATGCAGTAGGAGATCTGATAGCAAGTTCTGTTCTTCTCGACCCTATTTTCGCATTTGCTTTGTTTGATTCTGGTGCTTCTCATAGCCTTGTGTTTGTATCATTTGCTATTAGATACCATCTTGCTTCTGAATCGTTGCTTAGAACTTACAAGATCAAGACTGGGGGTGGTATTATCCTCGTCAGTGATATTTGCAATGATCGGATAGTTATTTTAGGAGGCCGAGAGCTGGATGTTAGTTTGCTCGTAATGCCATTACTGAACGATAATATTGTACTCCGGATGGATTGGTTGAGCATACATCATGCCAGTATAGATTGTCATAGAGGCATAGTTCTTTTCAGATCGCCGGAAGAGCCAGAGTCCGAGTTTGTCAGATGAGAGACAGAGTAGGACAGCAGGGTTTTCTGCGGAGCTCGGGTAGAGGAGCAGAGCGTGCCATATCCATTGATAACGGAGTTCATGGATGTCTTTCTGGAGGAGTTGCCAGTACTACCACCGGACAGAGATGTTGATTTCTCTAAAGATTTGGTGCCCGGCACAGAGCCAATATCTTAGCACGTCTATAGAGTGAACAAAAACGAGCTGGTGGAGTTGAAGAAGCAGGTGGATGAGTTGCAGGACAAGGGCTTCACCCGATCGAGTTTTTCACCGTGGGGTACAACGGTGCTTTTATGCCGAAGAAGGATGGGTCGGTACGGATGTATATCGACTACATGGCTCTTAATAACCTCATGATCAAGAACAAGTATCCGCTGTCGAGGATCGATGATCTGTTCGACCAGTTGAGTGGAGCGAGGGTATTTTCCAAAATTGATCTAAGGTCAGGTTACCATCAGGTGAAGGTGAATAAGGAGGATATCTCGAAGACAGCATTTAGGATGCAATATGGCCAGTTTGAGTTTATGGTGATGCCGTTTGGGTTAACCAACGCCCCGACGGTATTCATGAACCTGATGAACAAGGTGTTCCATCAGTGCTTGGAAAAGTTCATGGTGGTGTTCATCGACGACATCTTGGTGTATTCAAAGATCCCATAGGAGCATGACGAGCACTTGAGAGTGGTTCTGGAGACTCTCAGGAAGGAAGAGCTTTACGGCAAGCTTTCGAAGTGTGAGTTCTTTCTTTATCGGGTTGAGTTCCTAGGTCGTGTTGTGATCGGAGATGGAATCTCAGTTGACCCGAAGAAGATCACGGCAGTCGAGGCATAGACTGTTCCGAGTTTATTTGCGGAGATCAGGAGCTTCCTGGGATTGGCAGGCTACTATAGGAGGTTCGTTCAGGATTTCTCCCGGGTTGCAGAGCCGTCGACTAGACTGACCCGAAAGGATGCAGAGTTTATCTGGTCAGAGGAGTGTCAGATCGCTTTCGATGAGTTGAGGAAGCAGTTGACGACAGCTCCGATTCTGACATTGCCATCAGGATCAGGTGGATTCACTATCTACAGTGACGTCTCAGGGAAGGGTCTGGGTTGTGTCTTGCAGCAGCATGAGGTAATTGCCTATGCTTCTAGGAAGTTACGTTCGTATGAGAAGAACTACCCAACCCACGACTTTGAGTTAGCAGCAGTTATCTTCGCTCTGAAGTTGTGGAAACACTATCTATACAGAGAGCGAGTGGAGATCTTCACAGACCACAAAAGCATGAAGTATGTATTTACCCAGAAGGAGCTCAACATGAGACAGAGGAGATGGTTGGAGTTGATGAAGGACTTCGACATTTTATTGCAGTATCATCCAGGGAAGGCCAACGTGGTTGCCGATGCCTTGAGCAAGTATCCGATAGACATGTATTTGACGACAGATCGTCACTTGTTAGCAGATCTGGAGAGCCTGAAGATCAAGGTGATAGTGCCAGTAGTTGAGATGCAGATGTGGGGACTAAAGATTCAGTCGGACTTGATAGAGATGATCAAGTCAAATCAGTTCGATGATGTAGCTCTGCGGTATATTCGAGAGCAGATTCGAGCATGACTTGTTGAGGAGTTTGTTATGGAAGAAGATAGCGCATTGAGGCACGGTTCCAGGCTGTGTGTTCCCAATAGAGACCTTCGAGAGCAGGTTATACAGGAGGCTCACCTTTCTCAGTATTCGATGCATCCAGGTGCTAATAAGATGTAATAGAGACCTGAAGGAGCATGTCTGGTGGTATGAGATAAAGCGGGAGGTAGCACGCTTCGTAGCTAGATGTTTGGTCTGCCAGCAGATAAAGACGGAGAGGGAGATGCCAGGAGGATTTTCGAAGCCATTGCCCATTTCAGAATGGAAGTGGGAGCATATCATGATGGGCTTCGTTTTAGGGTTGTCGCGTACACGAAGAGGAAAAAACGCAATTTGGGTCATCATAGACATGCTGACCAAATCATTCCACTTCTTGCCATTCAAAGTGGGTTTGTCTACAGAGAGGCTAGCATACATGTACGCGAGGTAGATTTTTAGACTGCATGGAGTTCCCGAGAGCTTTGTCTCGGATCGGGATAGTCGCTTTACTTCCCACTTCTGGCGGAGTCTGTATACTAGTTTGGGCAATCAGCTCAAGTTCAGTACTGCTTACCACCCTCAGACAGACGGGCAGTCGGAAAGGACTATCCAGACCCTCGAGGACATGTTACAGACTTGTGTTATGGAGTTTGGAGGCTCCTGGGAGGATCATTTCCACTTGGTGGAGTTTGCATACAACAACAGCTTCCAGGCCAGCATTGAGATATCACCATTCGAGGCGTTGTACGGGCGTAGATGTCATACTCCCTTGTCTTGGGATAACGTTGGAGAGTGAGCTTTATTGGGAGCTGAAATAGTTGTGGACCCAGCCGAGAAGGTGAAGCTCATCAGAGATCGACTTCACGTGGCGCAGGACAGACAGCGGCATTGGGCCGATAGCCACCGGAGACCTTTGGAGTTTGAGGTACAGTTTAGATTTAGGATTAGGAATTTATTTGATTTTATGATTTTGTTTGATCATGTTGATTTTTATAATTAAGTTTGAGACCATATTTGTGCTAGGTTGGAGATCTGGTGTTCCTGAGGATATCTCCGACACATAGCACTATACGCTTTAGTGGAGGTGGAAAGCTTAGCCTATTTTTCATCGAACCTTTCATTATCCGTGAGAGAGTCGGTGCCGTGGCATACAGGCTAGACTTGCCACCTGCACTAGAGGGAGTTCACAACGTGTTTCACGTGTCGCAGTTGAGACGGTACGTGGCGGATCCCAGCCATGTACACGATCATTCCGAGATAGAAGTGGGCCCTAATCTCAGTTATCCAGAACAGCCTGTGGAGATTCTAGATCGAAGGGAGAAGGGGTTGAGGAACCAGACTATACCTTTGGTTCATGTCGCGTGGAGGCATCACTCTCCAGGTGAGTCTACCTGGGAGATGGAGGATGAGATGCGCGGGCGATACCCTTTTCTTTTTGGACCTTGAGGTACGATTTGTATCATTCTCATCTGTTTAGTTTTATCTTTAATTTTGAGGACAAAATTATTTTAAGGAGGGTAGATTTGTCACTACCCCTTTTTAGACTAAGGGTATTTGGTAATTTGTGAAATTGGATTAATTTTGATTTTTAATTAATTAATAATTTGCTAAGTGATATATTAGGTCTAAACCTAGAATTGCCCTAATCTAGAGGTTGATCATGTCCTAGAGGCTAAGTTAGCAAAATTCAACTAAATGACTAAGTCCTAAAGGGCCTTTACCTAAAGGCTAAGTTAGAAGTGAGATATTTTGGTAAAAACCTTAATTAAATTTGGGCATTTACCTAAAGGGCTTGATTTCAACTAAAAGAAGCCTTTAATCCAAATGGGACTAACCCTAACCCTAGCATACATGTGTTGTCGGCCATAGAAGGTCCCCTTCCCCTTATATAAGATCACATTAGCCCCCTCTTGCCTCTTTCCTTACAAACCCTAACCCTAATTTGTGTTCTTCTCCAAATTTGCCCCCTTTTACCAAATAAACTCCAAATTGGATTAAATCAATTGCAATACACTCCTCTAGTATAGAGGAGATCTTTATTAGCTAGCTAGCAAGAATTGGGAGCAATTTGACCATAGGAATTGGTGTGAGTTTATTTCAAGTGCAATTTTATTGAGATTTCCAACTCTCAATAGGTAATGATCTCTAAACCCATTAATTTCCTGATTTCTTTCCACAGATGCATTAATTTAGGGTCCCCCTAGCCCTAGACCAAGTTTTTGGTAAGAAATCAAATCCATTTAGGGTGCGTATCGGAGGAGTATCGGAGAGCTATTCAATGTGTTCGATGAAATGCACCATAGAACTTTGTTCTTTAAATTATAAATAAGTTACATATTTGTGTAGCTATTGATGTATGGATTAATTCTTGATTTTGTGTCGTATCCTGTGTCTATTTGGACATGGGGTCACTGTACGAGGCTGTGGTGCAGTGTCCTGCTACCCGAGCGTCCAAGCTCACTGGACACGACACGACTTAAGGTACCAATGGTTGGTAATGTTGGGGACAGTGTGTAGTGCCCCGCTTCTCGCAGTCCACTACGTAATACCCACGGCTTGCTGACTCGATCTTGAATTGAGTATTTGGGGAAACCTTTGCCGGTATCGATTGATCACGGATGAAATGCAACGAACCTTTAAAATTGATGGATTGGCTTCTATTGAAATGAATCCAAGAGTTTTGTTGGATGTTTTCTTTCGCTGCTTGGTTTTGATGAATGTGTTTTCGTGTTAGTTTTTGATGATTGGTTTTCATTGTTCGCTTTCATCGCATTTCATATTTATTCCGAATCTTAAGAGAAAGAGACGAAGTATGCTATTCAACTGTTGGTGCCAATGTAGGACGCATGAACTGTTCGTGAACGGTTGTGTAAAGTCCCTCCTTCTCTCAACTAAGATTCATCTCGGTGAGTTTCTCTAAATGGGATTGCATTTATTTGTACGCCCTAATAAAATAATCTCTAGTCCACTCTGTTGCCTCGTTCCTGTGATCAACAATACCTCAATAACAAAAGATAAGAGAAGATAAATGAATGAATCACATGTAAATTAGAACTGTCGCTTGTTTGCTTCAATATGAATTGTATGCTCTTATGAATTGCCTAAAAGAGATTGCTCGGTATGGAAATCACGGCTTGACCGTGCAAGAAGAAGAAGAATTAGAAATGTTTACATGTTGCCTAGACTCATGCATAGTAGTATTATTTTATAGCTGCATTCGAATTGGTCTAGACAACTTGTGCACAAGGTGGTAATCTCTCGATCGATTCTGGGGGCACCTGGAGTCGATCGGCCTAGGAGAGACCAGGATACCTGGGACTAGAAGTCCCCACAGTAAGGAGGGTGTCAGTCTATTAGTAGTTGGGCTAGAACGTTCCAATTGCTAGTAATGGGAATACCTATGGACCACAATAGCTAGGTTCATGCATATCGATAGAGATTTATTGCAAGCCTAACATGCAGTGACGGAAAATGAGAATGCTTTATATATATGCAAGTTGTGCTAACCTGTTTTTGTGCAGGGATGACTGTCGACGATGGTAAGTTGCTTATAAAATATTTCTGCTGTCATGTTTCTTATGAATTGTTAAAAAGAACCTAGACAAGTAGAAAGATCACTAGTAAATATTTAGCTTCACATATTGAATTAGTGCAGATATTTGTGAGTTTCGGCGAAGAGTCGCTCGCCAGTACATGATGTGTGCAGACCCACGTTGTGGGCAACCTTTTCAGAAAGCAGAGGAGACAGGGGGATTTCAAGTGAGGCACTGAAGCTCGTCTAGCCCAGTAGAGCTGTGGACTGCCTCGAAGCTTCATTTTCTTTTCTAGTCAAGTTACAAGTTTTTTTTTTCCTTTAAAGGTGTCTTTTCAATTCCAGCATGTAATAAAGGGATATGATGTATGGGCATTGCGACTATTTTTAAAAGAGAGTTTTAGAGAATCATGTAGCCAATATATGGCAATCTGAGTTTACAAAGCTTTGTACTTGTATTCCTATCAAGTTTATCAATAAAAGAAGTATTTCCATTTCAAATCTATGTGTCCAATATTTGTTTTTCTATAATGAATAGGTGCGTGCGTGTGTTTTTGCTTGACTAGTTATTTTGTGCAGGTACATGGCCTTGTGCAAGCGCAACTTAGTCTTGTACGGCATCAGGCCTTAGCGAGGACGAACGATCCCGTAGGGATCCAGGCAAAACGGACGACCCTAGCGGGATCGGGGCGTGATAAAGTGGTATCAGAGCACAGTTTTACGTCCTTGGCCTCTTGCAAATATCGTTTTCGAAAAAGTATATAAAGTATTTTGATGGCTTTCAAAAGTCCCGATTTTGAGTTATAAAAACCAATGCCCCATACAATAAGTCCATAATATTTTATGAGACTGACAGAAGTTATACTCTTTTGTAGAGAAATGGCCCCTCCTCGACCAGCTGCCTCGACCGATCCGGTAGAACGGATCATGACCTTGTTGGAACTACAGAGGTAAGATAATGAGGAGCGTGGCCAGATACAACAGGCCCGACTGGAGGCCCAACAGAAGCAGTTGGATTCCTTGACCCAACTTTTCACTGCGCTTGTGACAAATTGAGATACTACCGCAGCGACCAAACCAACGAGAACGCCTGAGATTGAGCCCGTGGAGGGTGACAAATCCCAGCCGACGCAAAGGCACTCTTCCTTTAAGCCAAAGGACTTCTTGGATGTGAAATCTCCGGAATTTGAGGGCAGGACATCACCAGATAAGGTGGTGGACTGGATCGATAAATAAAAGTCTGTTCACATTCGTAGGAGTTCTGAGTAGCAAGAAGGTATTGTGTACCGCTCTGCTACTACGACTGTGGGCTAAAGACTGGTGGAAGGCGAAGAAGCCGACGCTACTCGCAAAAGCTAGGAATGGAAAGATTTTATGGGGCTCGTTCAAGAAGGCATTTTTGGATCAATATCTGCCTCCAGCCATGAGCAGGAAAATAGAGAATGACTTCATCACACTGAAACAAGGAGATATGTTCGTGGAGGACTATGAGTCTGAATTTGCCAAGCTGGCAAATTTTGCTGCTGTTATGTTACCCACAGAGCAGGCTCGCATAGATCGATTCGTTGAAGGTCTGAATGACGACATTCAGTTGAGTGTACGAAACCGAGAATGTGCGTCGTATTCTCAGGCCTTTGAGGTGGCGCTACAGGTGGGACAGTTTTTGCCTGAAGAAAGCGTCAACAAAAATGTAGTACGGTCGGAATCAGCCCGCTAAGAGATATCACGACGGGAAGAAAAAGACTGACGGAGAAAAGAAGACTGGCGAAGAACAAAACAATAAGCCCATGTGCACTTTCTGCAGTAGGCATGGACACACAAGGAAAGTTTACCGTTCTACTAACGGAGAGTGCTACAACTGTGGTCAAAAAGGCCCCCGCGCTATAAACTACCAGAATAAGAGAGTTCGACCGTCGAACCACAGAGATGATATGGAGGAGCATGGGCCACTTCCAGGACCACCACCGCTTCGATATAATCCTCACAATCAGCAGTTGCAGAATGCCAATACTGCGACGGCGCGCGTCTATAATCTCTCCACCTTGCTTGATCCTGAATGCAATACTAGCGGAGGTGAGCTTGTTTCTTAAGTTTTGAGGAAAAAACTTTTTCTCAGTGGGTTATTATGTAGTGCTCCGCTTCTTGCGGTCCACGATGTAATACCAACGGCTTGCTGACTCGGTCTTGAACTAAGTATTTGGGGAAACCTTTGCCGGTATCGATTGATCACGGATGAAATATAATGAACCTTTCCAATTGATGGATTGGCTTCTATTGAAATAAATCCAAGAGTTTTGTTGGATGTTTTCTTTCGCTGCTTGGTTTTGATGAATGCATTTTCGTGTTGGTTTTCGATAATTGGTTTTCATTGTTCGCTTTCATCACATTTTGTATTCATTTCGAATCTTGAGAGAAAGAGACGAAGTATGCTAATCAACTGTTGGTGCCAATGTAGGATGCGTGAACTGTTCGTGAACGGCACGTGAAGTCCCTCCTTCTCTTAACTAAGATTCATCTCGGTGAGTTGCTCTAACCGGGCTTGCATTTATTTGTACGCCCTAATAAAATGATCTCTAGTCCACTCTGTTGCCTCGTTCCTGTGATCAACGATACCTCAATAACAAAAGATAAGAGAAGATAAATGAATGAATCACATGTAAATTGGAACTTTTGCTTGTTTGCTTCAATATGAATTGTATGCTCTTATGAATTGCCTAAAAGAGATTGCTCGGTATGGAAATCACGGCTTAATCGTGCAAGAAAAAGAAGAAATGGAAATGTTTACATGTTGCCTAGACTCATGCATAGTAGTATTATTTGATAGCTGTATTCGCATTGGTCTAGACAACTTGTGCATAAGGTGGTAATCTCTCGATCGATTCTGGGGGCACCTGGAGTCGATCGGCCTAGAAGAGAACATGACACCTGGGGCTAGAAGTCCCCGCAGTAAGAGGGGGTGTCAGTCTATTAGTAGTTGGGCTAGAACGTTCCAATTGCTAGTAATGGGAATACCCATGGACCATAATAGCTAGGTCCATGCATATCGATAGAGATTTATTGCAAGTCTAACATGCAGGGACGGAAAATAAGAATGCTTTATATATATACAAATTTTGCTAACCTGCTTTTGAGCAGGGATGACTATCGGCGATGGTAAGTTGCTTATGAATTATTTCTGCTGTCATATTTCTTATGAATTGTTAAAAAGAACCTAGACAAGTAGAAAGATTACTAGTTAATATGTAGCTTCACATATTGAATTAGTACAGATATTTGTGAGTTTCGGGGGAAGAGCCACTTGCCAGTACATGATGTGTGCTAACCCACGTTGTGGGCATCCTTTTCAGAAAGCAAAGGAGATAGGTGGATTTCAAGTGAGTCACTGAAGCTCGTCTAGCCCAGTAGAACTATGGACTGCCTCGAAGCTTCATTTTTTTTTCTAGTCAAGTTGTAAGTTTCTTTTCCTTTGAAGGTATCTTTTCAATTCCAGCATGTAATAAAGGGATATGATGTATGAGCATTGCGACTATTTCAAAAAAGAGTTTTAGAGAATCATGTAGCCAATATAAGGCAATCTGAGTTTAAAAAGCTTTGTACTTGTATTCCTATCAAGTTTATCAATAAAAGAAGTATTTCCATTTCAACTCTATGTGTCCAATATTTGTTTTCTGTAATGAATGGGTACGTGCGTGTGTTTTTGCTTGACTAGTTGTTTTGTGCAGGTACATGGCCTTGTGGAAGTGCAACTTAGGCTTGCACGGCATCACACCTTAGCGAGGACGAACGATCCCACAGGGATCCAGACAAGACGGAAGTGCCTAACGGGATCGGGGCGTGACACAGTGACTGACATCACACCCATGATGTTTGGGTCGATCTTCTGGTGAATTCGAGGAGTATTTCCTCTCACAAATGTCGCACAGCTCACACGCACACTCAATATTCACTTTCTGATACGGCTTGTTGACACCACACGACACCACTTGGACACATTTTGGTTGGACACCCTGACACATGCTTAATAGCTTGACACACCTGCACGACCTATTGGCTTGACACTTCGTGTCCTAGGAGACTCGACACACACTGCACACACTCAAACACACACTGACACTTGCACAGTTTTGACGCTATTTAGGACACTGAGTTTTGACACAGTTTGGACACATTCAGGACACCTTGACACACATGTGTCTGTACACAGGACACGTGTATCATACCCTTTTTCTTGATTTCAGTTACATATAGATATATATGTATATATTTTCGAATGTTAATATATATATATATATATATATATATATATATATTTTTTAATATATATGTATATATATATATATATATATATATATGTATATATTTTCGAATGTTAATATATATATATATATATATATATATATATATATATATATATATATATATATATTATTTTTATTTTTATATATATATATATATATATATATATATATATATATATATATATATATATATATATATATATATATAAATAAAAAAAAAAAATATATATATATATAAATAAAATAATATATATATTATATATATATATATATATATATATATATATATATATATATATATATATATATATAGTTTATGTTGTGGGTATTGGTTCGGTATGATATTGGTTTCACATATATATATTTATATTGATCTATATATACAGGATGCCTGATGGGTATATATAAGTGGTTGGGTGCAATTTGGATATGATACTTGATATTTGATTAGGCTTGAGACTGTGAGTTTCTTGAGATGTGTTCATCTCAGTTTTCCTGAGATGGAGATGGGATATGCAGATTTCAGAGTTTGTATTTGGGTTTTTGTGAGTCAATTATATATGTGAGTATATGAGTTAGGCTATATTTGAGTGGTATATACATATGAGGTTTGTGGGTTGAGAAGTAGAGGTTAGGATATATGTCACATGTTATAAGTTAGCGGTATATACATGGGTATTGTTATATTTTGGATATGAGTCTATATATATATTTGAGAAAAGGATGTGTGTGTGTGTGTGCGTGCGTGTGTGTGTGTGTGTGTGTCTCTCTCTCTCTCTCTCTCTCTCTCTCTATATATATATATATATATATATATATTATATATATATATATTAATTTTTTTTATAAGTCTATATATGTATGTATGTAAGTATATATGGTACTATATACTTACATACATATAAAAAAATAAATAAATAAGTCTATATATGTATATATGTATATAGGGTACTATATGAGGGATTAGGTTATTGAGGTATAATATATATAGAGGTTATAACTATATGTAAGGGTATCACATAGGTAGGCTATGTACCTATAGGATAGGCCAGTTTTGTGGATAGTTGATAGGCTATGTTGTGTATTGGCTTATATTGGGATATATATATATATATATATATATATATATATATATATATATATATATATATATATATATATATATATATATAATACCAAAACACTCCCTATTTTATTCCATAAGGCTGAAAAGTCGAAACCTGAAAAAGTATACCAGAAGGCGCAAAATGCCGAAGCCTATATACGTATACTAACAAAAGAAGGGGAGAAAAGAAAACCAAAACGGATAGTCCAGGGATAGTAGGGAGTTCCAGAAGACCGTCTGGCCGTGTTGATAGAAGGATCTTCTCTTGCTGCACTGCCTAATGGTTTCCCCAATTAGCTGGTCTGCGAAGTACTGATGGCCTTCATATCTCGCCTTGTTGCGATTCTTCCAGATTACCCACGTAGCGGCTGCTGCTACGTTCTAGTGGCCATGGGACGCAGAGCCCCGTGCCGCTATGATGTCGTCAAAGCACTCGCCCCTTGGACCATCCTGCAGCATTGGGAAAGTATACTGCAGACCTTGACCGGCAGGTCACCCTAACAGAAGATGTGGTCCACCTGTAACGCCCCAGTCCCAAATACGTAGGACTAGGAATGTAGACATGCCAGCCGTATAGTATATATACGTAAGCTGTAAATGCAGTAGAACCATGACTAATCTCATCCACACAAATAAATAAATAAAAGATATCATATAATGATAATGAATTGTCTTGATACAATATGTTGGGCGGAGACAAATCCACTACCAACACTGAAAAGAAATACATGATATACAAAAGAATAATTTTGGCGAGCGAAGCGAAGACGATCCAAGTGCAATCATCCTCGAAGAAATAGCGATGATCACGGCTAGAGCTAGAACACCTGCGAAAGACAAGAGCACACACCTGGCGAGATAACCAGGTCCTTAGAGGGACGTAACAAGACACATAATATCATGCCAATATAACTGAATATAAATTGCTCAAATAAATAAGTCAATTGGATTATAACATGGTCCAATACACACCTATTGAACTAGCTTACCATCCCCCCAACCAAACAAGGACAAGAGATGATAAACTAATTCGCGGTGACGTATCTTTCCATGCTATAAATCTAATATGGTACCAGACCCCAACAAGGTTCAATACCTTCTCATCGATGTAGTAAGCCACACCTAGAACCAAATAAGGACAAGATGTGGCGAACTAATCCGCGATAATTTATTGTTCCAAGCCACGGTCAGATACAAGTACCCAAACCAAAAGTACTCATACCTAACGGATAAAGGTGCATAACCGTTCTAAGTGAAATGTAGTTAAGAACAATCCTTCTTACGCATGGGCCCTGGCTAAAATAGGATCGGCATAGTCCTCCATTGGGGCACCAGAGGCCTAATCAATAAGAGCATAACGTTCCGCAGAACGCCAGTGGCTGTCAGTAATCATGGGTCATCAACCCCGTATCTCCAGCGGAGCTTCCGGGTCACAAGGAAAAGTGCATCGAAGCCCATACGCTAAGGAATTATCCTCCCCGCCCAATGCCTACTATGTTGTATCCACAACAGTAAACCTCTATAACCGCGAGTCAAACTAGCATACAATTTTATTAGCGATTAATCCTATCGTACGGCTTGTACGTACTGGTGGCCAGCCAATCACGCACGTCCATGTTCTACATGCGACACACAACTTCGTGGTATAACGTGTCAAGGCCAATGAATGCAACACACAAGGTGGTCCCTTAAATCTAGGTTTAATGTGTAAAAAAGTAATACATAGCAGGAATTATAACTGAACAATAAGTTCTAACAGGTTATGCCATGTATCACAGTTATTTTGTATAAAAAAATAATGAATAATGCATAAAATATGAGTTAAAATAAATAAACAACAAATGGCAAAGTGTCTTGCCTGGTAGGACGCCTGGTGTGCTGCGATGATCAAGGTGGCACGAACTGCGACTTTGGGTAATGACTACACAAGGTGACCTCTGATGGTGGCACGGATAGTTCTATAGGGTCCAGGATGGTCGATTTAGCTAGGGATGATAGGACGTATAGAATTGAAGAGGGAATGAGATTAGTCACGGACATGATGAAAATCGTAGGTATTGGATTTAGATAATACGTATACTATTTTAGGAAAAATATTAACGCTACTCGAAAAAATATATTTTTTTATTAGTTAGAAAATTAGTTTTTTTTAGAGTAATGCTTGAAAAATATATAAATGGTTTTTAGGCAACTCTAATTTTGTAAAAATATATGGATTTAGGTTAAAATCTATATTTTATAAATCATAAAAACAATAATATATTTTTGGGCTTCTAAACTAATTTTGAAAAATAGTTATAGATCCAAAGCCAAATATAGTATTACAATTATAATTTTAAGAAATTATATATATATATATATATATATATATATATATATATATATATATATATATATATATATATATATATATATATATATATATATGTATATATATATATATTAAAATATATATATATATATATATATATATATATATATATATATATATATATATATATATATATATATATATATATATATATATATATATATATATATATATATATATATACTAAGTATTAGGGTAGATACCTATATATATATATAGGTATCTATATATATATACTAAGTATTAGGGTAGATACCTATATTTATATAATTATAACAAATATATTTTGATAAAAGTAAATATAATAAAATAATAATAATAATAATAATAATAATAATAATAATAATAATAATAATAATAATATTAATATTAATATTAATAATAAAAACAATAATACAAAATAAAAACAAAAAGTTCACCAAATCCCTTCTCCCCCGAGGAAGGGAGAGTCAACCACCAGTAAAATAAGTGAAAAAAAACACAGATTATTAAAAGAGGGGAAGGAGAGTAAAGAGAAAGGGAAGGGGGAAAGAAGTCGGGGGGGAGAGAGAGATGAGAGAGTGAGCGAGAGAGAGGCGGAGAGGGACTGTGACAGAGAGGGACGAGAGGAGAAAACTTAGCAGAGGGAGACGAGGCTCGGGCGGTCGAGATTGCTTACAGAGGTGGGCGCCTGGGCGCTAGCGCAGAGGAAGGCTGCTCACGCCGGTTCTCCCCGCACGCGGTGAGACGGAGGAGCCGCTGGCGCGGCGGTGGCGCGCACGCACACGACGGCTGATGGAGGCGGCGCTAGGCGCTGATGGCTGTGCTGTAACAGCGGTCGCCGACGCGACGGCGGGCGTTGGTCAGAATTCGAAGGTGTCGTGGTTCGGCAGAGGAAGGCCGTAGGACGAGATCCGGAGGACGGCTCGACGATTGTGGGTCGAGCAGTGGCTCAGGTTAGGGTTTTTCTTCCTTACTATTTTTGGTGTGGTGATGGGTTTGGGTGACTGTGGATGTTGTTGGCCGTGGCGGGGGTCGTTATCGGTGTTCCGTCGGTGTCGGCAACAGTGGTAGTGTTGGATGTGGTGATGGTGGTGGCCATACGGCGGTGTTGTACAGTTAAGGGTGATCGGTTGGAGTGGCCAGGCGGGGGTTGGGTGAAGGTTGGCTGGCGGTGCTGGAGGGGATGATGGTGACGGAGGTCTTGGGGGTGGTGGTAGTGTCTGGGGTTTTGGTGGTGGCGCGGCCGGCGATGGCCGTGGTGGCGGTGGTGGTTTGGGTGGTGTGCTGACGACTAAGGTGTAGTCGGGTGGCTGAAGTCAGGTGGCGGGAGGATGTGGTCGATGGTCGCGGGGAACGTGGAGGAGGCAGAGCATGGTGCAGGCGTGGCGATCGGAGAATAGGAAAGGCAGGCTGAGGCAGGGAGATGGGTTGCGGTCAGTGGCATTGTGAGGGATGGTGATGGCGCTGGCGAGGGTTGGAGACAGGGAGGAGGACACGAGCAGGGACGGGGTTTAGGTTAGAAAAAAATTTATTGTGTCGGGGGAGTGTCCGACACAAAAAAATGTATATGTATAAAAAGAATGGAATAAGAGAGTCACCCGGGGTCGGACCCGAGACCGTCACGGCTGACACGGAAAAGGTTGGACACCGACACGATACACAGGTTTTATTTGTGGAAATATTTAGAGATGGTTGTAGAGAACTCATGAAAAGCTCCCCTATATATAGGGTCGAGGAAATCCGTAGTAGATAAGGATTGTGACCCAAATAGATAATTACTTTTAATTCAAATAATTTTTAAAAACAATTCAAATGAAATCCAAATTCAATCCAATTTAAGTCTAGATAAATTCCATCATATCAAATTTCAAATATAGATATTAATTTAACTATTTAAATTAATCCATAGAATCAAATCAAGATTTAAATTTCCACAATAATTTCAAAATATATTTTCCAAAAATACTAATAATAGTAATTTCAAAAATTACATTATTATTTAAAATAAACTAATAAATAATTATGAAATATACATGTATGCACAATTAATATTTACATAAATATACTTTTCTAGTATACCATTTTATAAGAATATTATTTATTATTATAATTGCATAAATGAAAGGCTTTTCATAAATAAAATCATAAACTTGGAAATTTTGGTACGATAGCTAAAAATAATTATTACATATATTATTTTGAAACTATAAAAATAGAAAAAATATTTTTCAAAAAATATGTATGCTCGCACATATTCGCACTCGTCGAGCAATTACGAAAAACGAATTTCGCGCGCGACGTACAATACAACTACGCGACGTACAATACAAAAAAAATCAGTACCAAATTTATATATATAAAAATAGTAGAAATTTAGGAATTTTACATCCTACCCAACTTAAAAGAATTTCGTCCTCGAAATTAAGAATTAGTAGAGGGTGAGAAGGCACAAAGGGGGTAGCGATGAGGAAAAATTAATTCACAACGTTCAACCGAAAGATGCATTAGGAAATCGTGATTTCAATAATGGCGAGGATATTTATGGGTTAGCGCAAGAAGGAAAATGAGTAAGGGTTAAAGTTAAAACATGCAATAAAGAATACTTTGGTAATAAGAGAAAATAAATTAGAGACCTTAAAGACATGGTTCCTGAGAGTAGGTTGAGGGCACGATTAAGAGAACGAATTAGATTCACTCCTAAATTAAGCGATTAGAAGGTCGCGATAGTAAATATAGGGCCAAGGAAAAGAACGAGCAGTTTAGGACGAAGGTTATAGCAACTTTGAGTGATAATGGTCCTAATCGATAGGAAGGCTAGAGGAAGTTCTAGTATAACGCCTTCGTCCTTCTGAATAGGTGAAGGCGAAAGCAATATTGTAGCTTCCCTTCCCGAATTTTTTTTAAAAATTATTTATTATTATTTATTTGATTTAAATAGTGATTTTTTATTTATGAATAA